>CM052704.1:81514539-81536930 GCA_028551405.1 Uromys caudimaculatus | reverse complement strand
TGGGTGGGGTGTGTGGGTGTGAAGTATATATGTGTGGGGGTGGGTATGTGTGTGGGGGTGGGTATGTATATGTGTGGGGTGTGTATGTGTGTGTGTGTGGGGGTGGGTATGTATGTGTGTGGGGTGAGTATGTGTGTTTGTGGGATGAGTATGTGGGGGGTGGGGGGAGCAAGAGAGTGAGAGAGCAAGAACACACAGAAGGCTGCTCCTGAGCAGGGTGAATCCAGCCCTGTTTCATTAGCTGTGTGTGTCAGGAAGTTCCCCAGCCTCTCTGGACTTCAGGTTCCTCCCTGATAACTGATCTTGCAAGGCTGATGGATAGGTTTTTCCAAACCTATATAGTAATTTTTAGCGAGTGTAAAACAACTTATGCAGGACCCAGTCTCCCCTATGATATGAGAAATGGAAGAGTTCTCTTGTCTGGGCTGAGAGCTAAGCAGGCTGCTCTGTGCTCCAGCATGAATCCAAGACAAAGGCTGCTCCTCTGAGTGGGCTGCAGACCTGAGCTCCTGCTGTGTCCTTCCCATTTGCAGGGCCTGAAGAAGATCTCTGCCTACATGAAGAGTGACCGCTTCCTCTCAACACCTATATTTTCAAAGATGGCCCACTGGAGTAACAAGTAGGCCCTCGATATACTGGCACTCACAGGGAGGACCTGTCCACACTGCGGATCCTGCAGGCCCTGGGTGGGGACAGCACCCTGGTCTTCTGCTCTGTGGCTCCCGGTTCTCTCTCCTTCCCGCTCCCTCCTGCAGCTCTGTCAGCCCCATCTCCTCGCCCTCACCATAGTCAAGCCCACACAGTCTTCATTCTCCCCACTTTCTTTCATCAGGTCCCCTTCTTCATTGGCACTCTAGCCTAATCTCACAGTCCTTTTCTGCGATTTGAGGTCTGTCCTGAACTCAGGCTCCCTAGAATTATCCTGAAGGTCAACACTATCTTAGTGCCAGCCCTCCCTAGAATTACCCTGAAGGTCAATACTCGAGTGCCAGCCTGTTCCTGGTGGAGGAGCTGCCCCAGGCCTGTCTCATCTACAATAAAGCCTGAAACACACGTGCCATGTGTTGTGTTCTTTTTCTTTCGCTCTTTAGCCTCACCAAGCATCACAGGGGTTTCCAAAGAGTCTGAGCTCTGAGCCTGTAGTGCTGGGCTCTGAACTGTCTAATGGAACCGGAGAGCTTTGACATATGTTGGTTCTAATCTGAGACCCTCACAGCAGGGATAAAGCTCTTTAAAGCAGTGTTTCTCAACCTGTGGGTCATGATCCCTTTGAGGGGGTCACATATCAGATATCATGCTTATTATGATTTATAACAGCAAAATTACAGTTGTGGAGTAGCAACGAAAATAATTTTATGATTGGGGGAGGCACCACATCATGAGGAACTGTATTAAAGGGTCACAGCATGAGGAAGGTTGAGAAACACTGGGTTAGATGATAAAGTGTGCTTGCCAGGAATCTCTTTCACTGCGGCATGCTGGGAATCTCATTCCTTGAAGCATGCCGGGACTTGGAACTGTGAAGAGCTGTGGGTCTCCGTGAGGGATGATGAGGCTGATGAGGCTGGTGGGAGTGCCCAGAATGGTCTCTCCACCTTGCACATGCCACGGCTGTATCAGTATTAGTTCTCTAGGCTAGTGTCTTTACTGAGTCTCTTTTGGCTTGGATCTCTACTGGCATGGAGACCTCCATTCTTGGTTAATCCTTTTCTATCTGGGAAAACTGAGTTGAATATTCCATCACTCTCAGTTGGTTATTGTTTGTCTCTCCTCTAATGTCCATGCATCCCCCTTTCAGGGAAGCTATTTAATATTGTGAAATTCATTCAGTTCTTGGAGAACTGATTATAGATGAGTTTGCTTTAATCAACTCTAGTTTGGGGGCTAAAGAGATGGCTCAGAGGTTTGGAACACTGGCTGTTCTTCCAGAAGACCGGTTGCCAACATGGTTGCCAACAGTGCTTTCTGTCTCAAATTAGGGATCCTGACTCTCTCCTCTGGTCTCTGTGTGTACTGTATGAATGTGGTATATAGACACACAAGCAGGGAAAATATCCATATGCAGAAAATAAAAAAATTTTTTTTAAAGTCACTCACATATACAAAATAAAATAAAAAATGAGCCAGAAGATGAGTGAATTCTTTCTGTAATGCCCAGATGTCTATCATCTCCTGGCCTGGTCATCTGTTATCTTTCTCTCTATCATGATCTTGGACCGGCCCAGTGTCTCTTATATTGTCAGGTCTGGACTGAATACATCAGTGGCTTTCTGGCTTTTCTTCTTGCAGTGGACAGGTCATGGGGTGATAAATCACATGACAAATAGCACATGCATACCCACATAACCCCCAAATAAATTCTCTCTATAATATAGATTCTATTTTCTATTGATTCTGTCTCTTGGAGAACCCTCAACACTTCACATAGCAAAAACTGATCAATGAATAAGTTTGTTCAGACACTCAATGCATAATTCTAGAGGAAGTGCATTAATTTATGGCCTTTTTTCTACTTGGACTAGCTGGAAGAATTGCCTTAAAATACAGTTCTGGAAGCTGTAGTAGGTTTCCTATATTTTCAGATAATATTGGTCATTCTCGGGTTTCTAGGGGTTGAAAGACTAGTTATAGTTTCATAGCCAACCCAGGCTATTTAGCATTGAGAGAATATATTTAAGAGGATAGTTTCCAGATAGTATACAAGCTAAACCAGGACATAACAGCTATGAGATTATAAGCCTTTTTAAAGTTAGGATAGATAACAGAGTGTTCTATTTAATTGACAACAATGATGGACTGGATGTCAGATGTATCTTGTACTTCACAACTTACAGAACAGTATTCTCAGTTTATATTTGAGAGAAAAGTTTTTTTTATTGGACAGAAAAGGTGAGATGTGGCAGAACCTTTCCCTAATGAATAAAGATTTCAGGGAACTAATCACTGGGTGAGGAGTAGGCAGGACTTCCGGGTCAGGGAGAGGAAGAGGGGAAGCAGGAGAAACATACTCCCTTTTGGACAGGAGGGATCTTGGAAGGCACAATGTAGGTAGGGGAGGTCCCAGTTCAGGTGGCAGATCTGCCGGGGTCTGCTACTGGAGGATCTATAACTTAGAATAGCTTACAAATTAGAATGCTAGTTTCTGCGGCCAGCGATTGTGTTACCTGTTGATTCTAAATTAAGAAAAAAAACTGCACCTTTTATTTCTATTTTATTTGTATTAGTTAAGGAGCATTGTTTATACTTCTTCTCTGGAGGTCTAGAAGAATTCTTCTGTGAGTCCATTAGGCCTTGGGCCTTTATTATTATTATTAATTTTATACCAGAAGGCTGTTTATCACTGTTTCTCTCTTTATTGAATGAAAATAAGAACACAGGCAGCCCCATTGCTGTGGAGTCAGCAACGAGCCCAGCTCTGTGGGTATTCCATTCTGCCAGGAATGAATAGTGAGGCCCAGGCAGCTAGCATGGAAGAGCAGTGAGGATTGGCTTCCAGGCTGACCTCTGACCTCTTATTCTCCACTCTAATAACATGTTGTACCCCAAGGAGGACAAGGAGCCACATTCTGCAATAAGTATGCCAGAACTGCAACTACCAGCAGAAAGCAGACAACAGATGCATCTACATTAACAGAATCACTCACAAAGTAGACAAGCTGACCCAGATCATCTCAGATGTGTCTCAGGAACCTACAATGCTAAGGACCAAAGACCATCTGTGTCAGAAGTGGTTACAAGGATAGTCACACAGTGCCCAAGCTTAGGACGCCATGTGCCTGTACTATGAATGGGTCAGTGGGCTGAGTGACCTTTCCTTCCTCCACATATAATAAAGGCCAGTTTCTAGTTTAAAAAAAAGAAAGAAAGGAAAAGAAAATGATAACATAGCTACTCCTAGGTATGGTTGAGGAGAAGGACTTTTTATAGATGAAAAGGAAAGAATAACCAGAGGTATCTGAAAGGTTCCAGACTGAACTGGGCCATGAGAGAAGTGGGGAGGGAGAGCACGAGAGGGAGGGAAAAGAGGAGAGAGGGCAAGGAGCCCAAGAGAGGATCCACAGGCCAAGAGGCTGTTAGGGTCCAATAATCACTGAAGGAAGATGCCAGGCTCAAATAGTATGCAAAGGCAAAGGACATTTATTCTGCAGAAATTACCAGCATGCAGGGTCTGATCATTTATCAAAATGGTGATAACTCTAGGGCCTTGCAGGCCCCTCTTTATGCAGGGCTAGGGGAATTTTCCAGAAGGGTTAGGTAACCTCTAATATGATTGGTAGGGGCAAAGCAATGACATTAGCGCAGCTTTGATTGGCTATTATGTTAGTTTCATTATATTTGGTGAGACCTTGAAGAGTTTCAGTAACCAGCCCTGTTCTAGCTTTGCTATCTCTTCTGGCCGGGTATCCAGGAGACTGTCTCAGCTATGGAGCTCTCCTCCCTAGTTCAGGGTCATCATTGACTGAAGACCCATTGTCAGTGGCTCCCTCTGAGGAGCCCAGTATGTGTCCCAAGGAATTGAACAGTTATATTCCCAAGGTTTTTATTTCTTAGTGGCCCTCTCAAGGCCAAGAGAGAAACCATGAGCCAAGAGAATACATGCCCAGCATGGCTGAGTTTTATAGGAATCAAAGAAGGGGGAAAGGGAGCCCAGTCCCTGGGCTGGAGAGGTTTGGGTTAGGGGCCAGGGTGAAAAGTGCTGGGAGGAACCACAGGAACTGAGTGAGACTTGTGTTGGATTTCTTTGAGACTTATCGGTTACAGGTCTGTTTAAGGCATTGATCTTTAACTTTTGATGCTTTAGATGAATCTAGAAATTTGTGCATTTCTTTTAGGTTTTCTAACTCAATGGAGTATAGGTTTGTAAAATATATTATAATGTTCTGAAATTCTTTGGTGTCTGTTGCAGTGTCTCCTATTTATCTCTGTTAATTTGGGGTTCCCCTTTCTTTTTGTTTACTGGGCTAACAGTCTATCAATCTTGTCTTTGTTTTCAAAGACCCAGCTCTTAGATTGGTTGACTGTATTGTTTTCTTTGTTTCTGTTTCATTGGTTTCTGCTCTGGTTTTTATTATTTATCCTCATCTACTGGATTTAGGGGTGGATTTGTTTTCTTTTTCCAAGCCTTGAGTTGTGTCATTAAGTAATTTATTTGTCTTCTTTCTGATTTTTTTAATGTAGGCTCCTAGAGCTATAAATTTCCCTCTCAGAACTGCTTCTAACATCTCAGAACTTGTATCCCTTCAGTTTTTGTAGGAATTTCCCCTCATTTATACTTTCTAAGGATCTTGTGAATTTTCAAATTATTAAATTTCAAAAAGATCCATTTTTATTTTTTAATTCTCTCCTCCCCCCTCTGTGTTTGTGTATCTGTGTGTCTGTGTGTCTGCACGAGTATGTGCATATAACTGAAGGTGTATGTAAGGACCAGAGTGGGTATCCAGTCCCTTGGAGCTGAAGTTACAGGTTGTGAACTGCCTGACTTGGGTGCTGGGTATGAACTCTGGTCCTCTGTAAGAGTAGCAAGTCTTAACACTGAATCATCTTTCCAGCCATCTTTAAAAAAAATTGATTTTAAATTTTTTTTATAACATACAGAAAAACATAAAAAAAAATCACACATTATTGGGTGGTACCGTGTGAATTATTTTTGGATACACATGTATATTCCGTTGAAATCCAGCTAAACATCTATCCCTTAAAACTTATCACTTTTTTTTTTTTTTGTGGTGGAAACATGGGAAGGAAGTCCTTTCTTCCAGTTGTTTGGTTAGAAATACTGTGATGCTGTCACGCTGCGTAGTCACCGGCTGCGCAGTGGCACCAGAGCCTCCTCCTAAGTGCGACTTAGGGCCTGTTGAGCAACCTCTCTCTATTTCTTCTCTCTTTGCTCCTTAGCTCTGAATACTCACCATTTCCACTGAATTACCAAGACCCCCTCCCCGTCTTCTCCTTCCCCTCCTCTATCTTTGAGAAGGATCTTGCTATGTACACCAGGCTGGCCTCAAAGTCCTAATGATTCTCGTGACTCCAGCTCCCGGTGCTCGGATTACAGTGTCATTACATTTGGCTAAGATTTTGTGTTCTTTACATATTTGTATAGTAATCCTCTGTCAGAGGAATAGCAGGTAGAGATTTCCTCAGGTTTTGCAGGGGAGCTTCTTTATTGTATAGAAGCCTTTTGATTTGATACATACTTGATAGTCAACTCTTGCAATTATTTCCTGAACTATTAAACAGTTATTCTGAAAGAAAAAATCTAAACATCTTAGAGCTCTTTGCATGTATGCCCTTCCAGCAATTTCTAAATTTCAAGTCTTACATTAAGGCCATTGATTTATTTGTATCCCTTCCTTTCCCCCCAGGATGAGAGACAGGAATCTCACTTCTATTATTATTTTTGTTTTTATGAGTACACTGTAGCTGTCTTCAGACACACCAGAAGAGGGCATCAGATCCCATTACAGATGGTTGTGAACCACCATGTGGTTGCTCGGAGTTGAACTCAGGACCTCTGGAAGAGCAGTCGATGTTCTTAACCACTGAGCCATCTCTCCAACCCCTCACTTCTAGTTTCTCTGTGTGTGGATATCTAGGGTTCCCCCCCTTTTTATATAGTGACTAGTATTCCATGGTGCACGTGGACCACGTTTTCATTCTACATTTGTCAGAGAATGGGCTCTTAGATGGCACCCATTTCTTAGCTATGGTAAAGTGTGTTCTCCTGTCATTCAACTTTCATTTCCTGTGGATATCTATCCAGCATTGCTGGATCACATGGTAGCTCCAGGTATGACTTTTCGAGGAACACCAGGTTGTTTTCCCTAACGGTTGTGATAATTTACAGTCTTATCAGCAGTGTCCAGTGGTCTCTCCTGCCCACAGTCTCACCAGCCCCCAATACCTTTGTTCTTTGTGAGAATGGCAACTCTTTCTGGGGAAGGTATATCTCACTGTGGTTTACTTTGCATCTTCCCAGTGCCTGGTGAGCCTGAATATTTTTACTGCATCCACTGGTCATATGTGTATGTGGCTCTGAGGTGCCCAGCTTAGCAGAGTCCTGCATGCCCTCTGCTGTCTATGAAAGACTATAGACCACAGGGATGCTAATCTCTCAGTCTTGAGGTATCCTGTTTTGTCCTGGCTCAGCCACCAGGAGCCACCCAGAGTCAAGGCAGGGAGTTGATAGTAAAGAAGGAACAATGTCAGGAAGATAATGAGCAGGGTTGCACTTTGACCATCAAGAATGTCTCTAGCACATCTGTTCTCCATGGAAACAGCACACCAGAGTGAGAACAGGGAGCTGACACAGGTACTAGCCCATTCCTGTTTTTTATTTTTTACTGCTTAGACCGGTTCCTGAGCCTAGATATACTTTGCCCTGCCTCTGGATGCATGGCTCCTTCCTCCAACTGGACTGTCTGAAATTGGAGACACTGTAGCCAGTGGTCCAATAGAAAGCCATAACCAGGTCCCGCCTCCTCCTTGCCTAAGACTTTATCAGGAAGCTCAGACTAGCAAGGCCCGGGTTTGCCTGCTCTGGACACCAGCACTATGCCTATGACACTGGGTTACTGGGACATCCGTGGGGTAAGTGAGAGGGCTTCTGCTGGGTGGAACAGGTGTGGGGCGGGGAGTAGCTAGGGGCTGATTTCCAGGAGAGAGATTGAATTCAGAAGTTGTCAGAAAGCCTTGCCTATCAGGAAGTTCAGACAAACACAGGGGAGCTTGTGCTTATGTGGCCTGTGTGTGAGATTGTGGGGAGACTGTTAGGTGTAGGATGTAGGCTCACCAAGAGATTGCAAAGTCAGACTGTCAGGGTTTTCCAATCTGTGACTTGTTATATGTCATCTTTCCAGCTGGCTCATGCCATCCGCCTGCTCCTGGAGTACACAGACACAAGCTATGAGGACAAGAGATATACCATGGGGGACGGTGATTATACCCTGTTTTTCAAACCCCTGCTCCCCTGCTCTCTGGTGCCCAGCAACACTGCTCTGACCCCCTGTTGCTCAGCTCTACAGAGATCCTGCAGTTGGATTTAGAAACTGTCCCTTCTAGAAACTTTCTTGAATTTGGAGGGCTAGGTTCCCTTTATAGTAATTGGCTTATTCAAACCTTTTGAAAATATTACAGTCCACAGTGCTGAGAAGCATTCTCTGCCCTTGGAATGTGTGAAAGTGAGTGAGATTGCAAATCTTCTTGGGGTGTTCTCATGCCTGACTCCTTGGAAGGATCCCTAGAGAAGGAAGCTGGAACACTGGGGTGATTCCTTTTCACGTCCTCTTGTTCACTGCAGCTCCTGACTATGACCGAAGCCAGTGGCTGAATGAGAAGTTCAAGCTGGACCTGGACTTTCCCAATGTAGGTACAGGGAAGGGGAGGTTTGGGGAAGGCATGGTGTCCTCACCTCATCTTGTCTGGGTGAGGGGCTTGGGATCAGTGTTTCTGCTCACCTGCTCCATCCCTGCTGGCTGCACAGTGCTTCTGTGATGGGCTGTGTCCCAGCTCTCCCATTCAGTGCACACTGTGCTCATGGAGGGCTTCCCATGGCAGGCACACTGAGTGCCAGGCCCCATGTCTGTCTCAACCCAGAAAAGGGATGGAGGACCCATTATCCCATCTGACTGTCCCTGTTTGTCTATCCAGTTGCCCTACTTAATCGATGGATCATACAAGATCACCCAGAGCAATGCTATCCTGCGCTACCTTGCCCGCAAGCACAACCTGTGTGAGTGGGGCTGGCTGCAGGGTGGAGGACAGAAGCCATCCCTCTTGGCTTGGCTGGAGCAGGATGCTGAAAGTGAGTCTGTACTGTGTATGCTGCAGGTGGAGAGACAGAGGAGGAGAGGATTCGTGTGGACATTTTGGAGAACCAGGCTATGGACACCCGCTTACAGTTGGCCATGGTCTGCTACAGCCCTGACTTTGTGAGTTCTACCAACCCTGAGTTGGAGCTGACCCTGTACTCTTGCCCTTGCATTTGCTCTGGTCCAATTTGTCACCAGAGCCTCCCAGAGCTACTCATGGTACAGTGTTTGAAATTGCCGACAAAGTAACCTCAAAGCTCAGTTTGCCAAATGAAAACTTCCAGTCATTGTCCTAAGATCCAGTCCAGACTCTCCACAGTGACACTTTAGTCCCTGATAGGACAGACAGAGTTCGATCCCTCCAGTTCTAAGTGCTGGTTCTGTCCTGGCCATGTCTTTCTGTTGCCCTGGAGTCTTGCCATGTCTGCAGCATGCACACTCACACTACAAGAAGAAGACACTGGGGGTAGGGGACCCTCTCCTCCCAAATGGCTTCCCAGAGCTGTGTCCTTGACACCCACAGAGATAAGCAGATGTTCCCAATAGGCAACTCAGTTAACCAAAGGCCTTTGATCCTCCTCCCGTTTCCTTTTGTCCTCTCAAATTCACCTTATCTCTTTGGAACCTGTACTAAAGTCCTCACGGTATCAGTAGGTAGAACACTGCCTATTTTCTGGGTGATTTCAGTTGTTTGCTTCTGCCTCATGTGAGGTCAGAGTTCAGAACCAGGTGCTCACAGCTGTCTCATGCACAGTGGTTCTGGCAGTGATGGTAGAGACCAGGGGACAGAGCTGTATCCTGTTGGGCTGTTTCCTAAGAGCAGTCTAATCATGGTGGTGCTCTAACTAAATGTTTGGACATCAATCCAGACTGAATCTCATGAAGGTAACTGCTCCTCTCCTTGCTGGGGCCTGCATGGCCCTATGAGGCCAGCCTCTGTCAGGGATCCTGTGTCTGAAGGTGGTGACAATTGTTTCTGCTTCAGGAGAAAAAGAAGCCAGAGTACTTAGAGGGTCTCCCTGAGAAAATGAAACTCTACTCTGAGTTCCTGTGCAAGCAGCCATGGTTTGCAGGGGACAAGGTAAAGGCAGGGGGTAGGAAGGAGGAAATGCCATTCCTCCCAGGTGTCAAATTCCAGCACGCTCACCCTTAGCTCCCTGCAGGTCACCTATGTGGATTTTCTTGTCTACGATGTCCTTGATCAGCACCGAATGTTTGAACCCAAGTGCCTGGACGCCTTCCCAAACCTGATGGACTTCATGGCTCGCTTTGAGGTGATGCCTTGATCCTGCTTCCTCTTGGATGCCCCACTTCCCTTCCCCCTTTCCAGAATGCCTTTCTACACCTTGGAATGGAAATGAAAATGATTAGCTTTTGTTGAGCATGGAACTGTGTTCAGTTCTTTCATCTCTTGCATGGAATTTCCACCACACCCTGCGTGTTGTATAGAATTATCAGCTCCATTGGATCATTTTGGAAGCTGACTGTAAAGACAGTCAGTTTCTCAGGGAACCAGTACCATTGGAAGCTACTTCTAGCTTTCAAGAACAGAGGGCAGTAGATCTACCTGATGCCAAGGAAAAAAAGTCATAGGTTGCCATGGAGCCTGGATTTTCCAGCCCTGAAGCCTATGGAAATTCAGAACATGCCCAGAGTGTATAGGGAGAGCTATTCATGATTGATGTGCAATACCAAGATGCAGTGTCCATAACTGGTCTGTACAATTCTTTGCTCAGCCAGATCCCTGACTGGGGAAGCACTGGGACCCAATGCTACAGCTAGTGCTGAGTAGACAGGTCACTGCTGCTGGAGGATTTTATCCTAAATTGTTCAATATTTAGGCAGAATCCTGGTTCTTTTATTTTCCTGCTTGGATTCCACTGCCATCTTCATCCATCTTCTCTAGTGTTGCTTCTGTGTGGCACAGTTCTGAGCTCAGTAGGATGTGGAAACATGCATCTCCGTCCAGGCATGCAGAGTGGCAGGCATGCCTGACTAGGATGTACATGTGATAGCCACAAACCCTACTTTATTTGGGGGGTGGAGGCCATAGTCCAATGGGAATCTTAGCGTGGGATCTTCTTTTCTGTCCTCACTGCACAGGTGATGCGCTTTTCTTAGTTTTCATCGGCTTGCCTTCTGGTCCAGGCTGCTCAGCTCTGGAGATTGTTTGAGAACTGCAGAACAGTGAGGTGGGAGAGTGTGGGAGGCTGCAGTCCAAGGCCAGCCAAGCCTGGCCTCTTGGGTACAGGCAGCCCTGGGACTTTGAATTCATCACAGCGTATCTGGGCACCGTACTGGAAAGATAACACACAGCACAGTGCCGTTCTGTAGAATGTTCTCTAGCTGGGCTGAGGAAAATAGTATAGACACACTTAGTATGCATTCAACTACCAGGGTTTTGAGTTTAGATTTTTCTGCATCAGGAGAAGGACCAAGGCCACTCCATTGTCTCCTTACTGGCTCACCTATCCCTAGCCTCATTTAGTCAGGATTTACTGAAGTACTGGGTGAGATCTTTGCTGTCTTCCAAAGTACACTGGCATGTTACTGGTCCTTTGTTCTGCTTGGTCCCTCCCTGATGTGGAAACACACGCAAGAAGGAGCCTGCTGGGAAAAAAAAGCGGGGCTTTGTGTAAACAGGTAGCAACAAGAGATTTCTTGCTTGGGGAGCAACCAAGGGAGTCAACATGGAAGCTACAGAGCCCCTCCCTGTATAGACAGGGATGCAGGCTCCTGCTGTTCCTGCTGACGAATGCAGAGCACAGCTCTGTTCTGCAGGATTCTGTGGCGTGCTCCCTCTTCCTCTACACCTGCACCCCAACCGCAGATGAACACACAGCTGAATGCAGTTGCCAGATTCATCTTCATCACAGGAAATTAAAGCATTCCCTTTCCAGAGTTAAAAATTAAAACATTCCCTTCCCAGAGCAGCCTGGGCTGTGTTGGGGTTCTGAGTGAAACCCATGCACCCACCGGAGTCCCAGATCCTCAATTCTTGCTTTCTCCTCCTCCCTGCAGGGCCTGAAGAAGATATCTGACTACATGAAGAGCAGCTGCTTCCTCTCCAAGCCAATCTTTGCAAAGATGGCCTTTTGGAACCCAAAGTAGGACTCCGAAGCCCAGATGTGTGGGTACTCATGAGCACTCTGCTGGCTCTGGGCCTTGAGCATGGCTCTGCCCCCACCATGTGCAGCTTTCTCCTCTTTTCCATTCCCTATCCCTCCATGTCCTCTCCCCAGCCCTTCCCTCATTAAAGCCTCTGGTTCCTTCGGCTCTCCATTTCTTCATTAGTCTCCTCCTATCCTGTGTCTCTGCCCTGCATCCAGCCCTTCCCTCACTGATGGTTGGAGGAATGTACTAGACCCCAGAAGCCCCAGCCTGGCCTGAGAGATTAGATCTGCCTGTGTGCTGCCCTGGTCCTCAGAGTGAGCAGCTAAGCCACATTTGATTGCAATAAAGTGTGAACCACATTTGTTCAGTGTCTTGTTTTGCTGTCTGTGGCCCCGAGGGCTGACTGTGTTGACTTGGTTGGGTGGTGTTCAGTGTCTTGTTTTGCTGTCTGTGGCCCCGAGGGCTGACTGTGTTGACTTGGTTGGGTGGTGTCTGTTTTGTTGCTTGAAGGAGGAGCTGGAGGTAGGGACTCTGGGCTGTTTAAAGTCCTTGATCTCCCTTGCTCCACGTCCCCATGCTCCTCAGTCTGGGATTCCCACGGAAGAGATCTCCTTCATTTCTAATTTGTTCTGTGGAGTTGAACACAGTTGTCCATGTGTAGCTTGTGTTATGCTTCAGAGTGATCCCGTGCTGATGGGAAGGGGCAGAGCATGCAGGCCCTAGGTGAGCATATTCTGGACTCCTCATCAATGTCCTTCCTGAGCAGAGCATCCCACTTCAGTGTTCTCAGCAAGTCTCTTCTCATGTCTGTCTCATTGTCCACAACTCAAGCAGTAGTTAATTGAGGGGATCCCTTCTCTTTCTCTCTTTCTCTCTCTCTCTCTGTCTCTCTTCCTCACTCCTTTCTTCCCTCCCTCTCCCTCATCTCTTTTTTTATTATTCTTTTAAAAATATTTATTATCATTTTATGTGTATGAGTGTTTTGCTAGCATTTGTGTATGACCACCACATGGGTTACTAGTGCCTGCAGATGCCAGAAGGCATCAAATTCCTGGAGCTAGAATTACGGATGGCCCTGTGGATGCTGGGAACAGAACCACTCTCTAAGAGCAGTGTACTCTTAACTTCTGACCAATGTCTCCAGCCTCTGGTTGCTGGTGTTTTTGATCCAGGATCTCATGGCTCCGACACTGACTGGGTCCTCACTCACTATGGGCCTGAGATGGCCCTTGATCCCATAATCCCTTTTCTACCTCCCGAGCACTGGCATTACAGGTGTGTACCACAACACCACATCTTCAATATGCATAGCAGGGCCTGGCAAATGCTTGATGACTGGAAACTTTAGAATCTGAGTGCATTATCTCCAGAGAAGTTTTGGCCCCTTCATACAACTAGCAGTCTCTCAGCTAAGCAGGCTCATTAAGACGCTGCAGCTGCCTGTGGAAGAACATGATAGGGGATGGGCAGGCCTGGTGTGCGGGGCTCCAGTGCCACAGTGTGCAGTTGAAGATGCTGTGGACATTTTGCATCACGTTGCCCATGAAGGACTTGGACACACTGCAGAAGCGCCTCCTGAGCATGTTCCTATGCCAGGGGCCGGATCATAGTGTCTGACCTTTGTTAGGCAGTGCCTGCAACCTACTGTACCAGGTAGCACATCTGGATGAGAGCCCTGATGGGTGTTGCCTTCATGCCCCTGCCTGCTGCTGCCTACTGCAGTTAAGGAGCAGGCAAGCTTGCTGAAATAAATGAGGAACTAAAAGTTAAAGGTCATAAGATAAAAATTCATAGAAGCGAAATGTTCGTGAAACTGGTAAGTTCACATTATTTCAGCCAATGTTAAATTTTAACTAAAAAACAAGAAGATAAGCTGGAAAGGATGTGGTGAAGTCAGGAATGGCACTCTGATAATGTCGAGGAGAGAGAATAAACTTACCAACCAACACTAAAGGAGACATGGACCTAGAACAGAGGTGGGCGAACGTTCCCATGAGGGCCCAGTATTTAGGCTTTGTGGGCCATATTCTCTCCCTTTAACAAGTTGGAGCTCTGGGTTGTGATCTTCATGCAAACCCAAAGGAGTCTCAATCATTCTTTATGTACAGGGGAAGACATGGCAAACCAAGAGAATTTGGAATGAAAACAAGTTTTAGAACATTGTGGCAAAATTAGCAAATTAAAGCCAAGGGCACAGTACGGTAAGGCATGGCCTTTGAACTTATCCCAAGAGGCCAATGGCACGGTGTGGCGGAGTCCATTAGAAGTCCTGACTCTTTAGAATGTTTGTAGCATGGGGACTCGGTACAGGATCTGTTCAGTGTCTACAACTCGTCGAGAAAGGACTGAAACTCTTGGAGCCCCTGAGTTTGGCTGCAGCCACCTGCTGTTCTTACACAGCCATGGCTAACGCTCCCCACCTCAACTGTGTTAGTGAAGAAGGATTCAGCTGAAACCGACCCCAATCTGCAAAACAATTCACTTTCCTTATAGACGTTCCATGGGAAGCATCCAGGAGGCTGAGTGGTCCTGCCCCATGGCATCATTTGGGTATATAAGCTCTTTCTGATTGTGGCCCTGACACCTCATAGGATGTTGTGTCATGAGCATTGAGAATTGAAGAGAGACAGAGACAGACAGACAGACATGCATGCAGACAGACATGCAGAAGAGCCTCAAGCCAAAGAAGCAAGTTCCCATTATGCAGCTGAGGCAGGGAGCACCCATCCTGTGCAGAAACTCAATATGTGGCATAGTTAGGCACACAGTTACCTAGATTAATGTCATCCTGTAATATAACCCACAACATCATGTCTCTGTGTGAAACTAGCCTAGGATAAAGCTGAGGGATAGTGTCCACCCTTCTGAACTTGCTCTGGTGAAGTACTGAGTATGTATCACTCTGTGTGGTGTGAGCAGAAGCGTTCATCTGGACATTCTGAAGCCACCTATAGCCACCTGCACCCAGGGGGCCACAATCTGCTCTCCAGCCTTTCTGAATCATCCAGTGCCTTGACCTGGGATGAACTAGGCTGAATCAGGGTCAGGTTCCTATGAACCCAGGTCCTGTTTACTGTTTGAACTCCTTGTAGTCACTTACAATCCAGGTCACTCCCCATGGTGGTGCCACTGACCTTGCAAACCCCTGTATCAAGTGAGCACTGTTATTAGGGCCCACCTATCTCAACACAGTGTCTGTCCTTCCCAGAGTGGACCTCCAGTTCCCAGAGAGTTAAGTCCTGTCCTGAACTCTCTCTACCTCTAGCCTCAGCCATGGTCAAGGGCTCAGGTTGAGTTGGTTCACACTAACTGTGCACTTCTGTGTTAGGCTCATTCAGCGAGAACCAGCATTTCTGAACTCTGTGTGTTTTCTGGTTCAGTCAAGCCAGCCAGTTTTCCAAAGAGGCAGTTCTGAAACATTATTAGCCTTGCAGTCCACTATACTGGTTTGTAATACGAATCTCTGGGCCAAGAAGACTGCTTGCTATTCCTCTTTCTGTATTTTGTTTTGTTTTTTTGTTTTTGTTTTGTTTTCTGAGACAGGGTTTCTCTGTGAGGCTCTGGCAGGTCTGGAACTCAGACCAGGCTGGCCTCGAACTCAGAGATCCACCTGCCTCTGCCTCCCGAGTGCTGGGATTAAAGTCATGTGCCACCGCTGCCTCCTCCCCCCCTTTCAGCCTCAGTTACTCCTCGCTTTATAGAAATCTCCTCAGATGCTTCTTTCACTCTTCTGTAGTCTCATTGGGTAAAGCTCTAAATCTAGAGCAGTTTCAGTATCTTGTCCCTTCAGCCCGTCCATTGTGGGTGCAGTCAGGTGTACACACGCGAACAGTGGGATGTTGGTGCTCTTCTTGCTCTTGTTCTTTCTTCAGAGTTTAAAATTAAATGAAATTAATTTTTAAAGACTTTTAAATATGTTTTGGCATTCCTCTGGATGAGGGCATGCACACATCCTTTTTGGTGCTCTCAGTGGCTGGATCCCCTGGAACAGGGGTTACAGGTGACTATGAGGCATCTCATGTGGGTGCTGAGAACCAAACTCTGGTCCTCTGCAAGAACAGCAAGTATCTTTACTGCTGGGTCAGGTTTTCTGCCATATTTTTGTGGTTGGGCCTCAGGATCATTATGAATTCCCCATGATCTTGTTGAAGGAGGTCAGAGAAAAGCACCAAGTCACATCATAGTAACAGCAGATTCTTCAGCTAAGACTTTAAAACTCAGAGGGGGTAGGAGCTGGTCTAGACAGATAAACTGCAAGTTCTGAAAAATGACAAATGAGTTCTGGTGTTACAGATGTGCACTGCCATGACAATCTGACTCTACTGTATTCCTATCTGTTTCCCCATCACATTGTAGACATCTACTTCACCAGCCAATGCTGATTCATTAACTTGAAGCTTCTACCATAACCTGAGCCCAGGCTCACGAGGGTGGCTGCTCACCCTGCCCAGCTGGGGCCTGCACAGCCCTGCCAGGACATCCTCTCTGCCAGGGAGCTTGTGCATGAGGGTGATAACAGCTGTTTTGACTTCAGGGTTTGAATACAGTGGAATACAGGCCTGCCTGGCTTTGGGACTGATCTGACTAGGGCAATGGGACATGAAGAAACACTGGAACAAGTACAGAAAAACAGGGATCTGTGGGCCATGTACTCTGATGACGATGCAGGAGCCGACCAGAAAGTCAGTGGGTACAGCTGAACAGGAAAGTGGGTTTATTATATACCTGTGGATAAGGAGGGGTGCCAGCTAATCTCAGTAGGGATCTTAGAGGACCAGTCTTGGGCTCGGTCATCCTGGAGGAAGAAGCTGTGGTCAGTACTTTCTGCACACAGTGTCCACATCTGTCCTTGGGCCTTGTCATTCCCATAGGTCTGAGGCATTGGGTTTCTCGACATAAGCATATTCATATCGACAAGATCCATTCACTCAGACGTCATCTGCTCCCCGAAGTTGATATTTTATGTGTCAAATGGATTACACCGAGAGCTACCCTGGTAGCTTGTAAAATGTTGTATGTTGGTGTGGCTATGAGAATATTTCCAGAAGAGTTGTATGTTGTCTCAGTAGACTGAGTGTGGAAGACCACCCTCACCGCTGGGGTTAGGCAGCATTCACAAGCACAGAGGTGGAATCAAAGCCAGGTGATGTGTGAGTTCATTCTGTCATGCCCAGGCACCCATCATCTGCTGGCCTAGTCATGTGCTTCTCATGCTTTACCTGGAGGTTTCCCAGTGCTTCCTGTCGAGTCAGACCTGACCGCGCCATGGGCTGTATGGGGTTTCCTGCAGTCAGCAGGTGATGGAATACAAATCATAGGAGTCCCTCCATTAGAAATAATATGCACATATCCTCAGAATCCAAAACAATGTGCCTACTCATTCTATCGATCCTGTCTCATGGGTCTGGGCTGACTTTGGAAGGTAAGGGCCAAAACATTGGCAGTCCTTAACGACCCCTTTACCCTTACTGGTGCAGACCTCCCAACTTTTTTGTTGAACACCCAGAAGGGCAACATAACTAATTGTGTAACTTAAGCTTCCATGTAACATTTTGCTAGGGCTCAGAAAAAACACCCAACAGTTTTAATTAAGTCTTGATTTTGTTAAGACTCAGTTTTCCTGGTTATATCGAGGAGAAAAATTTTAGTAGCACAATGAACAAATATCAAGAAGAACTCTATTGATTTAAAGATAATTTTAATATTAGTATATAGAACTTTGACTTCAGTAGTTAGTAACCTTTAGTCATCAAACATATAACATCATTAAGACTTATCACTCACAGGCTCTGTGTATCTTCTTCAGGCTGTTTATAACTTGACTTAAAGTTTAAAAAAATTGTCTTCGACTTTCAACTTTTATTTTTAGCACAAAAATCTTATTTTATTATACAAAATCCACCCTAATAGCATTTTTATTTTTACCCTCTTTAATATTATTTTCATATTTATATCGTTTTCAACTTCTATTTTGTAACAAGAATTTGATTCAAAGTATGTATGTGGCACAGTGTAGTAAATTAAGATTATCTGAACATGTACAGTCAAATGTCCAAGCTTTGTTCCTCTGCAAGGCTTGGGAAAACTCCATATCACTTGGATTTTCCCGTCTTTACTCCCTTTGGTCTCATATACTCTGAAAGTAAGAGAGAGTTTTATATTCCATGAAGGACCTGCCAAGATATCAATGACCTTGAACACTGAATGTTCCCTGTAAACAAGAAAAAGCAGACAAGGAAATACAGAGAGATCCAAATATCTTTAGGTGTTAACCCTGTAATTGCAGATTTAGGTACAGAAGATGTTTAGTCCCCTTGTTCTAGCAGTGCGATCATGGGAACTCAGAGAGATCCACCTGCCTCTGCCTCCCAAGTGTCGGGATTCAGAGTGTGGGCCACCACACACAGTCCTGTTTTTATTTATATGGATGTTGGGGGCTGTGTGTTTGTGGGTACCTGTGCATGGCTGCATGGAGTCCAAAGGCGTCAGACCCTCCAGGATCTGCAGTTAAAGGCAGTCTGCAGTTAATGTGAAATTTGGGGACTGATTCAGGTCCTCTGTATAGCTGCATATCTGCTGCAGATAGCTGCATATCTGCAGCTCATACTTTCTGTTTTGAATGAGTGAATTTATCACTTACATAGTAATCCAAGCTGAAAGAATAGCAAGATGTAGATAAATAGATAACAGAATATCATCAAATTAGTTATTCAAAATATCTAGCAGAAACCCCCTGGGGGAAAGCTGTCGGCTCCTTGGATGAGGCTTCCAGGCACAGGAACAAAGAGCAGCAAATAGAGATGATGTCCTAAAATCAAGTGCTCACAACTCCAAGGAAAACATGACTGGGAAAGCTGAGACAGCCGGTTGAAGTCTGGATTGAACTTCCAGCCTCTCCTTTTTATGTTGTGGGATAAACAATGGTACCGTCTGTTGCACGTGGTCCACCTTCTAGCGGCTCCCCAGTGTGTCTACTCTCCCGCTGTTTTGCTATTTTCTTCCCTCTTGTAGCAGAGATAGGGGTATCATCCCTGGAAGAGTCATTGTGGGAAACTGAGACAGTTGGGATAGCCCACATATTGGATTAACTGGCTATGACAGTGGCCCCTGTGTTCTCAATGTTTAGTGGCTGGGTAGGGGGTGCCAAGCTAGCAGGATGTGTCAATGCTTGTCCTCCCTCCCCTGCCCAAAAAGAAAAGGCAAGCTGCTGTAGGGAAGGTGGCAGAGTCCCAAGGTCAACTGGGTGATTAAGGAGTGTGGTTCTTTTTTATAATATAGAGCTGTCAGCTGGGGCTGGGGCAGAACACAAGAGGCAAAAAGACAGAAGAGAGAATGGGAGTGGGCAAGGAGATAGATTAGAGAGAGAGACAGAGAGACAGAGAGACAGACACACAGAGAGACACACAGAGAGACAGACATTCACACACACACACACACACACAAGAGAGAGAGAGAGAGAGAGAGAGAGAGAGAGGAGAGACAGAGAGAGAGAGAGAGAGAGAGAGAGAGAGAGAGAGAGAGAGAGAGAGAGAGAACAGCTGGCAGGAAGCAATGGCAAAGTTGGGTTAAATTTATAAGTTTAAGCTAGCTGAGGAACAGCCCCAGCAAACAAGCCAACAGCCTTATACTATACAGATGTCTCTGCATAAGTATTTTTTAATTTAAAAATATTTTATTTATTTTTATTATTAAACCTCAAGCAGCACCCCCCCCTCTCACACACACACACATACACACACACACACACCACCAAAGCTCTGCGATACAAGACAAACATGCTTGGATTTGATATGAGTAGAGACACTGTCCACTTTCAGAGTCAGCTTCTCAGTGAGTTCAGGCAACATATGACAATTTACCAATATAATGTACATCACACCTTGAGACAACCTTCTGAAGGCTGCGGAGAAGGGGGGAGTGGGGGCGCAGGGAGATTGGTTTTCTGATCACCGAGTCACACCAGTCCTATCCTGTATCCTGGAGGATCAGGCTGGCTGACCAGTCTCTCTACCTGGTAGAGTCTCCTCCTCCCTTTGTGGACGTGCAGCCTGATGCCCCCAGGGTTTCCCCAGGGCAAGACTGCTGCTGCTAGCTCTTCCCCATCTCCCCTCCCCGAGCTGTTCTCAGGCCTGTAGCTGCTCTTCTCTAACTCTCAGTGGCCAGCATTTCTAAGGCGGAGTTTCTCCAACTGTGGCTTCTGAGTCATTTGTGGTTCACAGACGTAGCATTTGGACTGGGTGGTTCTTTGCTGTGGGGCTCTGCCGTGCATTGTGGGACATTCATGGCTTCCCTATCTAGATGCTATAGCACTCTCCAGTGTGACTACTTAGAAAGTCTCTGAGCTTTGCCAAGTATGTCATGAGCTGTCAAATGCTACCTATTATAGATCAGTGGTTATGCCAATGGAGACTCCACTTTTAAATAAAAGTGAAGAATCTTTTAAAATCTAAAATTTAAATTTAACTTACTCATAAAAGATGATTCTGTCATCTGTTTTTTTTTTTTCTCCTTTCCTTCTTTTTGTTTTTTGTCTTTGTTTTTAGGAGACAAGGTTTTACTATATAGCCCTTGACATAACTGACTATATGTGCGTGGCTGGAACTTATATCAATCTTCCTGCCTCTGCCTCTAAGTGCTACGATTTCAGGCATAAGATACCATGCCACAAGATGAGTCTCTCTTGATGGGAGTTTATTTCAAGAGGTGTGTGTGTGTGTGTGTGTGCGCGCGCGCATGCACACGCGCACGCATGTGTGTGTATCTCCTAGACCATGTGATAAATATATTCCATTTTTCACAACTTTTTTTTCTGTTGTTGCAATGCCAGACTTTGAGAAAATTTTCAAAAAATAGTACGCAGAACTCCCAAGCAGCCAGAGCTCTCTTTTCCACAAGCCCCTGTCCCCTCTCACTTCTTTCTCTGACTCTGTCCCTGGCACATTGTGTCTGAGCACAGATGTGTCGAGGACCAAGCGCCACAATTTCTTGTGATAGCACATGTGTAGGGGGTTGGGACAGGAAGGACAGTGATTACAACCATTCTCCATGCTGCTCCCAGGTGGCTGTGTATGCCACACCTGTGCATATTTGGTTACAGTGGGTGGAAAACTCTAGGTTTAGGGAGGCTTTGAAATTTCATACACCCAGTTCTTCAGAACACATAACCTTTCATCTCGTCGACTTTTCTGCTTCCTGCTTCATAACTGTAGTTGGATCCTAACTTCTATTTCTTTAAAAAATTTTTATTGATTCTTTGTGAATTTCACATCATGTGCCCCAAACCCACTCATCTCTGGGTCCTTTTGTATCACCCCCCCCCCAATAAAATAAAACAAACAGAAACCAACAACAAAACAAAACAAAAACATCTTACAGTGGAAACTATGGTATGTCACACGGTATATACCTCTTTGACTAAACAGTATTACTTGAAAATGTTCATTGCTTTTATAAAATATAATGCATCAGAAGGCAGAGATACCTGGAGGGCCCATGCCAAGTGCCCTCTGAGAAATCTCGCCATGCGATAGACAGATCTGGTATCCAGAGGAAAGGGAAGAGAGAGAAGGGATAGAGGCAGACAGACAGGAGCAGAGCTATGAGGGCACAGAAGGGAGAACAGAGAAGGACAGAAAGGAGGACAGAAAGGGGAAGAGGGGCCATGGGGAACATGTGGGCATAGAGAGAAAAAGAGAGGGAGAGAGAAAGGGAGGGAGTGGACAGCAAGCAGACCTTTCATACTCTACGTGTGGTACCTGGAGGCTAGTAGGGGTGGCAGGTGATGAGTAAGCCCTTGCTGGGTCCCTGAGAGGAGCCTGGCGGCATCGCCTGGAAGCTCTAACGTTTGCGATGAGTCATCGGCCTGGTTTGAGGATTCTGGCTTCTGTTTCATATTAGTACTCAGATATCCTGTTTGCTTCCCTGTGTCATGGAGATCCTGCAGCAAGCGCCAGCAGTTCAGAGATGGGGTGGGCCAACTCAAATCCCTGATCTCTTTTTGTTGTTATTATTTTGTTTTTTATTATTATTATTATTATTTTTGATACTTTATTTATATTTCCAATGTTTTCCCCTTTCTAGGTCTCCTGTTTGGAAACCACCTATCCCCTCCCCCTCCCCCATCTCTATGAGGGAATTCCACCTCCCACCCACCCGCCCACCCACTCCCATATTCCCACCTTGACATTCTCCTTTACTGGGGCCTCTCCTCCCCCTGATGGCCAACAAGGCCCTCCTCTGCCACATATGTGGTCCAAACCATGGGTCCCTCCATGTGTATTCTTTGGTTGGTGGTCCAGCCTCCAGGAAGACCGGGGGAGGGGGGAGTCAGGCCAGTTGACACTGTTGCTCCCTCCGTAGGGCTGCAGACTCCCTCAGCTCCCTCAGTCCCTTCTCCAACTCCTCCATCTGGGACCTCACTCTCAGTCCAGCTGTTACTGTAAAGTGAAACTTGGATATTTCAAACGTTTT
>CM052704.1:81467795-81504826 GCA_028551405.1 Uromys caudimaculatus | reverse complement strand
GGTTGTGTGGGTTTTCTCCTTCTAAATTTTAAAGTCTCTTGAGTGTTCCTAGAGTGGGTTTGCAGAGCTGAGGTCCTGGTTTCTCCTTCTCACCTGCAGGGCCTGAAGAAGATCTCTGCCTATATGAAGACCAGCCGCTTCCTTCCAAGTCCTGTGTACTTAAAACAGGCCAAGTGGGGCAACAAGTAGGACCCTGCGCGGAGGGCCGGTGCTGCTAGGGAAGATCTGTCAGTGCTCCTGTCACCCTGGACACCAACTGGGCCATAGCTAGCTTATAGTAACATCTCTACATCAGCCTTCCCTGTTTTTTTTTCTCTTTTCATTAACTTTTTCTCTAAAAGAGCTCCTTGGCTCCCCCTTTCATTCAAGCCTCTAAACCTCAGCTCCCTGTCCTCAGCAAACTCCTTTTCTTCCCTTGTTTCTTTCTGTCATGTTTCTAACCAGACAATTTTTCACTGCACTTTGAGCAGCTTAGCCCAAAGATGCATACTCCCAGGTATTCAGGCTCGGTCTCCAGAGTGGAATGGCCTAGCCTTGTTTGATCTCTAGTAAAGTATTATCCACACTTGCTCTGTGTCCTGTCTTATTGCCTATAATGCACAGGAGTGACTACATTGATGTGGCTGGGTGCTCTTTGTTCTGTGGTTCACAAGGATGACTAGGTGATGGGGACATGGGGGAGGGGACTCTCAGGTAGGCAGGATGTTCGAGCATGCATAGGGGCTGGAAATATGGCTGATCTTTTAAGAGCACTTCCTTTCTTGCATAGGGCCTGGATTTGGTTCCCACCACCCACATGGTGACTCACAATGGGCCTGTGATCCTAGCTCCAGGGAATCTGATGCTGCCTGCTTGGGCTTTCACACACACATGGTGTACACCAAGGTAGGCACACACACACACACACACACACACACACACACACACACACACACGTAAATCTTTTTTAAAAGAGATAGATCATGATGAGCCCTGGTAGTGTCCCCTGGGGTTCTTATAGGAGGGTGCCCCTTCTATACCAGAATTCCTCAGTTATCATCCTACAGTGCGATTATCCTGCAGTGAGCACGTGGTCCCCCCAGTGGCCATGCTCACCTGTGAGTCATGCTTCAGAGAGATGCTAGGCTGATGGGCAGAGGGTGAATAGTCACCGGGTTCTACATCTACTCTTACCTGGAAGCCACTCTTTCCAAGATGTTTTGCTATAAACTTTCCCTACTGTTGGTGATTGTGTTGTGGGAATCTTCAAAAAACTCAGTCATCAGCTCATCAAGGGAGGATCCTGGCCTTGTTGATACATATGACATGTTAAAGGCTGGGGAACTGTGAACATCTGCTTTCAGAGATGCTTGTGCCAGTGTTTGGTGTAAGAACTCTGGACATAACCATGGTTCCTGAGAAAACATGGAATAGGGCACAGGGGGTTTTCCATGTGGAGGTGTTGTAGTCTGACCCAGAAGCCCCCTCTCACCTAAGCACTTAAGAGGTGCAGCTGCCCGAGTGGCTGGAGATGGGCAGATCTACTTTCCTAGGTCCCAGAGCAGCAGTGTGTGATCAGAGGTGCTAGCAGGTTATCCACAAAGGAGCTAGATTCATTGAAGAAACCTTCAATGTGCAGGATCCTCGATGGCAGCCAGATCATAGATTCTGGCCTTTGCCAAGCACTTGCTGTGACCTACCTGTAACTTGGAACATGTTGGAGGATGGCCCTGTTGGGCATTGTCTGTATGCCAAGTTCCAGCTGCTGCCCGCTACAGCAGTTAAGAAATAAGTACCCATAGACAGACGTAAGGGTCACTGTGAAATAAGTGATTAATTAAAGTGTAAAGCTTATAAGCATTCCTGGAAGAGAAATGTTTATTAATCTGGTAAGATCAAAATTCTTTATGCTGACTGTACTGGCTGGTTTTGCGTGTCAACTTGACACAAGCTGGAGATATCACAGAGAAATAAGCCTCCCTTAAGGAAATGCCTCTATGAGATCCAGCTGTAAGGCATTTTCTCAATTAGTGATCAAGGTGGAAGGGCCCATTGTGGGTGGTGCCATCCCTGGGCTGGTAGTCCTGGGTTCTATAAGAAAGCAAGCTGAGCAAGCCAGGGGAAGCAAGCCAGTAAGCAGCATTCCTCCATGGCCTCTGCATCAGCTCCTGCCTCCAAGTTTCTATCCTGTGTGAGTTCCTGTCCTGACTCTCTTTGGTGATGAATAGCAATGTGGACGTGTAAGCTGAATAAACCCTCTCCTCCCCAACTTACTTCTTGGTCCAACTTAAACATAGATGCAACAAAAACATCAGGAAAAAGATAAGTTAATGGAAGTATATAAAGGTTAAGTAGACAGAAATATTAAATCAGACTAATATTACTATCATTCTATATTAGAAGTTAGAAAACACTTCTCAATACTTTTCTTTTATTTATTTATTTATTTATTTATTTATTTATTTATTTCTCAATACTTTTCAATAGTTCCTAGCTGAGTGTGCTTCCGCAGATTATTGTGTGGAGTTTGACAGCCAGCAGAGGTATTGAAAAGAACCAGGAAAGGGTGGGGATGTGACACAGTCTATAAAGCACCTGTGTGCCATGCAAGCACAAAGACATGAGTTTAGTCCTTTGTATAGGTCAAGCCAAGTGTTGGGATATGAATTTATAATCCCAGAGCTGGGGAGATGGAAACTCTCTGAACTTGCTCTATAGACAGCTTAGCCAAACCAATGAGACCCTGGCTCAGTGAGAGATCTTGTCTCAAAAACTAAGGAAGAGATATCTTGAGGAAGATACCTGATATCAACTGCTTCCCTCCACATGCAGGCAAACACATGCACTCAGGCACACACAAACACGTATACACACACACACACACACACACACACACACACACACACACACACACACACACGTGTGTGTGTGTGGCCCCATGTACTTAGGCAGAATGTTATGATTGTCAAGAGGGTATGGCAAAGACTGATTTCACTTCTTGATGGCTAAGGCAGAGAATGTGATGTGAAGGGGCCCAAGATTATATACACCTGCAAGAGCCTGTCCCCAGTTCATCTTCTCTCATGGGGAGAGTCCAGGGGACTGGGTAGCTCCAGGGTCTCAGCCTTATTCCATCTGTGTTTCCTCCACTCACGGGGTGCTTCCTCTTTGTTGGGTTTTGGGGTTTGAGAGGAGAAGGCGACTCAAGAGAGACGTATTGGGTCAAATTACCCTTCAGGCAAAAGTCTTATCAACACGCCCAAAGGAAGGGAGGAAGCACAGAATGGTGGGTCTGAAGGTTTGTTCTTTAAGGTCCCCAGTGAGAACAACTGGGAGGGAGAATGGTGTGGTAGGAGAAAATGGGTTCAAGGTCAGCTGACCCCACCCAACTAAACTACAAGAGATTGTGTGGTTTTGAAAAGTCCCAAGGACATTTCTGAATAAGGGCTTTTGGAAGAACAGAGGGCCTAGTTAATCTGTGATAAGAAAGTGGTTACTTGTAGTCCTCTGTTTAGAACCATACTATCTGGAAGGGCCCTTGGGGGAAGGAGAGACAAACTCCCTGCCCTTGTGTTCTGCCTGATGCTCCTATCCTTAGATGAAATTATAACTCAAGTATGGAAAGGAGAGAGAAAAAACAAGCTCAAACCAAGGCAGGAAGTTCCTCTCTGCAGGTGAGGCAGAGGTTGTTGAGGTACAGTTTGCTATGGCACTCACAAAATCACCTAAAATGGTGCCATCTTGTGCTACAGAGTACCAAGAATAGTATGTGTGATTGGGCTGATGGCAGGTTGTGGAAGACTGTGGCCAAAGCCTGGGTTTATCTGAGGTAAAGAACTAAATGTCTATTATTATTATTATGTGGGCTGCACATGTGTGAGCTTAAGCTGAAATAGTAAAACAGTTGTCTCACACCAGAGATTCTAAGAATCCGGAAGTTGCTCAGTCCATGGTTCATGGTCCAGTGTTGGAAGCCTGGAAATGCTGGTTCTGACATCAGTGAAGAAATCTGCTACAGAAACATGGGAGAACTATACCTCTGTATGCATTCCAGTCGTAAGAGGACTGCTTTTCTCAAATGGATGTTTTCCCTCTGAATCTCTTTCCACAATTGTTCCTAAATCTGGAGCTGAAATGAAAAATACCTACGACCACTTTATTCTGGGATGAGATGCTCACACCCTACAACCTTGGGTCAAATGAATCATAAGAACATTTCCACAAGGCAGATAGAGTTACCTGTCCCATTGGGCAGATAAGGAAGCCAACTGTAGAGATTCAGTCACTTGCTTAAGAACCTGGCACTAGTGATAGCTGTGCGGGGCTTCTCTGTTGGTCTCTGAATTCTGAGGCTAGCAGGCAGTGAATATCCCTGTTTTGAACCAAAGGAAAGGCCTCAGGTCATTGCATAGGCTGTGTTCCCCATTCCAGGATCCTTGGGAGGGGCGAACATGTTAGGCCTGGCATCAGAAAGTTGAAATAAAGGACTGAGTGAAGTATCACAAGTCAGACAGTATTCATATTCCCTCTGCAGAATACCTTAATGACTTAAATCCCCAACTGGAGAAACAGAGACCCAAGGAATATAGTTGGGGCTAGATTTGAATAGATATGTAGGAGACCCAGTTGGAAGAATTTGTATGTGCCCCCCCACATATGCACACATATACATGGAGGGCGTAGCAAGCTGTCAGGGGTCCTTAACCACTTTCTACCTTAGTGTCTCTTCCTGAATCCGGTAGCTCGGCTCTTGTTTCAGATGGACTTTTAGCCAGCAAGCTCCAGCCATGCTCCTGTCTCCACTCCTCTATGCTATGGTTCCAGTGGGCTGAACCTATGCCTAGCTTGTTTCATGGACACCAGGATCAGAACTCAGGTCCTCATGATTGTATAGCAATCACTTAACCACTCAACCATCTCTCCAGCCCCCTAGTTGGAAGACTGGAATCCTGACATTAAATGGGGATAGTTTCTTTCCCTCTCAAACTTCTCTGGTTCTCTGGGTATCTTGTTTTATATCTGGGAGATGGGGTTATGATTATCTATGTATGAGGCACAGTGAGCTGTACAAATGACTTTCCATCCGGTGACTAAGTACAGCAGAGAGCAAGTGGCATACAAGTTATGGCACCACCTGGCTACTGGGAAGCACAATAGCCTTTACTTTCACAGCTAGTCATGGGTCCTCCAGAGACCGCTTGACATGTACAGAAGCGACTCTGTTAGACATCTGGGGACTGGAAGCATCAGCACAACAGGTTTGCAGTCTGAAGCCTTCTCTACATCAAATGTGCCTCTTTCTCAATTCTCTTTGGCTCTGGTTCCGTTGCAGGAATAATAGCATTGGTGGTTGTGCAGACCTTGCCATGGCTATGAGAGGGATGGACTGGGGAGCTGAGGGCCGAAATCCGAGGCCCACTGTATCTGGTTTCTTGATAACAGTCAACTGTAGGTTTCTGAAAACTATAGAAATTACCTGAGCAGGCTCTCCTGGTAAGATGGAACAAACACTCTTAGTGTCTCTTTGCTTGGCCCTCTGGAGCAGGGCTGGATATGAGGCAGCTTTAGAACTCAGTGAGATTGACCTGAGGCTCCACAGAGAGCAGGTTGGACCTCTACTTTTAGGAGAACAATTAGAGCTGGCTCAGCATCCCAAACTGGGCCTCCTCCCCTTGTTCATTTCATCCAGAGAGTGCTGGGTCACTGGCTGAGGTCTGGGCTCACTGTCCTGCTGCACTGGCCCTGTTGTGGACATCCTTGTGCTGTTCAGGAGGCTTCTGTGTAAACCAGCAAGCAGGATGTTCCCTGTGAGAAAGGATCATGTCTGTGAAGGCGAAGAGTGACAGGGTCTCCTGTGGGAAGACAGGGGGGGACTGGGCAGAGAGGGAACAGAATGGGAGCCCTAGAGCCCCAGTAGCAGTCATGCCCCTCCTGCTCTGGCACCATCTTGCCTGCTCCCGATCCCTGTTCCATTCTTGCCCTAGTTCCTTCTTTTCCTTCAACTAAGTGGCCTCCTGAAGTGACCGTCCCTGAAGCTGGCTTCACTGTCCTGTCTGGCAGTGGCTGTGCTGTGCTGAAGAGCCTGGTGAGCCCACCCCCATCATCTTTAGTGCTAGGCTCTGTACTTGCAGCAGGTATGTTACAGAGACATGTCTTATTTGCAGTATACCCCAGTGACGTCCCTGCATGGCACTATCTAGTCCAGGCTTGAATCACACTTGCTGTGACCACCATTCCAGTGTTCACCATTGCCTCTAAGGACTGCCTGGTGACCCTAACAGAGCCTGGTTCATAGGGATTCTAGCAGACTAAGAAGGACACCCCTGGTACAGGTAGCCTTCACAGGGTCTCTAGAACATCAAGGGCACCTTTTGTGGTTGGAACCTTGTCCACTCCACAGTGTCACTGGGATTCACAAGTTAATAAAAGATGGTCTAAAAAAATCCGTGCAATGATATCTCATATTAGGTCAGGTGACCTCACCTTTAGCTACATTTAAACACAACCAAATAAAACCAATATAAGCATGAAACATGTTTAAAAGAATCAAGATCTGAGTGAGTTGGTGCATCCTAAAAGAGACAGGTGTGGTGCTCCATGCCCTTAATCTTAGCACTTGGGAGCTGAGTCAGGAGAACTGAAGCTAATCCATGGCCAGCCTGGGTTACACAGAGTTCCAAGGCCAGCCTCTGAAGCCATCTCAAAAAAGAAAAGGATAAAGAAGAAACATAAAACAAAGGACACTTGTTCCTCCGGAACTGGGGACAAAGTTTTCAAGGCTCTTTAAAGAAAAACATGTTCTATCAGTTGTCAGAAGTTACAGGTCCATGTGAATGGGCTGGTTGGGAGTGGGAACAACAGAGATGATTATCAATCACAGTTCCTCCAGGGCCTCACACTCCCCCAGGATGGTGTTGGTGGGAAAGAAAATAGAATGAATCTTGGTTATAAGCTTTTGTATTCATGCGGGAGAGAATCAAAGGTAGGGGGTAGGACCCGAACAAGGGAGCAGCTACGGTAGACAGGGGATAAGTGTGTACTTTTTCTTTTGTGAATTTCTTCAAAGATTAATATTATATCAGAATAAAAAACAGGAAAGAAAACCACCCCAGATGCATTTACCATGTGATCCAGGACACACACACACACACACACACACACACACACACACACACACACACACACACAATTGAAATAAGTTTCGTCACTGGGCAGTGGTGGCACACGCCTTTAATCCCAGCACTTGGGAGGCAGAGGCAGGTGGATTTCTGAGTTCGAGGCCAGCCTGGTCTACAGAGTGAGTTCCAGGACAGCCAGGGCTACACAGAGAAACCCTGTCTCAAAGAAAAAAGAAAAAAAAAGTGAAAAAAAAAAAAAAAAAAAAAAAAGAAGTTTCATCAGAAAAACTTGTTTTGCATGCATGAATATATTTGCATCATGTTTTTCAGTTCTTCATTTTTTAAGTATTCACGGTATAAGAGATCATTTTGCCCTCAGGACACATTTGACAAGGTTCTAGGCCTTCTGAACTGTAGCCAGTGGGGAATGCTGCTGACATCTAGACTTGAGGGTAGAAAATAGCAGCCCTACAGCAAAAAACCCAGCAAAGCTGCTAATAAAAAGCTAGCAAATCCAGCCCCGCCTTCTGCTTTTGGCATCCAGCCAAGCCACCACCATAACAACGTCTGAGCTCAGGCAGCCTTGGCTCTCACGAGTTTCTGCGGAGGCGGGCCTGGCCTTGCTCCTGGACTCCGGTATTGGCAGGAACTGGGGGGTGGGGAAGGGCGGTCTGAAGACCTGACAAAGCGAAACCAGTCCGTTTCTGACAGCTCTGGGAACAGTCGAGGCTAGATTGACACTGAGCCTGTCTGTTCAGACCACAGCACCATGCCCATGACACTGGGTTACTGGGACATCCGTGGGGTGAGTGAGGGGCCCGAATTCAGGGTAGGACTTGGAGGAGGGGCAAATAGAGGCATGCTCTTGCAGGTGTGTGTGTGTGTGTGTGTGTGTGTGTGTGTGTGTGTGTGTGTGTGTGTGTGTGTGTGTTCTGGTCCATCCATGGACATAGGACTAGGTCAGAGAATGGGGACTCATCTAGAGGGGGTGAAGAATCTCACCATCTCTTGTCATCTCTTACAGCTAGCCCATGCCATTCGCCTGCTCCTGGAATACACAGACTCAAGCTATGAGGAGAAGAGATACACCATGGGAGACGGTGACTGCATCCTTCCTAGTCCTGCCCATTGTTGCCCAGCAACCAACATCTAGCTCTCCAACCCCATCACTCAGCTCTGCCTCTTTTTGTTGGACCTATAATATGCCCCTTCCAAAACCCTTGATGGTGTGGTTTGATTTACCAATGGAAGATGCTAAGGAAAGATTTGAGAGTCCTGTATTTATAACTGGGCTCCATTCCTCTAGCAATTGGCTAAATCTTTTGTAAGCTTTAGTGATGAAGGCGCTCACAGCCCATACAAACATCTCCATTCCTGAAAGCTTGCAGTGTGCCTTCGTGAGTCAGCTTGCAGGTCTACCGCCTCAGAGAGTCTTGTCTCTGACTCCTTGGGAAAGTCTTGGGAAAGGGGTTTGAATGCATGGGTCCTTTGATTTCACATTATCCTGTCCACCACAGCTCCTGACTATGACCAAAGCCAATGGCTGGACGAGAAATTCAAGCTGGGCCTGGACTTTCCCAATGTAGGTACAGGGAAGAGAGGTGTGGAGATGGTGGTGGCGCCCCATTTACACAGATGAGGTGGTCTGGGATCGGTCCTTTGGCTTTCATCTGCTCATTCCTGGTTGTCCACACCATCTTTCTGTGATGGGCTGTTTACCAGCTCTTCCATTCAGTGAGCAGTGTCTTCATAGAAGGTTTTCCATATCAGGCACAGTGAGTGCCAGGCCCCATGTCTGTCCTCAGCCAAGGAAGGAATTCTGGGATAGCATACCCCATCTGACCATCCCTGCTTGTCCATTCAGCTACCCTACCTAATTGATGGATCACACAAGATCACCCAGAGCAATGCCATCCTGCGCTACCTTGGCCGAAAGCACAACCTGTGTGAGTGGGGCTGGCTGCAAGGTGGGGGACGATGGCCACCCACTGGGCTTGGCCAGGGTGGCATGTTGAGAGTGAGTCTGTGCTGTGTTTTTCACAGGTGGGGAGACAGAGGAGGAGAGGATTCGTGTGGACATTCTGGAGAACCAGCTTATGGACAACCGCATGGTGCTGGCGAGACTTTGCTATAATGCTGACTTTGTGAGTCCTACTCTGGGCTGCATGAGGTGGGGAACTGGAGCTTGTACCCTTGCCTTCTCATCTGTTCTGTGTGGTTAGCATCTAAACTTTTTAGTGCTGCTCACCTACAGATGATGTTCTGAACTGCCGGCAGAGTCATGGTGGCACAGTGTGGAGACCAAGACAGAAGGACTAAGGTTAAGGCCTTCCTGGGTACACTGCCTCAAAATCAAAAACCACCAAAATAAAACAAAACCCTCTATGCACACATACTCTTGTGTACACACACACACACACACACACACACACACACACACACACACACACACACACAGCGACCCTCAGACCTCAGAGTCTTGTCCAATGGCATGCTTCCAGTGAACATCAGCACCCAGACAAACACTCCACAGTCCAGTGTCAGTAGCTGGGTAGTAAAGACTGTTTAGAATCTCTCAGCTCTGACCACCCATTTCTGCCATGGGTTATGTCTTCCATTCGGCTTAAATCATCACCACTTCTATAGTACACATTCCAACAATGAGAAAAAGTGGTGTAACCTGGAAATGGATGGGAGCCATCACCTGGGGACTCCTCCCAATCAGATATGCAGAGCCATGCCTGGGATGCCCACAGTGATAAGGACGTGTTCCCCAAAGGCCATTCACAGCTGGCCAGTCTTCTCCTTGCCTCGCCTCCTTTCGCCCATTCGCACTTCATCTTTTTGAAACCGCACCAGAGTCCTACCGTTCTCCTTCCTGTCACTTTACTGTGTAGAGCATTCAACTTCTTTTCCAGAGTGCTTTAGCTATTTGCTTCTTTGACTCACATAACATCCGAATGCAAGAGCCTGCTCACATAGCCCTGAGTGTGACCCACAAGAGTTGTTCTGAGCATCTGTGGTGAGTCTCAGGGACAGCGTGTCCCTGTGTGGCTTCTCATCACCTCTGATATTGAATCTGGTGCCTCTAGGACTCTAATCAATAGATATAATAAATTAATAATAGTGACATAATAAATTAAAGCAGAATTAACCCAGGCCCAATCTCGGGAAGATGGCTGCACCTCTGCCCAGATGGGGTCTTTGTAGCCCTGTGAGGCCAGCCTATACCCAGAATCTTGTGACTGAGGGTGGTCACTGTGTTTTCTGCTTTAGGAGAAGCTGAAGCCAGGATACCTGGAGCAACTGCCCGGAATGATGAGGCTTTACTCTGAGTTCCTGGGCAAGCAGCCATGGTTTGCAGGGGACAAGGTAAACGAGAGGGAGTGGGGAGGGGGAGCTGCCATCCTTCTCAGGTCACCAGATTCAAGCACACTCACCATTGGCTTCCTACAGATCACCTTTGTGGATTTCATCGCTTATGATGTGCTTGAGAGGAACCAAGTGTTTGAGGCCAAGTGCCTGGACGCGTTCCCAAACCTGAAGGACTTCATAGCACGCTTTGAGGTGACAGACACTCTAAATCTTCATTCTTCTTTGAGGTCCTTCCTTCCCCTCTTTGCTTGAAAGGCCCTTAGCCCTGGAACTAAGCTTAAAATCAGCAGAATCTTGCTTTCTGGCTCAGCATACTTTATCTATTGGGTAAAATTTATCATTACAACCAACTTGCAGGCAGATTGAATTATGAGTCCCATTGGACAGATAAGGAAACAGACTATAGAGGCTAAGTCACTTACTAACAGAGGTTGTGCCAGCTCCCTGTGGGTGTCTGACCTCTAAGGTCAGCAGGGAATAGATATTTCCTATTTTGTGTCAAAAGGAAGAGCCTCTCAGGTTCTTGTGCTGACTGGGTTACTCAGTCCAGGATGCTGTGGAAAAGGCAGAACATGGCAGGAGTGTGTAAGCCACAGGCATTCAGAGAGGGAGGCGTGGTGGGATTTGCGTGAGATAGCCGTGTAGACAATACTCACACTCGATCTTCAGAAAGCTCTCCTCAGGTTCGTCCCCATCTGAGCCCAGGCCAAACCCCAGGGATGATTTTGGCTCTAGATTTGAGAGTGTATGTGGGCCCTATTCAGGGTTTTATCTTAAAGAGCTGTACAGAGTAGGGCTTTTCTTCCCTTTCTTTTTCTGGCATCTCCACTTAGCTGTTTCAACAATGTGTTCATATGCTTATTTTGACTCCTATTCTCTGGCTTCTTCCTCTGAATGAGGCTCAGTATCAGGCCCCAGTGAGACAAGGAAAGAATTCCATTCAGAGACAGAGTATAGCAGAGAGCAGTGAGCATAACAGCATAGTGTATACATCTGTAACCTGGGTGTTGGGAATCACAGCTTGGCCCTCACTGCATAGCTAGTCATGGGCCCCCCAGAGTCTACTTAACACCCACAGAACATTCTTTCAGAGATTTGGGGACTGCAGGCATCAGAACATCAGGCTTGTAGTCTGCAATCTTGTGCCTATATCAAGTGATACATCTTCTCAGTTTCACCAACTCTGGGTCTGGCCCTGACCCAGTGGCCTTGAAAGTGTACCAGAGCTGGTGTGGCCATGGTAGGAAAGGAAGGAGCTGAGGGCTGCAGCCCGGGGCCTGCTGCACCTGGCTCCTTGATTCCAGTCAGCTCTAGGTCTCTGAACACTGTAGAAATTACCTGAGCAGACTCTCCTGGTAGATGGAACAAACACTCTTCGTGTCTCTTTGCATGGCCCTCTGGAGCAGGGCTGGATATGAGGCAGCTTTAGGACTCAGTGAGATTGACCTGAGGCTCCACAGAGAGCAGGTTGGACCTCTACTTTTAGAGAACAATTAGTGCTGGCTCAGCATCCCAAGCTGGGCCTCCTCCCCTTGTTCATTTCATCCAGAGAGTGCTGGGTCACTGGCTGAGGTCTGGGCTCACTGTCCTGCTGCACTGGCCCTGTTGTGGACATCCTTGTGCTATTCAGGAGGCTTCTGTGTAAACCAGCAAGCAGGATGTTCCCTGTGAGAAAGGATCATGTCTGTGAAGACGAAGAGTGACAGGGTCTCCTGTGGGAAGACAGGAGGGGGCTGGGCAGAGAGGGAACAGAATGGGAGCTATAGAGCCAGCTTGACTCAGGTCCTGTCCCATGGATTAACTGTGCGAGCAGGAGGAAGCCACATGACCACTATGGACCTCAGCTTCTCTGCTGACATGTAGCCACAGTGAGACTGATCTTGGAGGATGGAGTGGGTTTTCTGAGCATTGATCATAACCTATAATAGGCACAATCCTGATGCACAGGCGTCTTTTTATAGGCAACTGAGGATTTCCCTTTCTAGAACTCTAATACTAGAGTCAACAGGGAAAGCTGTTTCTGGAGTGGGGCTGCTTAGCCGAATGGGGCCCCTGACCTGACCTCCTGCTCTGTCCTCACTCACAGGGCCTGAAGAAGATCTCTGACTACATGAAGACCAGTCGCTTCCTTCCAAGACCTGTGTTCACAAAGATGGCCACTTGGGGCAGCAAGTAGGACCTTGACAGGGTGGGCTGTAGTATAAAGATACCAGATCTCCTGGGTTTGCCAGGAGCCCTGGGGAGCAGGCGGGATCCCTGCAGCCCCAGAGCCACCTTTTTCTTCTTCCTTACTTCCATCCCGTTCCAAATTCCAAGCCTCACCAGCTCTCTTTTTTGGTTATCCAATCCCTGCCCAACACAGGCTCTTAAGAGCCCTAGCAATTCCTTTCCATTAGCAAAGTAGCCTTTTAAAGCTAAAGTGCACCCCCTACCACCCCACTTAGAGGCTAATGTGTTTGGATACTTAGTTCCCAACTCATGATTATTTTGGACAGTGGGGTCTATCTGGAGACAGTAGATTGCTAGGTGCTTTGACTACTGGAGCCAAGCCCCTCTTCTGCTTACTTTGTTTCCTGAGTCAAGCTATGAGCTAGGAGTCCTGTGACCCCAGCACTTGTCACTGTATCTGTGACCTACTCCTACCCCTCTTTCTCCTTGCTCCTGTGAGCTGTACCTCCTGAACCATAAACCAGAATAAATCATTCTCCCCTTAGGTTGTTTTTCTTTGGTCGTTTGTCACACCAACAGACAGCTGATGAGAAGCCTGATCCCAACGGATTCAGAGCCCCTTGTAGATGATCTTCAATACTGAAGGCTGTTGCTTTGGTCCTTCTGAAGTCTCTAGGTCAAAAGCCAGAGGGAGACCTGCCATATGGTACTTCCCATCCCTTTATGCACTTTGTTAGTGTAAAGCCTTGTCTATTCAGACCGGTTATTCTCCAGCTCTGCATTTGCGTCTCGTACTCCGGAAGCAATTTAAAACCACACTGAAGAGCAAGCTCTAGGAGATTCAGTATCTCAGTGATTCCCATCCATGGTTCCAGAAAGAACTGGTTTATGGGTAGGCATTCAGGCCCAGGCTCTGTTGAGAGAACATGGCTACTCAACAAAGACCTCTTATCGTAAAACAATATAACCAGAAGGGTACCTTACAAAACAAATCAAGGCTTGAACAGGCATTTCCTAAAAGTGAATGTCCAAGTAGCCTATTAGCCCGTAAAATGTCAACAAGCACCATTAACTAGCAGTCATTGTAAACCTAACATAGGCCAACCAGAATGGCTATGATCCAACGGGCTGACCATAGCGGGTAATTTATGAAGTAATGGAACTTGTATAATACTAGGAGTATAACCACTTTGGAACATTGACAATATCAACTAGTGTTGAGCAAGTAGTGACCTCTTACCTAGGACTGTCTCCCAACCAGTACGAAAGCTTTTGTTTTACAAAAGCCGTGAAAGACTCAAGTAAGAATGTGGGAAACTGCTTAGTTTCTATTTCATCAGCAGAAAATGAATAAATCAAGTGTACTTTATTAATATAAAGCCATTATCATGTAAGGAAATAGTATATTATAAGTTAAGAAAAATGTTGTAATGTTGTACACCACAGCATGTAGACATAATGTTGACTAATGTTGACAATGATGTAATGTTGATCCAGACTTGTGGAAAGTGCATTCTTTATCATTGTCTATAGATGGGAAGTGTGATTGGGCCAAATGAATGTTGACTTTGGCAGGGTCATTTACTGGCAAGAGCGTATGCAGTGCTGAGAATGATCCTTATCAAGTTCTAGATGTTAATTACATAAAGAATACAGATATGAAACTCACACAGATGTACGCTTAAGAGCTATACATTTATTTCATGTGAAATATGCATTATTACATAACCTTACTGTTCACATTTATTGTGTGCTTCTGTTCATAGATGCTAATGACAAAATGGCATGTATTTTAGTTTCTTCTTGTTCACTAGTGTTTTAAGTGTTTACCACCTAGAAAATGCCCTGAACAGAGTAGGGATTTGATAAATGTCTATTTAGCGACATCACTTCAGATTCTCTTGGCTTTAAATAATGTCTGCTTTAATCAGGTAAGTCTTATGTGCACACATGTTCTTCCTGATATCAGTGTGGTTTGAGTCCGAGAGCCCTGGCAAGGGCAGCGAGGGAATGAAGAAAGGACAGACACACATACAGTGAAGCTGGGATTGGGTAGAGTTTTATCAACATTGCAACCTGGATCCTCAGTGTGTTTATTAGAAAAAGTCTAGGGGCGGAGGGTGAGCTAACCCAGGTAGGTCTCTGTAATCAAGCAAGCTCAGGCTATGAACATCCCAGAGGGGGGAGCTGCAGCCGCTGAACAATTGTTCATAAAGACTCACACTGAGACTCCCAAGAAAAGCTTTGCCATTCCTCCTGAGACTGGGCCATATGAGTAATGGTTCTGCCAATAGTCCCATGAGGTCTTGTAGTCCTCAACATGGCTGTGCCCATGTCAAAATACACATTCACTCAAGACTGCTCACTTAGCATTTCCTTTGCTCCTTAGAGGTTCTGCTCATTATTTCTTTAACACATTACTTAAAACATTGGAGCTGGCTGTGTGGCTCGTTGGTAGAGTATTTGCCTAGCACATGCAGAACCCTGGCTTGATCTCTTGCATAAAAAAGAAAAGAGAAAAGACTATAAGCTGTTCTCTCTCTCTCTCTCTCTCTCTCTCTCTCTCTGCGTGTGTGTGTGTGTGTGTGTGTGTGTGTGTGTGTGTGCATGTGTAATGTGTGTGTGATTAGGTGCATTTGTCTGTGTGTGAACACGTGGAGGTTAGAGGTAGACATTGTGTGCCTTTCTCTATTGTTCTCCACCTTAAGTTTTGAGATAGGATCATTATCTGAATCTGAAGCTCTGGTTGGCTACAGTGGCTTGTGAGTGAACTTCTAGGATCCTCATCTCTCTGTCTCCCAGACGTGGGACTACAGGAGTTCAAGCCAAGCCTAGCTTATACTAGAATCTGAACTCAGGTCCTCGAGCCAAGCACTTTATCCAGTAAACCACTCTCTATCCTCCTGTGGTGTATATATATTGTAAAGTGGAACATACCATCATTCTGCTTACATGTACATTTATGAGACTTAGCTGTTACCTAGTATTCCTTCCTGTAAATAAAGTACACTTCTCCTAATCCTGCCCATGCTATGGGCCACCTCTAAGCTTTTAGTTTTCGTTATACCACTATGGCTGTCTCCCTTTTTTTCTGGTTCCTGTATTTTCAATGACCCCCAAAAGATACAGTGTGGGGCCCAGGGAAAGACCAGCTGTGTGGTGTTATAAGAGATTAAGTGCCTGTTTTATGAATACATTTATGGTGTCACCAGGAAAACATGCGGCCCCTTTCATGTGCCACTGAGGCACTTGGAGTCCATTGTTCCACTTCGTGGTACCTTTGAAGTTCATAATGATTCTTTGATGTTCCTCCCCTTCGTTCTTGGCTGATTGTTACTGCTCATTCTTGTTTCCACTTGGTGGATCAAGGTCTATGACTTTCTCTGGGTAAAATTCTGTTTATCCAACATTTCCCCAGGGCTTAGCTGATTTAAACGCCAAACATTAAACACACACACACACACACACACACACACCCCACAAGAGAGAGGAAGAGAGAAAGAGAGAGATCATTTCATTTTTACTTCAATGGTTGAACAGACACTAATCATCTTGATTTAACTATCTGAGTTTAAATCTATCACATATTTAACATTTATCATTTTACAGGGCTAAGGGAAGGTGAGCGGGCGGTAGCTGGCGGTCCACAGGCTAGCTACAGGGGCAGATGGTCTGGGAAGCACATGCATCTTGACAGCAAGCTGGCCATGGGGGTCGGTGAGCCACTGTTGCCTGTGCATAGCCAATTTAGCGTGGATAGTTTTTTAAAACTAAATGCTACCGTTTTCTATCAGGAGTAAAATATATTTTATCTTCCCAAAGATAAGAGGTTATTATAGTTAGTACTGCCACCTTTAACTAAAACTAAGGAAGAGGAACATGGGTGATGCACATTTCTTTAAATTGTCTATTTCAATCACAATACATTATGTGTTATTTGTAAACAAACAGATGTATAATGTGATGTGTAAGATAAAATAAAATGTATATACTCTTTATAGGAGAGAACGAGGCTAAAACTACCAGATCACATCAGACCCTGGCTAAATGTTGTTATCTATAAAATAAGCTATGCCTTATAGATAGCAGAGAAAGTAAAGGTTTCCAGGGGTTTCAACCTTTTTATTTCATGATTTTTCTCTTTATAGAATTTTTTCTTGAAAGATAAATTTATGTTTTTGTGTTTGTAAACATCACACTTCCTAGCCATTCTAGGAAAGGCTCATTCTTTGGCTTTGCATACACACCTAGCCTGGAGGAGCGCTAGCTAAGATGCTCACCTGGCTTGGAGGAGGGCTAGCTAAGATGCTCACCTGGCCTGGAGGAGGGCTAGTTAAGATGCTCACCTGGCCTGGAGGAGGGCTAGCTAAGATGCTCACCTGGCCTGGAGAAGGGCTAGCTAAGATTCTGTTTCCTTTAGCATAAGCTCAGCCACCCTGAGCTTCCCTGTGATGGATGCAAGCTGAGATTTTTACTCCAATACCAACAGTCTGAGACAGGGTTATAAGGAGTCCCCATAACTCTCTATGTTCTCTAGTTTCTCAGGTGGAATAAACTTTTCTCATACCATATTAATTTCTGGTACATTTCCTTTCCTGGGTTAAACAAACAAACAAACAAACAAACAAACAAACAAACAAACAACACATTCCAAGGCACTGGCAATGTGTTGACTAAAGGAATGAATTAAGAGCTGTCAGGATTTAGCACTTAAGAACAACCACATTCTACAGCTGGAGAAGTGCAAAGTCTTTGATGCTTCCAGAGTCTCTTCAACAATCTCTTCTAGGTGTCATACTCTGCACAGGGCCATCTTATTTGGAACTGGATCAAAACCTCTATGTTCTTGACTTCAACCAGTATCAGAAGTCTCAGGCTACCCCAGGGGCTAAAGGCATAGGAGACAGTTACCTTCAGTCAACAATTCACTACCACAGCTACAGGAGGAATTTTCATCCAATACAAAAACCCTTTCCTGCGGACGGTGTCCGATGAGTGGAGAAAGAAGAGCATTGGACACTATGTCCTCTATTGAGAGTGTCCCAAGACCAGGCTATTCAGATAAAGGACCATCTGAAGCACCATGGACTCCTCTTAGGCTTCTGGGAACTGGGGTGAACTGGTGTTATCTAGACTAGAACCTGACCCTTGTGTGTATCTGAAATCAGCTCTTCCTTGGAATGCTAGTCCCGTAAGAACAGAGCAAGCTAACAATGCCACCTCTAAAACTCTTCTCCCTCGGGGAATCTACATGGTAAAGTTGTAACTGGCCTGGAAGAAATGAATAACTTCTAATGAGCCACTTGTGTTCCTCAATCTGGCTTTCAGAAACAGAAATTTACTGGGAGGAGGAAAAGGCTGACGTCTAGATCAGACAGAGTGATAGAGAAACAGAGCTTGATTCCCAGAAAAGAGATTTCTTATAGTTCTAATAATGTGTTGGACTACCTTGCAGGATAAGGCTGAATTCCAGACTGTAGTAGTTGGAAAGCCCTTTAAAGTTGACTCAGAATACACCCAGACATGAGGTTCTCAACACAAAGGAGATTTATTACCCCAGAGGGACAAGGGTTGGGGAGTGCTGCCTCTGGATCGGTCAGAGGCCAGACAGCAAGCAGCAGGTGTCTCAGCTGAAGTAATTTTAAAGGGGAGATGTGGGAAGTCTATGCTAGGGTGAATTGGTTAATGCTGATTAGACATAAAGCCAGCTTAGCCAAATAATGAATTTTGATTGCTGGACCATAGTGCTTGATGGTTGGACCTTGGTGTGAGCCTCAGGAATGAGTCACTGGATAATAAGGGCTTGGGGCAAGCTTTAGGAATGGAATCTAGGGGTTTAGCAAGGGAGAGGGCAGGGGAAAAGGCAAAACCTGCCAGGACCATGTCTGCCATGCTTGGGCCTGTTAGAGCACTGGCCGCAGATGACTCGTCAATAGCAGACCCTTCACAGGCTCTGCTTAGATGATCATCTCCCTGACCTTCCATTTAAGTTTTAATCTTATTTCAGGATCCCAAAGATGGACCAGAAGAAGTTTCTGCGTCTCTGTCATTGTTTTTTAATGTGGCTGCGTTGAATTAATCTTTTTCTGCTTTTTTACTATTCATCTGGTGTTTCAATAGACTTCTCAAGGATGGGTGGCTAAATCTGACTTTAGTGGGGTACAGACTGTGCCCCAAGTTTTTAAAAGAGGTGCTGTAGAGAGAAGATGTGCTCTTGGTCTGACGGTGCCATGAGTTCTTCCAGTCCTTTAAACTTGCTCCTCATGGATGCCCCATAAGCCATCTGACCCTACTGTAAGTCTCTGTTAGCTTCTCTATTGGTAAAATTCAGTAAATGTTATCTTTTCTATACCACCTTGTAGATACACTGTGAAAACCTACCCAGTGGCTGGACTATGGACCAACTGGTAATTAGCAATGGCTTTCCAAAGGTGTTCCCTAATGAAAATGGTCTCCCCAGCTCATTCATAGAATGAAGAGGTGCCTATATTCCTACTCACCCTTTCTCATGAGCCAGGCCCAGGATGAGTTTCACCTCACTGTTACTGGTGGTGACTCGTGTTCTTGTACAGTCTTATCCAAGGGACCTCTAACCTTTCACACAATTCAAAAGGGCAAAGGTCATCAATAGGATTTGGCTCATAAGGATTTGTGCTCATTAAAAACCCATGGTTTAATTTGTAGAATCAAACAGAGCTGATTCTTGGCATTAATTGCCCAGGAAGTTAACAAGGCCATTTTGCTGTGTCCCTGGAAACCAGATCTAAATTATCAAAAAAAAAAAAAAAAAAAAAAGGCCCTCTGGAGTAAGGTTTTGGACCACATATTCCTTTGCTGCAGGAGTGTGCTATGCATTGCAGGGTCCATAGCAGGCACCTGTCTTTACCCACCACATACCACATCGCTTCCCAGTAGTGTGGGTGTTTAAAATGGTAACTAAATTGAACACTCAGCTTGGCATCCACAGTGCATTCAGAGTAGACTTGTGCTTCTTCTCTCCAGTTTGCCTTGGTCTATATCAAGAAAGACACCCCCCCACACACACCTCTAATCAATAGCAGAAGCACTTTGTTGTGGGTCAAGACATCTTGGTTTATGGGGGGGAATGTGTTTGCTGATCTCAGCACTGATTCAGAGCACATAACTATAGTTGTACCCAATTAAACGCTCAAATTGATCCTGGCAGCGGGTTCCTCCCTACCATCCCCGCCCCAATGTTCTGGGATTCCAAATGGAAGGTACACACACACAGCCTTTAAATTTTGATATGACTTAATCAGCTCAATGACTGGGCCACTTCCTAACCGCCACGTGGCTAATCCACCTCCCTCCGATATTCCGGAGTTATTACATACTAAAACCTATATTCCATCTTGGCTGCCCTGGACCCAAATGTGCGGCCCTCTCGGGCCCGAGTTTCCCCAGCTCCTATATGGCAGTTAAGCTCTCTGTCCCACCCAGGCATGGCATCTCCCCTCACCCCGCTCCTCCCCCCACCCCCAGCCCCTCTTCAAAGACAACCTCCTAAAAGGACTAGGCTAGCTGGGTTTGCATCTGACTGCATGTTAATTTGAAGAAGGGTTTATCTCGCCTCAGAGATTCAAAGATGGCAGTCCATGATCAGCTGGCCATTGCTGAGGCAAGGCTAAACCAGCATGGCAAGGAGCATGTGGCAGAGTAAAGATGATGGCCAGGACATAGAGGAGACTGGGAGGGCCCAGGGACAAGATGCACCTTTCCAGGCCATGCCTCCTAAGTGACCTTTTTCTTATAACTAGGTCCCACCATGTTATCAACTTATCAAGAAATTAATTCATTAATAAAGTCAAAGCCCTCAGCATCTAATTAATTCCCAAGACCCCATCTGCTGATAGCCAAGCTTTTAACACATGATTCTCATTCTAGTTTGGTTTCTATTGTTGTCATGGTGATAAATACCTTAATCAAAAGCAACTTGGGAAAGAAAGGTTGTTTGTTTGTTTGTTTGTTTTCCTTTTTTTCCCTTACTGGTTATAGTCCATCATTGAAGGAAGCCAAGATAGGAAGTCAAGGCAGGGGTTTGAAGCAGAAACCACAGCGCAGGGATGCTTACTGGCTTGCTCAGCTAGCTGTTTTATATCGCTCAGACCAACCTCCTAAGGATGGTACCGCCCACAGTGGGCTAGGCCCTTCTACATCAACCACAGTCAAGGTAATGCCCCACAACTTGGCTCACAGGCCAACCTGATGGAGGCAATTCTTCAGTTGAGGTTCTCTCCCTGCAGGTGTGTCAAGCTGACAAGATTAGCATCACTACCTCTTTGGAAGGACATTTCTTATCCAGACCATAATAATCTCCCTCGGGCTCTACCTCTCACCGGTTCTATCACCTCCCAGTAGAACTTTCTGAACACCAAGCCTTTATCACACAGACCTTGGGATATTCAACATCCAAATTACAGCAAATGGAAATAAGTGTTCTCTGGCCTGGCGTGGTGATGTACCCATCCATATTCGCAGCACTCGGGAAGTGGAGTCAGGAGAACCAGGAATTCATGGTCACCCTCAGCTTGGGGACTTGTGAGATCCCATTTCAAAAAAACAAAAACTTTCTCTGGTTTGAATTTAGAATAGGCCTATAGTTTTGAACTGGAACATTTTCCAAAGGCCCGCGTGTTAAGGGCATGGTCCTTCGCTTGGTGTGACTGGGAACTAGCTGGTAGATAATTTATGAGCTAGACTGTAGCGGGAGGTTTTAGGGAATAGAATACAGTCTTGAAAGGGATCGTGGGTCTCTGATCTCTCTTTGTCTCTCTGTGTATCTCTCTGTCTCTGTCTCTCTCTCATTTTCAGCCATAAGGTGAAGGAGCTTCCTCTAGCACATGCTCCCAATGTGATGAACTGTCTTGCTGCAGGCCCCAAAGCAGTGGGCTGTGGACCATGGGCTAAGACATCCCAAACAGAACCAAAATACACTTTTCATCTTTCTTTCTTTCATATACATGAGTGCTCTATTTGCATATGCACCTGTACACCAGAAGAGGGCATCAGATCCTAGTAGAGATGTTTGTGAGCCGCCACATGGTTGTTGGGAATTGAACTCAGTTCCTCTGAAAGGGTAGCAGACAGTGCTCTTAACCACTGAGCCATCTCTCCAGCCCCCACCTTTCATCATTTTAAGTTGATTACCTCAGGTGTTTTGCTAAAGCACTGGAACACTGACTACTATGTTCCACATCATTTAGTTGTATCCCCAGACCCTAAATTGTTTCTCACATGAGTCTGTAATTCATTTCAGCTGGGGGTGGGGGGGAGAATAAAGCAAAGTTGTTGTCATGCTCTACAAATGAAGCAGAATTTTAAACCAGAGGCATGTTTAAACAAACTACTTAAGCTATAACCATTATTTACATGTGAGAGCCAAACAAATAAGAATGAGAGGGAGTTGGGATTCTGCCTGGTAGACCATGTGCCTAGCATGTGTGCAGCTCCAGCTTAAAAATTTTTTTTTAAGAATTATTTTAAAGGATCAAAAAAGCAAGCTCTCCAGCAAAGAAATAATGCTCTCTGTCAAAATCCAAAGGACTTCCAATACAAGACAAAAGGAGAAAGGATCTCCTTATCACCCATAGGAGATGTCACTCACACTTACACAAAGCCTCAATACACTATGTATCCTTCTCATAGAAGAAACATCAAAAGCAGCAAGACAAGCAGGAATTCAGAAGATATCCGTGGAGGAAGACAACATCATACCCCAAATTCAAGAGCCACACAAACAATTCAAAATAGTTAAAACACTTTTTCTCCTCTTTGGAGCCCAAGGGAATTCATTGAGAAGGGAGTTTAAGATGCATTTTTATGAGGCAGAAATGCTACCCCCATACTAAAGAGATATCTTACGACGTGTTTTTTAAAAACATTTTTTAAACATGGTGAGATTTGTCGGAGAAAACTACCTGGAGATCCTACCTGGCCACTTCTCTGTACAAAGGACATGGGCCAGCAGAGGCAGCTCTTTGTATCAACACTGTGCAATATTTTACTGATAAAATTTCATTACACTTGAAACATTTGCAGTGGATCAGGAGAAATCATTAAACACAAAGAAAAACTGCCAACGTGTAACAGAATCCAAGATAAAGCTAGGAGAAACCAGGCTGCAAACAGGATTGTGTGAGCAGAAACTGATTAGGAAGCCAGAGCTATCTTAAACTAGGTACAGAGTGTCACAGCTAGAATCCAAAATTCACTCTTGGGGACTGACTGAAACAATAAAAGACCTTTATGCCATAGGAGATTAAAGGTGTTTGCCTGTATGGGTGATACCTCCAGTCCCCTACAAAAATATAGTAACTTCCAGCCACAGACCTGCTCATCTGAGACACTGGGCAGGTGATACTAGGAAGGGAGTTTGCCAGAATTGGCCAGACAACGGAGAATGAGAAAACTCCTCTTGCATAGACTCCTCAAGTCTGGCAAGGCAGTACACAGAGTTGTTGCTTAATACCTCAGGTCTCAGCTGGCTGCTGAGCACACTTGTGCTCTCAGAAAGCAGAATTTGGAGAAGATATTCTCTTCGATCATAAAATCAAACTCTTATGATGTACTCAAGAGGGAAACCTCAACTTTTTGCTGTTGTTATTTTGTTGTTTTTGTTTGTTTGTTTTGTTTTTATTTTGTTATATGCTAGGGATCCACAGCAAACTTTTGTCTTAAAAAAACAATGCTGTTATAGCAGAAACTATAAACTCGTCAGTCTGCAGGCCAGTACGTACAGCACACTAGAAAGACTGCTACAGTTGACCCTTCCCTGTGGCTGCACTTGTGAAAGGCAACACAGAAAGACCTGAAAGTAGTCTTACCTTTTGCCTGAAGCCCAGGATCTCAGCTGAAGCAGCCCCCTACTGTGAGGGTTAGGAGTAGGCAGAGCCCTGCTCAGTCAGCCAGGTCGAACCACACATTGGGTGTCAAGTGGTTAGAGGATGAGTCTCATCTGGGATCTGCTGGTTAGATCTAGGAGCTCAAGTAATATAAGAGAAAACCACAAACATTTCATAATCTACATGGCCATGGGAATCTTCCCAAGAGACTGAAGTCTAAAGCAAAGAGGATAGTCTTATATTTTTGTACATTTATACAGTGAACAATAATTCTGTGAAGGAATGGCAAGACAAATGGATTTCTAGACTAAGGTACTAAATTCTATGATTTTTAAAAAAGATTTATTATTATTGTTTTTTATATGAGTACACTGCCACTGTCTTCAGACACATTGGATCCCACTACAGATGGTTGTGAGCCACCTGGGAACTGAACTCAGGACCTCTGGAAGAACAGTCAGTGCTCTTATCCACTGAACCATCTCTCTACTCTTAAATTCTGTTTTTAAGAGAACTTATACAGAAAAGGGGTATAATTTAAGAGTCACGTCACAGGGTATCTATTCAAGTTAGACTCCTAACCAGCTGCAGGTAGAAATCTCTGGCTATCCTGTGGTCTTGCTGCATATGGCCATGGGCAGGCCAGATGACCTTTTCTAAAATTATGTGTTTAGGTTGTTGAACTAATATTTTATCCATTTTTAGAAACCAAGCTATCCCATTACAAAGCATATTGGCAAAAGTTTCCTGTTTTGTGGCCGGAGAGGTGATTCAGTCATTAACTGGCTGTTCTTCTAGAAGATCTGGGTTCAGGTCCCAGCATCCACATAGTGGCTCAAAGCCACGTGTAAGTTGCTTCAGTTCCAAAGGATTTGCTTACCTCTTCTGGCCTCTGAGGGTACTGCACACACGTGGTACACAGACATTCATGCAGGCAAAATGTCAATATACATAAAATAAAAATAAATAACAATGAAAAAAATTTAAGTTTCCCTGTTTTTCTTCTTAGAAATGTTTCCTGTTTTCTATAATTTCAGATTTTGTCACTTTTTGCTTTCTGAAAACCTTATTTTGCCTTATTTTTAATATCTGATGCATGTGGGAAATTTCTTTTACTGAATTCTAGTTTGTCAGCATCTTATGAGTGAGATTTTATTTTCTTATCTTTAGGTTTAATAAAATGTTCTTTTGTATTCTGGATTTTCTAAGTTTTGATGTTTCCAGAGAATGAAGGAATTTTCTGAAGAGACACTCCATATTGTCACCATTTCTATCTAACAATTTGTATGTTAAAAATCTTATATTTGGACCTGATTTTATTTGAAATTTCTGTGAATTAGCCTTGATGAGAATATTAGAATGCAAGCTACAGATCTAAGGAGCTAAGATACCAGTCCCAAGGTCACTCTATAAGCCCTGGCCACATTTTACCCACAACATTTTGCTGGTCTTGCAGAGTTCCTTTGAACAATTCGAACTGTCTACAAAGTTGGGAACAGGCACATGGAGATCCAGAGGATCTGGCAACTCTGGGGTGAATCCTTGTGAGGTCACTACTGACTTTTTTTTCAGACCTGTTCTCTGGTCCCTGCTTTGAGAACCTGCTGGCCCAATCCTTGAGCAGAGCTGTTCTCCCCCAGAAGGGACTAAGTCCCTTTTCTCAGCTCCTTAGAGAGCTTGTCCTGGCCAGCATGGCTCCTCCTCTCCTGATGCCCCTGCCTTCCTCTCCATTCTTTGGAGAGTATGGGAACAGGACGGTGTGGCCCATGCTTCCTCAATCACTTGTCTACAGAAAGGCCATGCTATGCATAGGGTCCAGTCCGTAGGAAGATGTCAACAACTGCTTTTTAAAAATATAGTAAGGAAGGGCCCAGTGGATAAACACTAACGTTCCAGTATTTGTTCAATAGATTTTAAATTTGTTTTAGGAACATGACTGTTTTGCCTGTGGAGGTCAGAAGAGAGTGTAGCAGATCCTCTGGAATTGTAATTACCAATGGTTGTGAGCCTCCATATGGGCACTGAGAATAAATCTCCCCGTCCTTCACAAGAGCAGCAAATACTCTTAACTCCTGAGCCATCTCTCCAGACCCCATCCTATATTGTTAAGATTATTACTTTAATTTGCATGAGTTTTTCTTTTAAAAAGTACTTTCTCAATTAGAGCCAGAAATTATATATCTTCCTGTTCATAGTTATGAAGACAATGATATGCCCTGTCTTATTTATTACTTTGACAAAACACTATAACTAAAAGCAACCACAGGAAGAAAGAGTTTATTTCAGCTTACATTTCTATATCACAGTCCATTACAGCACACTCCACTGAGTGAAGTCAGGGCAGGAACTCAAACAGAGCAGGAGGCAGGAGTTGATACAGAGGCCTTGGAAGAGTGCTGCTTACTGGCTTGCTCTCCATGGCTGGCTCACTGTGCTTTCTTATAGCACCCAAGACCACCAGCCCAGGGGCCTCCCACATCATTAATCATTAATCAATCATTAATCATTAATGGCCTACGAACCAATCTTATGGGGGCACTCACAGCTGTAAATTCCCTCTTCTCAGACAACTCTAGCTTTTGTTGTGTTGACATAAAATTATCCAGCACACATCCTTAACAATGATTCAGAGATCCATGCATATGTGTGTACATGCACTTATGCCTTGTAGCAGATTCTGGTCTGGGAAAGCTCTGTGAGAATTTACTTTGGGGCATTAGGTTCCTTCTGTAGCTAAAGTGCAGTTTAGTGACTTGAGTTGGGAGGACTGGCCATGACTAAACACATAAGTAGCATTTGCCACAGCTAGTGGTATTCCACTAGTGAATTCTGCTAGTCCCCCTGACATGGTTTCTGAGCTCTGGGCTTCACAAGGATCCAGAGTATGTGGCTCTTCTGCCCTTGGTGCTGAGATAGCCTCAACCTGTTCCAGGCACACTTATACCGTACCCTCAAGTCCTAACTGGTGTTAATTCTCCAAATACACTTTCTGTAGTGCCGAAGCCTAGCCCTTCCATTGGCAGGGTCTGGGTCATCTGTTTTTCATTGTTAATTTCATCTTGTCATTTCCTTTAATCACACAGCTCTTGATTTCAAAATAATCTTGCCTTCAAGGAAGTAGGCTGGCAGGTGAGACAGTGTTCTTGATAGGACCTTGTCCTTTTGGAGGTTGTACAACAAGACCCATTTTAAATGGTGACTTGAAAAGCTACTTGAGGCTCCTACTCATCCCCAGACACATATGGGTCAGGGACCCTAACAGCTGAAGATCTGGCTCTGAGTTCCTCGTGTCCTGTGCAGAGTTCTACAAGGTTCTGCTCTGGATAGCATCCTCTTGTCCCTTGGAAGCAGAAGAGGAGTCTATTCACTTGAAACACATACTTTCACACCCTAGCAGAATCCAGCTGTGAGCTCTGTGCTTCCAGCCAGCTGTCCCTTTGTCCCTTTGGTGGTCAGGGTCAAGCAACGGCAGCCTACTGCCCGAAGTGGCTGTGGAGGTCTCTCAGATTCTCAGTGCCCTCTGCATTCAGAGTCCCAAACACAGCCAAGATTCCAAACACCGAAACCACTTGATATTCTGCCCGCCCTTTGTCCTTGGGTAGGTCCATTTTATTGTTTTTGTAAAGGAAACAATACCGTTTGTTTTTCAATTTGGCCACGGTCCTGCCCTTCCAGCAATAAGACTTACACTCTTCATTGGGGATGTCCCGTTTTGGACTAGCTACAGGTGAGTGATAAGAGGAAAGAAGGAGAGATCATTGCATTTCCTACATCTGGCCTCTTCTAGGGCACCGACAGCTTGGGGCATAGGGAGAGAAGGAGGAGGCAGAGGTGGCTCAGCACAGGCAGGGGCAGGGCCTGCTGAGCCACCCATCAGACTTTAGGAGTCGGATGCAATCCTTACGCTGGGGGCCACACAGCCAAGGCTACTTTGGATTTGACCCTGCCATGGTCTGAGGCTGAGTGGTTTAGGGTTAGAAGGTGAGAGAAGACCTAGGTGAGACCTTAGCCTAGCGGGGGTGGGCAGGGAAGAAAGAGGCTTCGCCAAGGAGGGCCGGACTCACTACCAGTTTCAGGGCTTCTCTCCTTGTGCACCAGGATATAGTTAATTTACCTAGCTCGGCAGAAGCCAGACAGCACCAGCACTGTGCCTATGACTCTGGGTTACTGAGACATCTGTGGGGTGAGAGAGGGGTCTAGCATCCAAGAGCGATGAAGAAGCTGGGGAGAACATACTGAGTAGTTGGGAGCTGGCCTACGAAATTGATCCTCCTTGTAAGGCACCTGATAGATTCTTTCTGCCTGTTCTCACTGCTCAAGATGTTTGAGTCTCTCTGTCTCTGTCTCTCTGTCTCTGTCTCTCTGTCTCTGTGTGTGTGTGTGTGTGTGTGTATGTGTTGTTAGATCAAGTGTAGGGGTTCAAACAGAGAGAGGAAGTCACAAAGTCAGGATCCAGTAAATCTCTCTCTCATCAGCCATGTCTCCTAGTTGGGTCAAGCTATCTGCCTGCTCCTGGAATACAAAGATTACAGCTATGAGGACAAGAGATACACCATGGGTGACGGTAATGACACCCTCTTAGTCAGACTCTTCCCCAACTTCTGACTCTGGTCCTCAGGAGCCCCTGTGCCTGGCCCCTTGTTGCCCAGATCTGTGGAGTTCTTCTAGCTAAAAGCAGCTAGCGTCTACACCTTCAGGAAACCTCTGTGAAGGCAGTTTAGTCTTCCAGTGTAGGGTTCCGGCTTTTCCCATTTGTAATTTAGCATTTGCCTAAACTTTTTGTAAGCCTTAGAAACGGAGGACCTACAGTCCCAAGCACTCCTCACTCCTGCAACCTTGGATTATGAGACTCAGTTTCAGATTCCATGCGTGGTGGGGTGGGGGTGGGGGGATGGGGAAGGGACGGTCCTGACTCCTTGGTCAGGTCTCTGTAGGAGGGTGGAAATTACAGTGATTCCTTTTCACATCCTCTTGTTCACTGCAGCTCCTGACTATGACCGAAGCCAGTGGCTGAATGAGAGGTTCAAGCTGGGCCTGGACTTTCCCAATGTAGGTGCAGGGAAGGGGAGGTTTGGGGAAGGCATGGTGTCCTCACCTCATCTCCTTGTCTGGCTGAGGGGCTTGGGATCAGCGTTTCTGCTCACCTGCTCCATCCCTGCTGGCTGCACAGTGCTTCTGTGATGGGCTGTGTCCCAGCTCTCCCATTCAGTGCACACTGTGCTCATGGAGGGCTTCCCATGGCAGGCACACTGAGTGCCAGGCCCCCATGTCTGTCCTCATCCAGGGAAGGGATGGAGGGAGCCATTATCCCATCTGACCTTCCCTGCTTGTCCGTCCAGCTGCCCTACTTAATTGATGGGTCACACAAGGTCACCCAGAGCAATGCCTTGGCCGCAAGCACCACCTGTGTGAGTGGGGCTGGCCACAGGGTGGGGAACAGTGGCCACCTGCCCTGGGTTTGTCTGGGTTGGGATGCTGAGGGTGAGTCTGTACTGTGTGTGCTGCAGGTGGGGAGACAGAGAAGGAGAGGCTCTGTGTGGACATTTTGGAAAACCAGGCCATGGACACTCGGAGGCAGCTTGCAATGGCCTGCTACAACCCTGAGTTTGTGAGTGCCCCAGTGGATGGGAAAGACAGGGTTTGGAGTTAAAGTCTTATATTCATGTCTATTTTGGTCAAGTTTAGCATTTGACTCTACAAGCTAGAAGAAACAGAGTATTTAAACATTAGATTACATATTCAGAGTCCTTTTCATCTCTGATCTTTAACCCCCATAGGCCTTTTGTTCCAGCTATTTATGTCATCAGTATGCTCTTGGAATATGGAGACTAAAACCATGAGTTAAAATAAAGACATGGGAGAGCGGATGTTACACACCATGGTCTCAGACATCTGCTCAGTGATTTCTCCAGAACAATGCCTCTAGGAGGAGCAGAAGTCAGGACCACTTCCCAGTAGGCAGCTCAAGCTTGTCCATAAGGTCCCTGACCCTCCTTCCTTTCTACATCAAACATGCCTTCACTTTATAAAACGTACTTGAATATCCACTACTCTGCCGTCTGCTAGGAGGAGCTTTGTCTTCCCTCCTGAGATCTTTGAGTATCTTGCTTCTTTGATTGCACCAGCCATCTGAGTCCAGAGTGTGCCAGGCACATAGACAGGCACCTCTGAGACTGGCCCACTGAATCTGATTTGGGCAATTAGTAGAGTTCAAAGGCAGTGCTGTACTCATTTGGCTTCTCAATCACCTTCAATAAGTGGGACCTGGTGTCGATAGGAGTCTAATCAGTAGCGATGAATTCACTTAAAATCTCAAGACTGATCCAGGCCCAGCCTTCCTGTTAAAGTCAAACTCTTTGCTAGGGAGCCTGTGTCTGGGGGAGCCTGTGTCAGAAGGTAGGGATTGCTTTTTCCCTTCTACCTCAGGAGAAACGGAAGCCAGAGTACTTAGAGGGTCTCCCTGAGAAGATGAAGCTCTACTCTCAGTTCCTGGGCAAGCAGCCATGGTTTGCAGAGGACAAGGTAAAGGCAGGGGGTAGGAAAGAGGAGCTGCCATTCTTTCCAGGCATCAAATTCCAGAGCACTCACCCTGGGCTTCCTGCAGGTCACCTACGTGGATTTCCTTGTTTATTATGTCCTTGATAAGCACCGTACATTTGAGCCCAAGTGCCTGGATGCCTTCCCAAACCTGAAGGACTTCATGGCTCGCTTTGAGGTGATACCCTGATCCTACTTCTCTTGGATGCTCTACTTCCCTCTCCCCCTTTCCAGGATGATTTCCTAATCTTTAAATTAAGAGACTAATTATTATTTATTGAACACTGTCTTTCTGTGAGGACCTGTGCTCAGCATCTTACATTATAAGATCAAATTTGTCACTACAAGATTCCTGCAAGGTAGATAGAGTTTTGGGTATGTCATTTGCTCGAGGGCTCCACTCCTGCCTGTGGGGACCTGTTCTGTGTATGCAGCACTCAAATGGCTCTTTCTCTTTGTGCTGAAATGAAAAGCTTCGGGCATTTGTTCAGCCAGGGTTTCCTGTCTGGGATCCTTTTGAGAAGCAGAACGTGGCAGAGGTGTGCGAGCAGCTAGCTGGCTTTAGTTAGTAGGGTGGTGAGGGTTCGTGTGAGTCTTTGTGGCTGACCTGTAGAACACTTGGCTTCTCACATCCGCACTGTGGTAGTTTAGTGCTCGGACCTTGTTAGAGGGTTACCTTTTTTAGGGTAGGGGATTTTCTTGCCTCCATCTCCTATCTTCTAACGCTCCAGTTTCCATCTGTGCGGTGAAGGCATACATTTATTTCAGCACCTTTCATGTGAGGCACATTGTCAGGTCTCAGGTGACAGGCCCTGCACCCTCATCCTGGGACTAAAGATAGCACATTGTGGTGGCCACGCTAGATCTCGAGGTGTAACTAGTATCACCTGGGGCCAGAGATCCAAGCCGGAACATTACCTCACACCCGCTCATTTGGCATCCAGGCCCCTGGGTTTGATGCCTCTAAAAATCTACTTTACTAGAAATTTCATAATTTGAACCATTAACTTAATGTTTTGTTTCTAAGCCTGGAATCTCTTTTCCTTCCCCACTTCCTGTCACATGATGTGTTTTCTCAGCTAGTTCTCATTAGCTCTGCTTCTGGTCCAAGAGTTTTGGGGATTATGCAAGAGCTGGTATACTCTTTGGGGGAAGGGGGGAGGGAGACCTGCAAGTTCCAGCCTGAGGCCCCGGGTTCTGGTTTGGTACAAACAGGTAGTTCTGGATTTTGGAATTCCTCAGCAGTTAGTTAACCTGGGAACTGGAACATGGAGGCTGAGTGAATTCAGCATGGTTCCTATATTAGAGCCAGAGATAAGTTTGATTGAGGTATAGTAATATTAGTCTCGGGTAGCAGGTGGAGAAATTTAGACTTTCTGTTTTCTGGGAACAGAGAGAACCCTGCCCCGCCTCTCTCCATCCTAGATGCTTCTACCCAGGATCTGCTGAGTCATTGGGTGGGATCTGGGCTCTGTTTCAAGCATGTTCTGAGAACTATTTTTTTCTTGTCTGCTCCTTCCTCTATGTGCAAATACAGGCAGGCGCTTCCCTGTGGAAAAAGAATATGCCTGTGCCGACAGCGACAAGGCTGTGTGAATAGGAAGAAGTGGCTTAACCTCTCTGGTCTTCAGGTTTTCTCCTGATAGATGATCAGTTGGGACTTAGCTTGAAGGATCATTGAGTGTTTTTGTCCCAACCTGTCGTATCTAAAGGACACCAAGCACTCACAATGGTGTTTCTCCATCTGATGTTCTCCTTAAGGTGGGACACTAGGAAAAGGAACTTGAAGAGATTATTTGCCAAAGCTGAGGCTGACTGCTCTGCTCCAGGTCTTGGGTCCACATGGAGTTCATAGGGTTGAGCTGCTCAGCCCAGTGGTGCTACAAGCCAGAGCTTTGCTGTCTCCTTTCTACTCACAGGTCCTGAAGAAGATCTCTGCCTACATCAAGTCCAGCCGCTTCCTTTCAGGCCCCATGTATTTCAAGATGACCCTGTGGGGTAGCAAGTAGAGCACCTTAACACCAGGACCAGAAGGAGATCTACCACTATGCTTGCCGGCCCTTGGTCTGAGGCCCATCTGGGCCCCTGCATCTCTGCCTCAGTCTTCTCATTCAGTCCAGTCTCCATTCGCCCCTGAAAGGCTTTAGTGATTCCCTTTCTCCCCAGCCACACTGTAAGGGGAGGTTCTGATACTAAGGTCTAGTTCTCTAATTGGTTCATGATTTGTCAATAAAGATGGCTGAGAACCAATTGCTGGGCAGAAGGTACAGGTGGGACTTCTGGGCCCCAAGAGAAAAAGGAGACGTAGGGAAAGATAGAGGGGCTTTTTCTGCCGTGCTTTGGAACAAGAAGGCAGCATTCGTGTAAGGTCTCAGGGCGACTAGGGCCTGCGGCATCCACTACAGGCGGATGGCCATGGATGTTGGCAGGGGCTAGCTGATACAAGCCACTAAGTTTAGGGCAGAGGGAGAGAGAGATAATAAATTGATTAAGGGCATGCCTTTCCAGGCGGGAGTTATCTGTGCCCAACAATTGTGCCTAGCAGGCAAGTTCTAAAGCAATAAAGCTGCCTGTGTATCTTTTATCTTTGAATTCAAGGGTCTCAAAAGGGAGTCAGGAGGGGCCAGAGCGCAGGGTGTGGTCCCCAGCAAAAGGCAATAAAGTGTGCAACACCTCTCCCCAAGCCAAGCCTCTGTTTACCCCAGCTCCCCACTCCTTCAGAGTCTCTTCCTCACCTTTCTTGTCTTTGACCTGGATTCATGTCGCCCTCAGCTTTGCTGGGGTAATGAAGGGGCACACTTGACTCTGGTTCCCCAGCACCGCCAGAGAAACCGATCCTGTGTATGTGTACGTACTCCTCCTCATCAATGTGAGGCTGCCCTGCACTGCCAGAAAGACCAGCCTCTAGTGTGCAGATCCTGGTCCCCAATATGAGACTGATCAGCCCTATCTGATCCCCAATGAAGTCTGAACCACATTTGCTCTATCTCTTGATATCTGTGCCTCTCAGGACAGACCATGTTGACTTGCTTGGGTGGTCTTTGTTCTGTTGTCCACAGAAGGGCAGGGATATGCATGTGGGATCTTGATGGCCACACAAAGTATAAGATCGCTTACAGTCCTTACTGTTCCTTTCCATTAATTCTGTGTTGCCCACCCTGGGATTCCGAGAGGAGGGTGCAGCTTCTGTGCTGGGGTTCCTCACTCAGTCAGCAGTCACTGTGCCAGCCAGCACAGACATAAACAGAGAGGTTCTGGGCTGATGGGAGAGGCTCCTTTAGGCTAAGTATCTTTTGTTTTCTTCTTCCAGCTGCTTTCCCTAAACTAGACACCTCTCTTCCTATTCTCAGGATGTTTCCCCATAAATGTCCCCCACTGTTTGCAGTCTGTGTCTGATGTGTTTTACCCTACTCTGTCCTAAGCTGATCAAAGGGAAGATGCAGGTTTTGTTAGACTTTTCCTGTCTGGCATACAAAGCCTGAGAAGACTACCTCAGATTTGCTCAGACTTGTCTAACCAGAAATTCCAAATGGAATGCTTCAAATGAAAAGAAAGACATGTTAAGGAGTGAGAAGAAAATATTAGAAGATTGTGCTGGAAGGTTTATGTCAACTTGACCCAAGCTAGAGTCAGCTGAGAGGAGGGAACCTCAGTTGAGCCTCTATAAGGTCAGGCAAGCCTGCAGGGCATCTTCTTAATCAGTGACTGATGGGAGGGGAGGCAGCCCATTATTGGTGGTGCCAACCTTGGGCTGGTAGTCCTGAGTTCTAGAAGAAAGCAGGCAGAACATGAGGAGCAAGCCAGTGAGCAGCACCCCTCCATGGCCTCTGCATCAGCTCCTGCCTCCAGGTTCCTGCCCGGCTTCAGTTCCTGTCCTCACTGCTTTTCATGATGATGTTACACAGAACGGTGAGTGAGATAAACCCTTTCCTCCCCAACTTGCTGGTGGTTGTGTTGTTTCATCACAGCAGTAGTAACCCTAACTAAGACAAAAGTTAAAACCAAAACACCACACTGATTAAAAACTACATGAGGACTAGAGAGATGGCTCAGTCGTTAAGCACACTTGTTGATCTTACACTGCACCTGGGCTCAGTTTCCAGCACCCACAGGGCTGCTCACAACTGCCTATAACTCAAGTTTTAGAAGATCTAATTACCTCCTCTGAATTCTGTGGGTACCGGGCAAGCACAGGATACACATTCATATATGCACCCATGCACATAAAATAAAAATAAATAAATCCTTAACAATAACAACAACAAAATTTTAAAAGAATAACTATAGAAGCCCTAACATGATAAACCTGGTGTGAAAATCCTTTTTTATTTTTTATTTATTTTATTTTTTGTTTTTTTTTGAAACAGTAGCCTGGCTGTCCTGGAACTCACTCTGCAGACCAGGCTGGCCTCGAACTCAGAAATCTGCCTGCCTCTGCCTCCCAAGTGCTGGGATTAAAGGCGTGCGCCACTACTGCCCGGCTTGAAAATCCTATTTTTGATATGAAATATTAAAAAGCAAAACAATAATTATACCCATATGCTAGAAATATAAAAAGATGCAGAACAAGATGTCAAAAATTCAAAATGAGGATGAGTGAAGGGAAAGGTCTAACTTTTAAAAGTTCTGTTTTCTCTTTGTGGTTTCTTTTCTTGTCTGTATGGTCACATTAGTTGATATTATTTCAAAACAGCTATAATTGTTCTAAAGGTAGTTTTGTAAAGTTCATGGTAGTTATAAGCAAAAACCTACACTGGACAAACTCAAAAGAATAAGCAAAGAATCAAAGCATACTGCTAAAGTAAATCACTTAACCACAAAGGGTTTGGACAAAAGGAGGGAAATGTTGTGGACTGCTGCTTGTATTTCTGCTCCCACAAGAGAGGCGCCCATACTCAGGTGATGTCAGGTGAAATCCTAATTGGTCAGATAACGTTAGAGCCTGTGATTGGGCGAGTGGAAGGAAAGGGCGGAGCTGAAAGATGGAGGAAAAGGAAAATGAACCAGAACCTCGTGGCCTGGACAAGTGGTTCGGAATTTAATAGACGGGAAATAGAGTAACGTAGAGGACATTTGTCTAGTCTAGGTGTGCAGCTTGTATTTATATCAACTGAGTTTTGTGTTCTTTGTGTGGGCATTTAGGGGTTGGAGATTTACCATTATAAATCTGGCTGGTATATTACAAGTCTCAGTGTTATCATTTTATGAGGTTAAGGGGATCTGAGCTGGCGGTAGCTGACTTTCTGCAGGCTAGCCACAGCGGGTGGATGGCCTGGGAAGATCAGAGTGGCTTGGCAGCAGATGGCCACAGGAACCAGGGAAAGACTGCCCCTTGGGGCTGGCCATGGAGGTGGGCGAGACCACCGTTGCTAGTGTCTAGCTGGATTTAGTGTGTATTTTTTTAAAAAAACTACATGCTACATTTATGCGCAAGTATATACCAAAGTTTTTGATAACAGAATAAATCAATATAGAATAAATCAATAAATACCTTGACATATATCTTACCAAAAATAAACCACAAAAATAGAAAATTTCAGAGCAGTAATGTGTTAACATCATTGAACCATCAATAAGAGGTCTCTTGGTCAGGTCTGGAAATCAGAAGAGCACTGGCTGCTCTTCCAGAGGTCCTGGCTTTGGTTCTCAGCACACTCAATGGAGGCTCATAACTGCCTGTAACTCCTGGAGTCCAGTGGGGGAGACATCCTATTGCTCTCCACCCTATATTTTTGAGACAGGGAATCTCTTTGAACCTGAAACATACCAACTTGTCTAGATTGGCTGGCCAGCAAGCTCCAAGGATTCACTTGTGTCTATGCCCCACAGTGCCTGGCTGTGAGGTGCTTTCACATGGGTCCTGGGGCTTCGAACCCAAGTTCTTACATTTGCATGCAATTACTTTACCAACTGATCCACAGATCCCTATCATTACACATTGTGAGGTGGCTCCACAGTCTCCCCAAAAGCACACGTCTGCCTGAGAGGCCTTAGGGTCTGTTACATTACCTACACCCCCATAGTTCTCCTCTCATGTGAAACAAGATTTGGCAGGAAGCAAGAAGGATTTAGTTTCACTTTTTAAAAAGAGTGGTGGCACACACCTGCAATCCCAGCACTGAGAAGGGCAAGGCAGCAGGGTCATCAGGAATTTGAGGTGACCTTGGCTATGTAGGAGACCTTATCGGAAACAATAGCAACAACAACAAAGGAATACCTGTTAATAGAATTGGAACTTTACACCTGAATCAAATATGGATACCTAATACTTTTAATTCACTTCCAACTCGTGACAATATGAACATTACCCTGTTTGTTCTGTTCCTATTTTATTGAAGAGCCCTCCTTCTCACATAGCAGGTCTGTATTACCTGCATTAGACAGGTCTAACACAGCAGCACAGATTTAATTAGGAGGCAAACACACACATCCACCTAATCTTTTCTTCTGGATTTAAGTCCTACATACAAGTCACCTATAATTATATCCATTGAAAATCTCAGAAGTGTGTTATAAGCCCATCCCTGATCGTTTTCAAAAGTACTTCATTCCATTTGTCATAAGCAGGCAGTGAGCTAGGCTGTGGGATCAAATAACCTACTGTGTGCTCATGGATCGCCCTGAAGCTGAGCTTCTGTCCCAGCTCTAAACATTTCTGTCTGAATCACCTCCATTTTGAAGTGCAGGAGTAGGAGGCCTATGTGGGAACTCTTCAAGTTTCTCCATGGGAAATGTGTAGAATTTCTATTGTGGTTAACAGGCCAAAGTGATGCTGAGTCTGCATTTAGGATTGAGAGGTTTGTGGAGGTTTCTCACGGGGAAGTGATGGCTTCCACAGGCTTCAGCAGAAGTCACTTCTAGGCTTGGAGGAGAATGTGAATGGGGGGGGGGGGGGACAAAGGGGCTGCAGAGAAAGCAAAGGGCAATCGTAAGGGTCAGAAGCATGAAAAAGCAGAAAACATGGTGCTTCACGGAATTAGATCAGTAAGTC
>CM052704.1:81398019-81467695 GCA_028551405.1 Uromys caudimaculatus | reverse complement strand
TCTGCCTTTCTCTGCCTCTACTACCCTCTTAACTCCCCTCCCCATGCCCTACATAAACTCTATTTCTATACTATACCTTTGTGTGTGGCTGGTTCCTCAGGGGGAAGGGATGCCTGGGCTTGGGCCTACTGAGGCACACCCTTCCCCCACCCCTACCTCCCCATAACCCCATATAACATATATCTCTATATATTTTTATAAACACAACATTGGTGAAAAATGCTGGTACTGGTCCGGTATGTGCTGCGGTGGAGACGGTTGCATGTTCCAAAACTACACCAAGCCAAACAGTTCCACATGAGGGGTTTATTGGGGGGGGGGGGGGGGAGGGGACAAGGTAGCGTCGAGGAGAGAGAAGGGAAGAAGAGGGGGAAAAAGAAGAGAGAGAGAGATGGGGGTCCTCCGTGTATATATATGGAAAGTGACGCGGCATTACGTAGCCACAGGTAAAGGTGGACAGTGGGCCAAGGTGAATTCTGGGAATATGGTGGCTGTTGCCTTAGCAACGGGTGGGCGGGTCACACTGTCGCCTGGGTGATGTCACATGTGTGCAACATCACCGGTTTGGCGATCCTGATGCCAACACCAAGTATTCTAAAAATACTTAGTGCTCAGAATAAGTCGGGGAGCAGTTTGCTCATTAGAATAGACCTGTACACAGGAGGCTACCAGTGGTGGGAATGGAAGAATCAGGGTGGGAACCCAGGCTATGAGTATCTAGTGTCTAACCTGTGCTTGGTCCACCGGGAATTCAGTAAGGTCAAAGCCAGCACTCCAGGGTAGGTGGGGAGGGCACAGGTGAAAAATACAGCTGGCAGAGGAGCAGAGGTTATTATGAAGGTTAGCCAGAGACCTCAGAAGCGGCTAGTTCAGCAGCAAAGCTGGGAGCCGATTGGCACATTCGAAAGCACCGGCTAAATTTCAGCTCCTTCCTCCCCCCCCCCCCACCATCCAGCTCCTGCGTTTTTTACCAGCACGGTTATTTAAAGGTTCTGCCCTGCACCGGAGGACATAGGGATGTGTAATTTCTATACAGAGGCCAGGTGTTCTCATAAGCCCCTCTTAAGCTGGCTTTCCAGGCAGATCTAAGCCTAGGGTATCAATGTCCCTGCTCCGCCCACCGAATCAAGAAACAACTCCACCATGAATTGCCTTTTAATCATGTAAGCTATTTTCCCTGTGATTGGGAAATGCTTTAAGCCTGCCTGTACAGGAGCTGCAACAACAAAACCAACCAGCTTCCTAACGCCTTCGGGGAACTGCTCCACCGAATGGCATGCATTGAGAGCAAGGCTACCTACTGAGGTGACTTGAATAAGCACATCACTCATTTATCAGCATTTTTGCCCTCTGTCCTTATGAGACAATAGGCTGTCTTTACCAGAAGCAACCAAAAGGTGGCCATTGTGACAGGACCATTTTCTTGGGCCATGTTAGAGCCTCCTCTCTTCCTACATCGTCCTTCATTGCATTTGGGCCGTATAATTGGCCATCAACATAATGCCAAGAAAAACATAGAAGATGCTATCTTAGCACTCAGGAGGCAGAGGCAGGTGGATCTCTTCGAGTTTGAGGCCTGCCTGGTCTACAAAGTGAGTTCCAGGACAGCCAGGACAAAAAAACCAAAAAACCAAACCAAACCAAAACAAACAACCCCCCCCCCCAATACTAGACATGTGCTCTCAAATATTTTACCTTACAGTTGCTTGCTGTGTTGTGTACTCTTCCTTACAGTTGCTTGCTGTGTTGTATACTTTTCCTTACAGTTGCTTGCTGTGTTGTACACTCTTTTATATCACCTTTCTTGGAATAGGTACTCAGAAGCTGCAAGACTAGTTTCCTATTTCCTTGCCTTCTGCCCTGTGGTGAGCAGACTCTGAGATGGTTTCTATACCCCCAACTTAGGCCCTTGTGTTAATCCCCTCCCCTTGAATGGCTGATTTACCTTCAATGGTGTGTCAGTTTTCTGCCACTGTGACAAATACCTGAGATAAAACAACTTTAAAGGTAGAAGAGTTAATTTTGCCTCACAATTTCAGAGATAGCAATCTCTGGTCACTTGGCCCTGTTGCTTTGGGCCTATAGTGGCCCAGTACCTCATAACAGGAGCATGTGGCTGAGGAGGTCTTTTAACCTTTTGGTATCAAGGAAATGAGGTGGGGGAAGGGAGGAAGACAGAGACAGAGAGACAGAGGAAGGAGCCAGAGCCAATGTTCCCCCAAGGGCCCTTTCTCCTAAAGGTTCTACCATCAAGGGCCCTTTCTCCTAAAGGTTCTACCATCTCCCCAAAACACCATCAGCTGAAGGAATCTTTAGCATATTGGCCATTGGAGAGGACTCAATGTCCAAATCTTAACAGTTAGGACAGAGTCATGGACTGTTAAGTGCCATGGTTATATTATATACAATAATGTCTCTCTTCCCACGAGACTCTTGTAATGACTTTGATGGAAGTATTTTGGCAAGGCCTCATTTACAAGGAAGAGAAGGTGGCTTCTAGCTGTCACCCATCAAGAAGCTGAGATCTCTGTCCAGCAAAATAGCAGAAATTGAATTGTACCAACCATCAGAAGCTTGGAAGCAGATCCTCATCCAGCTGGGCCTTGAGAGGGGGAGATCTTGACCCTCACTGCACAGTGAATACAGATTCAGATGAATCCATGTTGGTTCATATAGCTCATTCTGTGTACGCACTCAACTGTACACTGTGTGTCCACCTGTACACGCATGTGTGTGTTCAATACACATGGAAGCTGGAGGACAATCTCAGGTGTCATTCCTCAGGATGCTTCCCTCCTCCATCCCCGAATCTGGCAGGGTGTCATACTGGCCTGGAACTATTTGACTAGACTTTGGACAGTGCACCTCCAGGAACCTGCTTGTCTCTGCTTCCCTAACACTGGCATTCTGTGTGTGTCGCCACAATCACCAGGCACTCACGTCATTGCATGCCTTTCCTGCCATGACATTCCCTAGCTTTTATATGGCATCTACTTGTTCTTATATGAAACCACAATTGAGTATACATGGTTTTAGTGAGCTAACATGGAAAGAGCGGTTGGGCCATGGGATATGATTTGAATTTTAAGACTGAGATGATTTCCTCAGGGACCTGTATCAGTCTTCAGGTTCTCTAGCAGGTGTATCTTGCCTAGTATGAGGCATAGGGCTCTCTACATTTTAATTAGTAACCAACTGTTTCAACTCTACTGACAAGCCCGCCAGTTTGAAATGCTTTATAGGGGCTCCACATCTGTTTAAAAGTACCTGCCATCCAAAATGGGCAATATCTCCCCTTCCAGGAGTTCTAGCCCTGGAATCCAGCCAAGGGGTGAAGAATGTCAATGTAGTTATGCATGGATTCATATCTCCTTCATTCTCAATATCTCCTGGCTCTTTTTGGTCTTTACACCAAGAAATCCATCTATACACCAGTTAATGTAACTGCTGTTTATTAGAAAGAGCAGAGGAGACAGTGTGGGCTACTCAGGACAGAATGGGACAAGGCTGGCAGTGAGCTTAGAGTGCTGGCCCCTCAGGGCAAAATGGCTCAGCAGCAGTGAGCTCCAGCTTAGCAGATGCACTTGTTACCCCACTTGGCCATCTTGTTATTGATTGGCATCCTGAAGAAGCGTTCAGACTGCAGGAATGCAGCAATCTTCTCCAAAGCCTGAGGGAAAAGCATTCCAGGTCTTATTAGGACCCTGGCTCAGCCCAGCAGGCCCACAACAAACATGCTGCCTGCCTTCACCTATTTCTGCCCGTGTTGGGCAACACGATGGGGCCTACCAGCTGTAGGGAAGCCTATAGTTCTTTGAGAAAGGGATAGCGAACATCACCTCAAAACGGCACATGAAAGCCTTCAGGTTTGGGAACTCATCCAGGCACTTGGGCTCAAACATCCGGTTCTGGTCCAAGACATCATAGGTCAGAAAATCCACAAAGGTCAGCTAGAAAGAATGAGGACAATGAGGTGTCAGGCCTGAGGAGCTCACCAGTATCTGCAGAGATGGGCAGGTAGGCAGGCGGGCAGCAGGCAGGCAGGCAGGCGGGCAGGCGGGCAGCAGGCAGGCAGGCAGGCGGGCAGCAGGCAGCAGGCAGCATGCAGGCAGGCAGGCGGGCAGGCAGCCTCTCCCTGTGCCGCCTTCCTACCTTTTCTCCTGCAAACCATGTGAATTTCCCCAGGAACAATGAGAATTGTCTCAGCTGTGCAGGTAGCTGTTCCAAGTACTGAGGCTTCAGGCTTTCCTAGGAGGGAAAAAGCAACAGCTCTTGCTGGGTCGACACAATGGTTCAATGGGGGTGACCAGAGTTTCATTCCCAGGTCCCACATCAATGCTGTCTTTGGACCTCTACACACAATGGCCCCCACCCTCCAGAATAGCTAATAGCTGTAGTCAGGGCCTGGACCAGTGATGGACACATCGTACCTTCTCTAGGCAGCTTCTTTCTGCCTTTACTTGGAGGAGGTAGGATGGCGAGCCAGGCCTTGGGAAGCAGGAGGAGCTAACACCAGACTTACACGACAGTCCAAACCAAAAAATATAGCCTGTTTCTAATCCTTACAGTTTGGGTTGAAAGATGGCAACCGTAGAAGGGAGCAGATTAATCCTGAGCACATTGACCTGAAACCCAACATAGGTGATTCCAGATGAGGAAACTTACATGGTTGGAATTGTAGCAGAGCCGAACCAGCTGCATGCGGAAGTCCATTATCTGGTTCTCCATGATGTCCACTCGTATCTTTTCTTCTTCAGTGTCACCACCTGTAGGCAGATGGCAATAAACCACCCTCAGATCACGGACCTCCAGGTGAGCAAACTGCCTCCTCTCTCATATCACCTTTAGCCCACTCACACATGTTGTGCTTCCGCGCAATGTACCGCAAGATGGCGTTACTCTGGGTGATCTTGTTCTTCCCGTCCATGAGGTAGGGCAGCTAGGAGGGGAGAGTTAGTGTGAACCTAGTCCTCCGGTCCTCCACGGCTGGAGAAGAGGAGACTTGCAATGCTGAACACCAGAGAGTAGAAGCCAGGAGAAGTAACAAAATAAGCAGAAAGTAACACTTGGCCCTCCCCTGATTCTAGACAAGGGTGTCTAATCTTCTGTGTCACCATGAATGTATGTGCGGTATATAGCCTTATCTGATACTTTAAAAAGCAAAATGTAAATATACCTTAAAGCAAAACTGCAAGAGTAGTGTGCTTATGGATACATTAAAGAACAAGTGTTTTAACAGTCATGACACTTAAGGACACATTTAGGATACCATGAAAATGCCTGGAATCTATCAGTGAAAAAGTCACAGATCTGGCTAGCAACTAATGTCTCTTATAGCCTGTCTTTGAGAGGAGAATGTTAGTGTTTCTTAGTAATCAGTAGGAAATAAAATGTTATTCTCAGTTCTGTTCAATGACCCTTGAATTCTATCCATTCTATAGACGTGAAGAGCCTCTATCCTAGATTCTCCTAAATCAGAGAGGAAGTAAAAACAGATACACTCGAAGGCCTTCCCTTCTGCCCACTCTTTCAACGCCACCTACGTTAGGAAAATCCAGATCTAGCTTGAATTTCACGTCCAGCCATTGACTTCTATCATAGTCAGGAGCTGTAAGAGAGAAGTGGGACCCAAGCCCCTTACCGACCTAGCTGAGAAACGACTTAGACCTAATATCTCAAGTTCCCAATCCCCAAAAGCTAACCCTTGAGTTTCTGCAACCAGTGTATTAAGATGGGCTTGGGCAGCAAGAGATAACTCTATGGGCCTCTCTTGGCAAAGTTCCCAGCTGACTGGAGCAGGGTCCCACACGATCTGGGTAAAAGATAACTGTAGGGCCACCATGGCCCAGTGTGATGGGCCACCAGCACCCACTGACATTCAGTACCTTCTCCACACGTGTACCGTTTCTCCTCATAGCTGGTATCAGTAAACTCCAGGAGCATGCGGATGGCATGAGCCAGCTAAAGGCAGGGGATGGCGAAAGACCCCAGTCAGCGCGCCTGCGCGGTCCCCACTTGCTCTCAACCCCCGTCCATCAACGTCCCCAACCCAACACTGCCAAGCCCCTGTATCTTGTCGAGGGAAATTGTCGTTAAGCAGCCCCTTCGCTCACGCCCGGGAACTTCCAGCCCCCTCCTCTACCCACAGGACCCCATAGGCCGGACAGAGATCGGCCCACCAGTCCCTGACCCCCACCCGGACGCCTGCACCTCTGTCCCAGCGGCTGGGCTGGCGAGGGGCCACTCACCCCGCGGATATCCCAGTAACCCAGAACCATAGACTTAGACGACATTTTGGGCGATCTTGGCCCCTTCAGGGATTCGCGATGGACTGCTGCGGCTAACTTTATACTGGACGCTGTAGGCGGGGCCAATGCGACCGAACTGTCTCCTCCTTTCTCGCTCTGTGCTCCACCCGCCCTCCGCGTGGTCACTTGGCCGTGCGCAGGCGCAGCTGCTGTGGCTCTGAAATCCTCTGGTGTGACCTTCTTTCAGGGCTGCTGATGCATCCACTCTTTGGCAGTGGGGGCCTGGACCTTAGTTACCTGGGGAGCATGAGTCATATCACACAATGAGCTGGCATTGAGGGATTCTGACCACAAGGGAACCGCTGTCTTTGGCTCCCTTGGTGAGACATGGGAAAGACTGAGAAGGAAAGCATGATTTAAAAAAAAAAAAAAAAGCCAACAAATCACTTAGACACATAAAACTGTGAGGTAAAAAACAATTCAGGTATAAGATAATACCTAGAGTACTTTGGGGGTAGAAACATTTTCTATGCAAGATACAAATGGCTCTGTGAAGACTGAGGGAGGCTGGGGACATTGAACAGGGACACTGTGAAAAAGGATAGGTCATGCACATTGGAAATGCCTCAGAGGCCACTCCAGGAAAGAGGAGGGTAGAGCAAACACTGAAAGTCGAGAAATAAATATGCAAGACAGACAGCAGAGTCTGTCGAGTTAGCCTGTTTATGAGGCTGGGCTGGTTTATGAGGTTGTAGGAGAAGGAGACAACATTAAGTGTTTGGGGGCAGGTTGCAAAGGGTCTTGACGGCCAGAGAGAGGGTTTGAGCGTTTTCTCTCTGCTTTGTGACGAGTGTATAGGCTCTAGATCATAATGCACACTAGAAGTATAATGCAAGACAGACATGTGATTGTTTTTAAATGTTTTGCTTCAAGTTTTTTTTTTTTAAAGGGAGAGAATGAATCCATAATATACTTTATTTAGCCCAATATATACTGTTTGAATTATTGAGCTGTGTTCTCCTTTTTTGTTTTAGTACCTTACACTTAAAACACACCTCCACTAAGAGTAACCTCATTCTTATGCTCAGGATCCACACCCGCCTATTTGGAGGACTGCAAGGATCTGGATGCTTTGCCAGAGTGAATGACACAGCTAGAATCCCCTTCGGGCCAATGATCTGGCTTCTTTCTGTAGAGTGGGCCAGAGGAAGGAAGTCCTGCTCCACTGCCCCAGGGTTTATTAGCGTGTCTATTATGGGTAGGTACCGTTTTTTCAGTGCTGGGGAGCTAGAACTGGAAACAGCAGACTGTAGTCCCTGCCCTGGAGGAATGTACATACTAATGGAGAGAGGCAGAAACAAACAAATATGGAGTGTTTAGTAAGTCAGAGTAAAACAACGAAGAAGGATACAGGGAACAGGTGGAGGCTCCTGTCGGAAGGAGGCTTATTATTTTAAAGATTGGGTGTATAGTGGTCCTAGTGAGATATTTACTCTCCGGTGGTTCCTGGAAGCAATCTACTGAGCTGGTGCAGGAGGCAGAACACTCCAGCAGAGAAAAGTCAACACACGGTGGAGGTGGCACTTTAGAGGCAGCCTGGGAGTGAAAGCCACAGACAAAAGGTGTGTGGGCTTGAACTGCTGTGCCAAGAGGGCATTAGAAGCAGGGGGATGAGAAAGAAGCATTGAAGGAGTCTGAAAGAGTGGCTGCTGTGGTGAAGGGAACCAAGGGAAGACATTGGAAGGACCAAGTAAACGACTACATCACGTGTGGCTGACAGGTCTCATGGAATGACGCCTGAGAATGATTTAACAGCACAGGCGTTAGAGTTCCTGTGAGACAGCATGAGTTTGGGGGATGCTCCTGCAGCCTGCCGGAGAACCAAGCTTCTGTGCTCACTCAGTTCAGGAGACTGAAAAATGAGCAGACCCTTGTAACCAACTGTTGTCAGTGCTGGGCAGGGTGTGTGAGCTACTGTGGAGGAGTCAGGTTGGGGGAGTCCAGAGTCATTCTGCTCACCCTCTCCAGGATGAGCAGCACCGACTCCCCAAGTCTAGGTGTGGGAAATCATGTCTCCCATTACTTTAGCTGAATCAAACTTCAGACTTTGTAAAAGGACATTTTGCTAAAATATAGAAGAAATAGGTACAGAGACATGTGACTCTATAATGCCTGGGTTTATTCCTCCCAAGAAAACAAAAGCCAGTGACAAATTAACTTGAGGCATGAGTGTAAAACTTATAGAGAGCATACCAGCATACCAGCATGCCAGGGAATAGTCTAAATGTTCTACTTGTTAATAATATATCCCAATTTAGACTAAATAACTTTGTGATTAAGTGTTTGCCCATTTATAGAACAAGGAATTGAAACTTGGAGAAGATTGATGGGCCACTCAAGTTCCCTGGATGGTCCAGGATTCAGAATGAGGATGGCCTAATGCTACTTCAGTTTTGCTGGCTCCACTGTGCTTGCTAGTCTTAGAGCCTCTTACCTTGCCATAGTCTTTCTATGAAGTTTGGGAAACACTGGGATACAGCACAGTTTTTTTTCTAATCCTGTAGATTTCTCCTGGTTTTCAGCTCTGAGATGGGCCAAGGTCAATGGGTTAGTGGCTCCTTCCATTCTAAGACCTTAACTTTTCTGATCTCTCTCTCTCTCTCTCTCTCTCTCTCTCTCTCTCTCTCTCTCTCTCTCTCTGTGTGTGTGTGTGTATGTGTGTGTGTGTTTATGTAAAGGTTTTGCTTTCATACTCTGTTATTGACTACAAGAGAGGATTTTGTGAGGCCAGGAAGTTGAGAGTGAATTATAGAGACCGTCTGAAAAATAAGGCATTTAGCTCTGGATGATGTTACAGTCTTGGATAAATTCAGCCAAAAGAGATTTCCTGGACAATCTTAGGAACCTATTAGGGGCTCTTGAGTCCGTGAGAACATCAAACCTTAACTGTAGAGTATCTCAATTGAAGTATTGCTTCTCTTCCATGGAGATGAGTTCATTCCATGAGTTTTGAGCCTGAAGTAAACTATATACGCCGAAAGACAGTACAAGCCACAGACAGCCCTAACTCTTCACTTAACCCTAGGACAGAGATCCAGGGAGTGGACCAACTTGCCTGAGTTCACACAGTAGACCTGAGGACTTTCACCTCCCAGTGCAATGTTCCTATGTACTGCCACTGAAGAGACAGGTGGGAGGAAGCTCAAGGTTGACTCACCTAACAAACACTGCTTGAAAGACAAAGCTCCCAAGGAGAGCACATGGTACCTCACTTATGGCTCCTTTGCATCACCAGCCAGAGTGAACAACGCCTGCAGCTGTCAGCAGAGTACTGTTTGTCTTGGTGACATGCTGTGCCTACAGTTGGACTAGGAACTTTGGATTAGGCTGGGAGCCATGCCCATAGGATGGTGCCTGTAGGCTCCTTTTGAAGTTTATTTAGAGAGGAGAGAGAATTGCACTATAGTCCCCAAAGGCTGATCCTCAGCTCTAGGTTGCAGTGAATTCTCTCTTTAGTTCAGTTATAGTTTAGTTTAGTTTAATTTGGTTTGGTTAGATGTGGTTTCGTTCCATTCTGTTCTGTTCTGTTCGGTTGTAGAGTTGTTGCTATTTCATGCTCAGTATACCAGCTCCCTGCTCTCTCTTGCTTTGGTTCCCATAAGGCCCAGAATAAATGGCAAGGGGAGGGTCATATAACAAGCTTAAAGATGCTTTTTATTGGAAAGATTGGGACTAAAGAGATTAGGAATAAGTATGACAACTTAGGGTGTGGGGTAAAATAAATAGTAATCGGAGAGGGGTTCCAACCCAACGAGGGTACCATTTGCCTCAGTGTCTGGACCTGTTCATCTTCTTTGCTGTGTGATCCAGGATATATGGCTTGCCATTAACTGAAAGAGGACTTCCGAGGGCTCTAACTGGGTACCAAATACTCCATCTTGCATATGAGAGGTCCTTGGTCTTAGAGGTATTTGAGCTGGTGTCTAATGAGTCATCTAAAGGAAGAAAATAATTCAGATGGGGCTGGTTACTAGTGAGGGATCCCCAGAATTTATACCACCAATACGATTAGAACTTCAAGACACACCTGAATAGATGAAGCTGAGTCCCTAGAGGGATATCCCATGCCTAGTGTCCCCAGCTCTCCCTTTCTCACCCCAGGAGAATTAAAAACCTCTGAATAGGAGCCAAGATCCCAGGGCTTCCTCACCCCAAGCATCCTTTTGACAGCCTCCAGCCGGGCCTGGATCCGCGGAGCCTCCTGTGGACACAGCATCTGCAGCTCCCCAGGTCTCATTTTAAGTAGCTGGCTTCCAATTAGGGACCCAAGGGTCCTTACGGTGCTGTAAATAACAATGGTGAAATCCACCAGAGGTAGGGTTGGCAGATACTAGGCCTTACTATTTGTGTAGAGAAGGAAGGTTGGGGTTACAGGAATTAGGCATCTGCAGGTACAGGAATAAGCCCATTGGTTTGGTCTCAGTGAGCCACAGAACTCCTAGGTTTGAGGGCAGAAGTGCTTTAGAAGAGAATGTTCTGGAGGGGAAGGGTGGCTAAGGTGGACAGCCTAGGTTCTTCCAGAATCCGCTGCCCTTGACTCTTTCTCTTTCACTACATATAGTCTCCCCACTGGGTGCCCTACCCTAGGCTCAGACAAGCAGCTTTGTTCAGCAGAGAAAGTCTAAGATGGAATCATGTACAATGGAAGCTAAGTTGCATGTTCTAGGTGTCTGAGGGGGAAGGGGTCTGTGGTTATCACCTGAGCCCTTTCCAGGGCTCTCCCCTCATCCCCAGGGGCCTGGGCACTCACACAGTGGAGAAGTTCTCTGCTTGTAGCCAGGCTGTGACCTCCTCAGGCTTTGAGCTAAGGCGAAGCATTGGAGCCTGGAATCAAGGAATACTAGAAGTCAGAGGTCATCCCACCTTACAAACATGCACAGCCTCCCGTACTGGGTCTCTGCTGAGATCCCAGCAGACCACTTATCTTACCTTCTAGTTTTCTAGTTTGGCAGGGACCCTGAATTAATCTTTGTTCAGACCCTACAGTGAACTTGGCACCGAGGAAGCATGCAATGATATTGATTAAGCTGAACTAAGATTGTCTCTGTTTGTCATTTACTCCTTCCTACCACTACCCCTGACTTAAGGACTCAGGGCTTCTGGGTATCCCAGCGTAGGTGGTACCCTAAAGGATGATTGTCGGTGGCCTCTCGGGGCTCCGGCTGGCAGAGGCTCCAGGATATTGCTGGGAATGTAACCAGTCCTTCCTGCTTCGTTCTTCACCAGCCACCATCGCTTGCTCTGGTCCAGAATCTGCCAAGAATCACTGTGTCAGTCCCAGAGCCTCCATCCTCCCATCCCTCCTGTCCCCGAGACTGTGCCTTCCCCCTCCCTTTCCACTTTCCTTCTCTATCTGTAAGCCACCCACTCCAGGCAAACTACTTCCCACCATAGCATAGGCCTCACCTCCAGAATCTCTCCCTGTGCCACAGTCAGTTCCTGGGCATTCCTTGCTTCAAACTCATACAGGACTTGCATTTTCTGGGCTGCTCTGTCAGGGCTGGGGCTGGAGAGTGAGGGGTTTGAGTCCTCGTATTCAGGGTTATGGTTGTATGGCTCATCCTGAGGCAAGTGTAGGCTGCTCCTCATCCTAGAACCTCTGACATGAGAGACAGATTCAGGATGGATAGAGAATGGGAATTGTGCCCCTGGCTAGCCACAAGAGCCCGGGGTAGCTCCCAGCATGGTTTGTGGATGACTTTTTGGGCTTCCATAGGATTGGATGGCAATAGTGTTAGCTGGAGATTAGGGTAGGTGGCTTTAGAGGACAGGGAAAGCTCTGAAATGCCCTTTGTCCTGGAGGACATTTCCAGTGGTAGAATTTTCTGGATCTTGGTTCTGCTCTGAGCACTTTACTGAGTCCCCCTGATCTATGGGGACTCAGAGGCTACAACAAGGAGCATTTGGAGGCTAAGAGGTAAGGAACTGCATTTTCACCCAAGGTAGCAGAGAGATATCTTTGCACGTGTCTGTGTCTAGCTAAGGGAAAGTACAGATGGTCTCTGGGATTCATGAGTGCAAAGGTTCTGTTCTGTACCTCCCTCCCTGGGACTGTGAGAATCCACTAAGCACATGACATACCGGAGGGAAATAGAATCCTGGTTTCTTAGGGGTTTCTGTAAGCAAGAAAACCAGAGTGAGTTAGAATGGGAGGTAGCAAGCACAGTGGCAGAGAGGGGCTAACAGCCCATCAAGGCCTGCAACAGCTGCCTTTGCCATTGCTCACCTCCCCAACACGTACCCATATAACCCACCCCTTAGTTGTCATGTGATTTTGATCTGGACTGGAAGAGCTTTGCGTAGATCTCAGTGCTAAGCAACCCTTACCATGGAGTGGGGCTCTGGAATCTGCCAGCCATCGTAGAATGTGGGTTGGTAGGGCAGCAGTTCACTGCCTGTCCAGTCAGCCCTGAGGGGAGAACAGAGCTGAGTCTAGGGCCACTGAGGAGCATCCTGTGGGATGTGGCAAGGGAGGAAGGCCTAGCCTCAGATCGGTGGCAAACGGGGTCATGGTATATGCATACAGATGAAAAGCTACAGGAAACCCACAAAGGAGCAAATGGTTCCGCAGAACAAGTCTAACAGTGCAAGTATCAGTGGGCAGCCTCATCTTGATTCCTAAGTACAGCTATGTGCCTCCCTAGAATTAAAGTAGTGTAACCTGGAGTATTGGGGCTGGAAGACCCCTTTGGGGACTTTCAAAGACAGACTCTACTCCTTCTTATTTATTTATTTATTTATTTATTTATTTATTTATTTATTTATACTGAAAATAGTTTTTTTTCATACAATATGTTCTGATTATGGTTTCTTCTCCCAGCTCCTCTCAGATCTTTCCCTATCCCTACCCACCTAAATCCATGCTCTTTCTCTCTCTCTCTCTCTCTCTCTCTCTCTCTCTCTCTCTCTCTCTCTCTCTCACTAGAATACAAACAGACATCTAAAAAAATTAAAATGAAATAAAAATAAAACAACAAAAACAAAAAAACAATAATAGGACATAAACAAATAGAAGAAAAAGAGTCAAAGAAAAGGCTCAGGAAAAGCACATAGATGCTGTGACATGCATGTGCACAAATGCAGAAATCCCACAAAACCACAAAACTGGAAACCATAACATATACACAAAGGACCTGTAAGAGAAAGGAGGAGGAAGAGGAGGAAGAGAAGGAGGGGGAGGAGGGGGAGGAGATGGAGGAGGAAGAAGAAGAGGAGGAGGGGGATGAGAAGAAGAGGGGGAGGAGGAGGAGAGGAGGAGGAGAGGAGGAGGAGGAGGAGGAGGAGGAGGAGGAGGAGGAGGAGGAGGAGGAGGAGGAGAAGCCACTGCCATCTACAAAGCATTATGTGACAAAAGACAGAAAACTTTCAAAAATACTATTCACTTGATTCTGTGCTGGCCATCTACTGCTGTGCACAAGACCCAGCCTTCAGAGTAGTTTGTACACCCAGTAAGACTCTGTTGGAGAAAACTAATTTTTCATTTGTGAGAAGTTATCAATCGGATATCTTCCAGGTTCTAGATAGAAGCTCAAGCCCACCCCTCTCAGCACTGGGACCCCGGCTGGCCCAGACCTGTGCAGGCTCTGTGCATGCTGCCACAGTCTCCATCTCCCAACCCTTTTAAAACATTGTTTTACTTTTGAGACAGGGTCCACTGAGTTGTCCAAGATTTCCTTGAACTCACTCTGTAGCCTCAGCTAGCCTTGAACTTGCAATCCTCCTGCCTTAGCCTCCAGGATAGCTGATACTACAGGTCTGTGCTACCATGCCCGATCTGTTCAGTCTTGTTCTAACCTGTTTGTGCTGTCCCAGCAGCAACTCTCTTTCCTTAACATTAAACAGCACAAAGAAGTTCATGGTGGAAGACATATCCCATTGAGGCTGCTCTGGCCAATGCCAGGATGGGGCTGGTACTTGGCTCTCATTGTCCCTTGTACAGAGCTCAGGACTGTGCCATTTTTGGACTCCAGACTTACTGCCTGAGAATGCTTACTTGCCTCTGGAAATTCCTCTCCTTGCCTCACTGAGGCAGCTGAAAAATTTACCTCTGCATTTACTATAGCCTCTCACTTTATGGAACATGGCTCCTATATCTCTGCTTATTACTACATTGCACTTCTTGGCTGGGGCAGCGAGGGACTGCCTTTCTACCACTATGGCTGGGTCATTGGTACTGGTGAATACATGCTTATTTATTAGGAGTGAACTCTTCTTCATTGGTGCCTTCTCTGTGTCCTGTAACATGCTCAGGTCTTCTGTTGACCAGGAAATGACCTCTTTGAAGCTATGGTCCTAACTGTCACTTTACCAAGTCTCCTGAGAATGTGATTGTATGCTGTGCCTGTGCTTTCTTACCTCTGATTGCAACCTCTACCACAGCCGAACTGAAACTGGCCCATTGACGATGCTGGTAATCAGGCTGGGGTGTTTTGTAGTTCAGTGGTGGGGTGCTTGCGTAACATGCTCAAGGCTCTGGGTTTGGTCTCCAGCACCAGGGGTGGGGTGATCCTGACAACTCATGATTGCCGAGTCCAATGGCTGGAATGTTCCTTACCTTTCTGGATTATCACACTGTTTGGTGTTACTTATAACTTTGGGTCATTTTATCTAAAAATCAAATCACTGAAATGTAGTTTGACAGAAACTCAGTTCTTCTAAGGAGTTTTACATGTCTTCTATTTTCTGTATTTCTTTCACATTGACCTGTTCACTTCTAGTTATTTTAAGAAATAGGACCACTCTAAGAGCATATCTGACTTAATGGATTAGTTATCAAAAGTTTTCCATTTTATTAATACTAGGGTTGTTTTGCTTCCTCATTGGTATTGTTAAAGTTGTATCTGTCAAACAGGTTTTCCAATGTTGCAAATCTGTGCGTGTGTGGCAGGAAATGTGTGATTCTTGTGTGGGGTGTGTACATATGAATGTGTGTGCTTATGTGTGTATGAATACGGAGGCCAGAGGTCGATGCTATCTCCACCTTACTTTTTGAAACAGTCTCTCACTTAACCTGGCACACTTCTCTTTAGCTAGGCTGCCTGAGCCACTCCAGGGACCCTTTTTTTTCTACCCTGACCCTGACACTGGGGTCACAAGACATGGTGCCATGCTTGGCTTTTCTGTGAATACTGGGGACTCAAACTCAAGCCCTCATGTGCAGCCGGCACATTATAGACTATTACTCAACATTGTAAAGTAACACTGGTTTTTGAAACATAAAATGACATAGCTAACATGGCTATTCCATGCTAAAGAGGCTGAACGAAAGCATTTGAGGCCTCTTGGTCTCAGTCCTCCACAGACCCTGCTTTCCTATCTTGATAGTACTTGGCAGATATCAGAGCTGTCCCCAAGGGCTATGTAAGCCCAGTACAGCCATAGGATCCAGGGTCTAAGACTGTCACAAGAGGTCCAGAATTTATTAATTTCTTCATTTATTGACGAGACAAATAAAGCCCAAAAATAGATCCTTTGGTATAAATAATCCAAATGTCCATTGATGGATAAAGGATAAACAAAATACTGCATGCTCATACAAAGAATATCTGTCAATCACAAAAGCAAGGAAATTCTGACTCATGCTATAACATAGACAAACTTTGAGGACATACTGATAAAATCAGGTGGTCACAAACAGACAGACCCTGCCTTATTTCACTTACATAATGTCCCTAGAATAAGCAAACATACATGGACATACAGCAAAGGTAGCTAGGGGGTTGGGGCAGCAAGATGGGGAGTTATCCTTTATGGGTATAGTATTTTCTTTTGGGATGAGAACATTCTGGATCTGGAAAATGGTGTTGGTACACAATATCAGTATAAGCTTAATGCTATTGAATTTTATGCTGAAATTGGTACTTTTTTTGTATATTCTACCATTAAAATAAGTAGGTTGCACTGGAACTAACTCATGTCTTTAAGTGAACTGGACAAAAACTTCACATGGGCTTGAACTGAAAAGAACTCATTAGGCAAACATGGTAGTTTCCCTTCCCAGCCCTAGGCTCTCAACTGATGTCTCCCTGCTGATGTCTCTGGGGTTTTGAGGAACTTTTCTACTTTAGTTTGTATCCCTCTGCTTTGTGGGTCCTCTTTTAACTCTGCTTTCATTTTGTCTTCTACTTACTTATCCTTCTGCCTGGTGTTTTGTTTTGCAAGACAGGGTTTCTCTGTGTAACATAGCCCTGGCTGTCTTGGACTCCCTTTGTAGACCAGGCTGGCCTCAAACTCACAGAGAAAACCCCTATCTCTGCCTTCTGAGTGCTGGAATTAAAGGCATGCACTACCACACCCAGCTGTCTTCTGCCTTCTTCATGTAACCACTGCCCAGAGCCCTGCTCTCTGCTATCATGAATTAGAACAAACTGCTTAGGAAAGCAAAGTCAGAACTCCCACTGGATTACACACAAGCCTCTCACTGTGTCCTACCAGACACTCTGATACTGTTCTATAACATAGGTGGGACCTCTCAGCTGAGGGCCCAGGTGTGTGGCCTCTGTAGGCCGGTCCTGTGGTGACATCTTAGCCTAGGTGAGTTTCCTTCCCCAATTCCCAGGCTCTCTAACTGTTCCCATACCCACCCACGACCAGCCATAGCAGCATGGCTTCTCTGGTTCTCTTAACTCCTGTCCTGAAGGTTGCTGGATCAATCTTCTGATGTCACCTCTGTGGCATCTCTTATGTCAGTTGTTCTGAAATTCTGAGCTAGACTGAAACCAAGTTTTCACTTTGTCTCTGTGAAAATGAACATGCATCTTAGTAGAAGGTTGGCCCTGCTGGTTTTTTGTGTTTTGTTTTGTTTTGTTTTGTTTTGTTTTGTTTTTTCTCCTGAGGAAATGTGTTTCTTCACTGGGTAAAGGCAGTGTTCAGTAAAAAGTTGGGCACTCCATATGGAGTCCCCCACATTCTCTGGATGTGGTTTGGTTTGTGATAGTGTCTCACTGGGCTACACATCATGTTCTGCTTTGGGTCTTCCATGCCCCTTGTCTTCACTTACCAGCTGGTGGTCCAGGCTGTGCCTAGTGACTTCCAGAGAGTCTCCTCAGGTGGGCTTAGACAGGACTGCAGCAGGTCTATTGCTTTGGGAGTGAGGAGGGGTGAAATCACTTTGGTTGCAAGGCCAGGCTCAGGGCACTGAGAGAGGATCTGGAGGAGGGATGGAAACAGAAGGGATCCGTAGTCTTAGAAAGGAATAGGAAAGGTCCAAGAGCCCCCCCCCCCCCAACTCTGTTTCCTCACTTCCTGCCTGTTCCCCACTCCCTCCATGACCTTGCGTCCTTGACTCTGTTGCCGACCTATTGGGTCTGTTGAGCCTTTGTCTTGAGTGGCATCCTATCTCCAGGTGCTCGTTGAGTAAAGGGCAGGCTCCACAGCTCCCTCTGCCCTGCTGCCCCCCAGCCTCTGTCCCGTCCTCTGTTGCCCCTGATCTTCAGCTTGTCCTTTGCCACCCTGTCTACCCTCCACTCACAAATTTCAGGGTTTGAAAGATGAGGCCCACGAACTCAGGAGCACTTGTTTCCTGCAGCCGCAAGGCCAGCTTTCCCTGAAGACACAGGGCAATGTTAGTTACCATCCTTCACCACCTTCACCAGAACCCTAGCACCCCATACGTATTTTGTGCCTTGGCTTAGAGCCTGGTACCCTTCAAAAGTCCCAAGAGGAGGAGAAGATGGAGAAGGAAAAGGCTTGGGTAGCTGGCATCAGAGAGAAGGGGAGTTAAGGAGAAGGGCCCAGACCTGGCCAGAGCCACTAACCAGGAGGTTGAAGCTAAGCTTGATCTTCTGGAAGCAGTCAATGTACTCTGCTTGTGTTATCCCTATGGGAGAAGGAATAAAGGTGGGGTCGAGGGCTCCTCCCAAGATGACCCTGCATCTCTCCCCTGGCATGAAACACTTACCCTTTTGAGACTTTTTCTTTTTTTTCCCAAGTTTTATCTTCTTATGACTGTCTTTTGCCTGGGCCTCCTTCAGCTTTCCGGCAAACAGCTCAATGTCTCTTAGGACATGGTTCAGCACCTCCTGGACCCCCAACAACCCATGGCCTTGAGTAGACAGTTATAAAAACCCTGAAGCTCCCAACCCTGGACCTGCTCTAATACCACCAGAAGTCCAAGCCTTATCATCCCCAGCTCTGCCCTGTCTACCTTAGGAATCTGGAAACCCCAGGAAGCCTCTGACCACCTTCAGTTACCTCATCCCTCTCTGGGTCCTCAGGAGAGGGAGCACGCCTCGGAGGAGGAGGCAGAGTGAAACCATTGGGTTCTCGGGCACTTGGTTGGTGTGTCAGGGACCTTGAGGATGGCGAGATGCCTGCAATGGATAGGGAGGGACCATGAGCCTAGAGCATCTTTGACTTGATCCAAACCATCTCTGATATGTGCCTTCAGACACAAACTTACTACGTTCTGAGGTCATGTTGTGTGGCTGTTCTGGAGAAAACCTGTGCTCTGGAGAGAACCTCTGCTCCAGAGGAGGTGCCTGTTGTATAGGGAGTGGCCTTTCCAGAGGAGGCCCCTTCCACCTGTCCTGGCTTGGATGATGGACTCCAAATCGAGGTCTGTTGAGGGCATAGTGAAAGATATAACTCTGATAACATCTTGAGAGAGAGACAGAGACAGAGAGACAGAGAGAGACAGAGAGAGAAACCTAAGCCCATACTTCTGCCCCATGGACCTCACCATCTTTCTCCAAGAACTCGACTCCATCTCCATAGCCTCCACTTGAGCCTCCCTGACTCCATCATGTTTCATCTGCCTAGTCTCTGGGCTTTCCTGGGTTCTATAACAGACTCTAAAGATAATATCCAATACACTCGACCCCTTCCTCATACCCTTCATTGGTCTAAGCCTTTATTAGTTCTAGGCATGTGTTTGTTGGATCCCAGGATCACGAGTTCTCCTGATGTGTAGCCAGGATGTGACCCTTAAGCATGAGCAAGGAGACCCTATATGTCACAGGGCAGAGGCAGCCTACCTTTCTTCTAGCTCTTCTTCCAGGGCCTTCTCCAGGCTTGTCCTCAGCTGTTCTGCCTGGAGGAAGCAGCAAGTATTACATATGTGTGTGTGTGTGTGTGTGCGCGCGCACGCACATATGCGTGTGTGATGATCACCAAACTCCACCCCTGGCCACCATATCCAGTTACTCACCCCCACTTCCTGGCATTGGAAGAGCAAAGTGCTGATGCCTGGCAGGCCAGACTCCTGCACCGTGACAGATAAGATGGAGTTGTAGGAGCAGGTGTTAAGTGCTACATCTATGGCTTTAATGTTGTCCAGGCGGTAAGAATCCAGGTCCTCCTAAGGCAGATGGAAAGGCCAAGTGTGAGGTCACTGAGAGCCACTGAGACCCTGAAGGGGTCATCCCTGCCCTTAGTGGGCTGGTAGAGTTTCTATCCTGATTCTTAGGCCTCTGCCCCCATTTCCCGCCCTGCCTCTACCTGGTTTGAGATGTGCATTCAATATGGAGAGGCACTGAGAGGCAGGTGGAGAGCCTGGTCCTTGCTCTTTAGCATCCTGGGTTAACTAAGATCCATGACTGGGTTTATGGAGAAGGCTGACCTTAGTCTCAATGTCCAGCAGCTGCAGCCAGCCATCTCTGACCTGCAGGAACAGGTCTTGGCTCCACACTCGGCCCTGGGCATCCATCTCCTGAAGCTTCTGTAGGGCATCCTTTGGCTCCCGGACTCTCTGTGTCCCCAGCTTACATGTCATCAGATGCTAAGGGGGGGAGGAAGAGACTGGTCTTGGAGGAGGTTTGGAGAGAGAATCCCAGATGGTTAGCAGGCAGAGAAACAGAAACGGCAGTGAAGGAAGGTGTGTCCTTGGTTCCCCCTGTGGGGAGGTCATATTTCTCAATACAGCAAGAGCCTGTAGAAGCTGGGTTCTTGAAGAGGCTTTAGGCCTAGAGCTAAGATGATACACAGCACATTCCAGGACCACTGTGCAGTCGTTGGTGTGGGTTCCAATCATCCAACAAAATAATCCATGCTCCTCTGTGTGGGCTGTAGGACCTTCCTCAGTCCCTTTGCCGCATTTAGGACCTATTGTCCCCAAGTCAGTGACCTCACTTGCCTGACTCCTGCCTTTTTCTATACCTGTTGCTCATACCCAGATGTCTTTCCAGCTCTGCCAACCCAGTGCCATGGGGGTCTTAGGAAGATCAAGCATCCCCTTTCCGATTCTTGCACAGAGAGAGCTGAAGCACTCTCAGGCTCCCACAGGTCCTTGCCTTCTGCTGGTCCCATTGTTTGTCCGCTTTCCCCTCAGCCACCCTCCTCTCTTCCCATAGCCAAGTGTTGGCTTCTTGAATCATCCTCCATTTGCCCCAGGCTCCTGTTGGGGACAATCAGTCTAATTCCTGCCCCTGGACAGTCAATCTTCACTCCTGGCCAGCTGCAGCCTGTAGTCACACTGCCCTGAACTCAGCAGAGCCCAATAGCCTGTTGCCCTGAGCATGTTCTCCTCTTGCTCTTGCCTGATGGGTCTCATTGAAACCGTACTCTACAGAGAAACTGAATAGTGGCTGTGGAGCCCCTTCTCTACTGCACTGTGAGTTTCCTACTTGTCTCTTAACACCTGAGGCTACTGGGGTGGGTGCGGGTTCTGTCCACCCCCCCATGTACTGTGGCCCTTGCCATTTCCTAGCTGAACAAGTCCTTCTGACCACACCCTTGTAGTTTTCAAGCCAATTAAAATGACCAGATCTCCAAGTGCCAGCTGTCCACTTGGGTGGGGTCAAAGACACTATTCCAGTGGCTTGACCTTGTCTAGGAGCGCAGGATGACTCTCCCCTCTGTGACACTGGCTCTTATAGCTGCAACCTTCATACCTTTTTTTTTCCCAGCAGCCATGTGCTAGCCTGACAAAGTACAGGAGATGGGTTGAAAACAAGGAGAGATCAAAATGATAGCATTCTGTGGCTTGTGACTATTTACTCTGTCACTTCTGTCTAGGGACCCAGCACCTACTCCCACAACCTCTAGCTAGGCCTGCTCTTCCCACCCTGTAACTATTCTATACTCCCCTTAGCTTGGCAGACATTTAGGCCTCAAAATAGGTGAGTCTGACTGCACAGAGTTCAGTGGGGTTGAGCTGTTGTGTCAGGGTCAGGCATCTATGTTTTGGTCAGGCAGTGGACACACAGGAACTGTAGTTTTACTCAGAAACCACCTGGGCCCCAGAGGTACTCACCTCCACTCTGTGTTGCACAAGGGTAGGTTCTGAGGCCAGGTTCTGCGAATATTCCTTCCGGTGCACTGTGGGTACAAAGTCAAGGGCAGCAGAAGGGAGGTGAGGCTTGGACAATTGCAGGGACAGTGGAGATGGGGTTTGGAGAGCTTGGCCCAGAGAGGGGTTGAGCAGGGTAGGGAAGGCAGGAAGCTTACAGTAGATGGCTCTGCTGCTGGGCCGGGACATGTCGACACTGATGAGGGCAGCTTCCTAGAATCGCAATGAACCACAGTCATCAGACTAAGGAACAAGGTCTGGCTGCTGTTGCTCTGCCCTTGACTCCAGGGGACTTATCTAGAGCCATCTGATGTACTGCCCAAGAACTCATCTTGTTAGGTTTAGAGGCCATGGACAGGGGAGGAAGGGTCTGCCTGGGGCCGGGGGTTACTACATGGATAGCTTCCCATTATTTGAATCTGGGCTCAGATCTTACTCTGGGACTAGATGTGAAAGATATCATAAATGAGCTGCTTCTGTTGGGAGGGCAGAGGCCTCAGCTGCAGTAGCAAGCCTCTTGTCCAGCCCTGTTTTAATTCTGCAAATAGGGAGGATGCTCCCAGCTAATGACCCTGCCTGGTAGAATGTATTTGAGTGTGGTGCATGTGTGTGTGTGTGTGTGTGTGTGTGTGTGTGTGTGTGTGTGTGTGTGTGTGTGTGTGTGTGTGAGTACGTGAGAGAAAGAGAGAAAGAGAGAAAGAGAGAGAGAGAGACTGTGTGTGTGTGTGTGTGTGTTTGTGTGTTAGACAGATATAGAGATAGAAGACAGACAGACATTTATATGGGGTGGGGGATGCTCTGCGGAACTTGCTAGGGACCTACACTCATCTGATGTCTGACCACCACTACTGTCTCTTTTCCTTCTGGTGCTCCCAGATTTTCTCCCAGATACCCTCCCCACCTGAACTCTCTGAATTCAGCTCATAGCCAACTGCCTGGTAAAGCCGTCTGTAACCACCACCTGCCCAGAGTGTTCCCAGAAGCCATTTTAAGCTTGCCCATTCCTCCCTAACAACAGTAGTGGTCACAGCAGCCCTGACAGCACTTGGAGCCCACTGCCAAGCCTCTCCTGACTCTCTCTCTCTCTCTCTCTCTCTCTCTCTCTCTCTCTCTCTCTCTCTTCACTACCATCCATCCACTGGTACTTCTCCAGCACCAAGTGGTGAGCACAGCTTTAAGGGATTTGCCTCAGTGACCCAGCTAGTACTCAAAACAACCCCAGAGCTGAAGCTGTTATCCCCACTTCTCAGATGCAGACTCTGCCATTCAAAGAGGACAACAGGCCCGGAGTCACACTGATTGTTTAATAGGGAAATGAACCAGAACTGTGTGGCTTACAAATGTGACCCTGTCACTAGGTGGTGGGTCATGGGGGGAGGGGAAGGCTAGAACACACATTTTTTGAAATGGAATGGAATTAAATGTCATGCATTTGTGTGTGTTGGGTGTGTGTATGTGTCAAGGAAATGTGTTATTCATGTGCCCTCAACATGGTTTTGTGTGTCTCCATACATCAATCTGCTTGGCAAACGGGTTCTTGGTAACCCTAGAATATTCCGACCAAAGTATAAGGAAGCACCCACACCCATACTGGGACTGTTATGAAAATAACAGAGAGTGGATAAGGTGACTCATAGATGGGAAAATTATTCTCCAGGTGAACGTCACGGGAACACAGAGGCGGCGGCTGCTCTGCTCCCCTGCTGGGGAGAACCCCTTTCCTAGATAAGACAAGGGGTGCTGGAAGCCTAATCCTTTCCTCTGCCTTCCCTCACCTCCCTAGGCTGTGGCATTCAATTCCTGCTTCTAAATGGAAGAAAAAAGAGCCCTTTTCTGATCAGCACTGTCCTGGTCTTCCCATCAGGATGGTCCCTGTAGGTCACCAGGGGTTCCTGTGGTCTGGTAGATGTAATTCAAGAGCTACTGCTAAGGACACTACACCGCAGGGCTGGAGGTACTGTTTGGCCAGCCTGGGCCCTTTCAATGTCAGGCATTGGCTTTTGCTCTCCCTTGTGGAAGTGTAGAGAGCAAGGAAGGGATGTTTACAAGGTTGGCTTGGGGGACGCCTTCTAGAGATCCTTGCCTTTCCTGGTCTCCAGCAGGTGTCTAAGTTCCCGAGGCTAATCCTTGCTAAGAAGACACTGCAAGATGCCCTAACCCTGGGAAGCCACAGAGGTGTCCAAGTTGCCTCCAGGATCCCCAATCCTTCCTATTTGCTCGAGATAGGCTCTTACCTGATTGCCAGTGCACCTGGTGTCTGGTCCCCCAAGGAGGCTGATGCTTGAGTCAAGTGGTCCAGTGCTGTTGGAGGGAGTTCTGTCTGGCTTCTCTGCCAGCGCCTCAGGCAGAGTCCTACTGGTGATCAGGTGGCCTGAGAGCCAGGAAGCAGGCTTTGAGGAAGCCACACCTGTGGTCTTTGGACTCTAGAGGGTGGGGAGGCTTTCAGGCCACCAACCAACCGCACAACACTGTGGTGGACCTAAGGAAGTGTCTGGGCTGACAGGTGCCAGAGCCTTACCAGAGACCCCTGCTCCCTAGCTTCCTCCTTGCTGGCCTCTGGCCTCAGGTGTGGCCCCTCACCTGCCTACCTTTTACATATCTCCTCTGGGGCCCCTGGGTTAGCATCAGGCACTGGGGCCACAAACAAGAAAAGGCACATGTGGTCTCATGAGCCTAGTTTCTGGGTTAGGGACAGGCCATTGATGGACCAGAGGTGCAAGAAAAGCTTTGGGTTGGTATGTATGTTTTGTGCTTATGTGCTGCATCCATGGGTGTGGGACTGTGTGTGCCCAAGTCTCGCCTGTGAATAGGATATGGCCTGCCAGAGAGTTGGGGTAAGGCCTAGGGGGTCACTTGGGCATGACACCGAGGGCTCTTTCATCTTGGTCATGTCCACCTTCTGTCCCTTTTCCCCACCTACTCAGTAGGAATCCTCCCCTCTGGCCACACTTGTTCTTTACTTTCTTCCTCACCTTGCCCCATGCCCCCAGGCCCTAATAGATGCCCTCAAACCAAGGCCTCCCTTCCCTATTCAAGAACCTGCCTAGTTCCTGCAAGTTGCTTTGTTTAAAAACCTCCTGTGGTGCCTGGAGCAGGCCAGACTCCTTACCTTCGGAAACTCAGAGCTGGGTGTAGGTGGCCAGACATAGACAGACATCAAAGGAGTAAGGCAGAAGGATGGGGAAGGGAGGGAATGGGAGGGGTACGCATGTGGGAGGGAGCTAAGCCTCTTGGGACAGCCTCAGGCCCTGCTGGGGTTAGGATCTGCGGGAAGACTTCTGTGGATCATATAACTGTAGCTTGCAGTCAGGACTCTGTCCTTGGCATACTCAGGACCTGCCGAGAGATGATGTCTTGCTTCCTATTCTTCATCCAGCATTGTCCTGATGGCCTAGGGGTTGGACCTAGGAGGGACTTCTCCCACCTGAATGGTGTGAGCCCCCAGGAAGGTCCATTGGGCAGCCAATTTCTGGGGCCTAGAGGTCAAACTGCCTGTTGGATCAGCACCTCACCACGATCCTGTTTAAACTAACCCTCTAGACTTCCCTAGGCTTTCTGTTGGTTTGGGTCTCAGCCACATGTACTGCTTTCAGGTTTGAATAGCCTTTGTTTATTTATTCTGGGAAGGCAGTAAAGAATATTGCCTTCCCAGTCATGGCCTCATCAAGGCCACAGTCATATTCCATTCTCAGGCTTGGCTTGGGTGACTAGCCAGGACCTTATTCTTCCCAACTCAGACCATGCCCTGTCCTTCCTATGGGTTGGGTCTCAAGTAAATGTAAGCACAGCAGGGATTCCCATAGGATACCTCTGGAAACAGGGTTAGGCAGAGACTCAACCCATAATAGAGACCTAGCTGACATCTTTGGGCAGAGAAGGATGAGTAACACCAGGAACTCTCAGGATTGTAAGCTCCATGGTCCTTTGGGTGTCCTTAAAGATGCAGATTCCATCAGGCAGGAGCCTTGTAGCCTAGGAAGGTTTGAGGCTGGGACTGGAGCTTTTTGGTGCCAGGCGTTATGGAAATTGGCTAGAGCAGGGCATTACGAAGCATAGAGAGGCCAGGCTATTCACCTCTCGGGATGGGGAAGGGAGCTTTTTTGGGAAGACAGTTCTGGATCCCAAGCAATCCTGACTGTGGGATGAGAAGCTGGGGCTTGGGTGGGAAGGAGTAGAACTCAGAGGCTCCAGAGACTGAGGAAACTCTCTTTATTCATCCATCAATTTGTTTTATCCCTCAGCTTCCTGTCAGGCACCATGCACACCAGAACACACACTTGTGAGTCACAGCCTGAGCTCATCACCTCCCTCCAAACATCTCAGGCCCCTCGGCCATGGTCCCACCTCTGTGTGTCCTAGAGGGAGCTAGAGTCATTAGTCCTCCTTCAGCCCCTACATCAGCCAGTCCATCGTCTCATGTGTGGGTTCCTCCTCAGTGCACGGCAGATCATCCCTCCTCTCCCACTCTGTGGCCATCTCCTTCGGGCCCTGTCAGATTGTCTGCCTCTGGCTATAACAGTCTGATAACTTGGCACCTTGCCTCCATCCTTGTTCTTAATAATCCTTCCTCCTTGGCTGTGGATGGATGAGGTTCTCCCTTGAGTGTGGATTTGATTATTCATTTTTGAACCAAAACTACTTCAGCTCCCCTTACAGCAGATGAGGCCCTCCTTGAAGTCCAGGCTCCGGCTGTAAATGCGCCTTATCTCCCACCACCTGAGGCTCCTTGCACTTTACCCTCTTCAGTTGGAGAACATCTTGTAATCCTATTTGAGTCATGCCTCTGCACCTGACTAGGTGCTGTCTCTGCCTGAGATACCAATTAGAAACACCTGCTGTACATCGAATCTTCAGGTGACTCTTGCCTTCTGAGAAACCTCCTTCTCCCTGCCGAGGAACGATGATTCTGGCCTTTGGCTCCCAGATACCTGCTACATGTGTCATTCTATGAGTGTTTGCATCACACTGAGGGCTGTGACCCCATCTCTGAGTCTCTATGGTGACTGAGATGAAAAGTGAAGGACTCGTAAACAAATGTTGCATAATGATATGGAAGGCACAGTTGGCCATGCTCTGTCCTTTGGGTGCATCAGAAAGACACTCAAGGAGGAACTGATGGTGTCAACCCTTCAGTCCAGAAAGGAGACCAGCTAAGAAAGGAAGTGGGAAGGGGCTGTCAGGTAGAGGCTGTAACAATTATTTTGGGTGGAGAGGTGAAATGCATGGTGAGAAGTTGGGTGTGACCATATCCCAAGCTTACCCCCGTGTACATGTGTGTGTGTGTGTGTGTGTGTGTGTGTGTGTGTGTTTGTGTGTTTGTGTGTGTGCAGTAGCAGATAACAGGGCATGTATATATCTTCAGCACTTATTAGTAGACACTTGAGACTTTTACAGAAGTGGATGATGAATTGACTTCTGCTGTAGCTCTGGAAGACTTCGACATTTGTGGGTGTTCATTATACAATGAGGCTGCCTGCCGATGGGGACATGCACATAGGTCTCAGAATGAAGGGACCAAAGAGACCCTCTGAACCATCTTAGCTTTACCCAGGAAGGAAGCCTGGATCCCTTAGAAGTGCCATAACAGGCTATATTGAGAGGTGTGGAACTCCAAGAGCTGTGGAGGAAGGAGCTCTTTGTTATGGTGGTGGGGGTGGGGAGTGTGGTTGGTAGGTAAGGGAGAACAATTCTCTGAGCAAACAAAGGAGTGGGCCAGGGAGATGAAAGTCCTTCTCCAGGAACTTACATTTCTGAGGTAGAAGAGACAAATTCACAGAACGATAATAACCAGGGTCCTGATAAGCGAGGGAGGGCAATGTGGGAGGGGCTATAGATGAGAGTGTGAAGGTATGAAGATTGGGAAGAAGTTGGGGTGCATGACCTCAGAGTAGAACCCTGGGAAGAGGGAGCTGGGCTTCATGGGACAGAGCAGTGGGCAAAAGAGTCAGAAAAAGGGATCAGCCAGGCAAAAGTCATGTGGGTAATGGGAGTGGCAGCCTGGGGTGGTAGGCAGTAGCCAGAACGCGTTGCCCATGGTCTTGCAGGAGTCTGGCTTCCATTCCGGATTGTGGGAGGACACTGAAGTTCGAAATGGAGGAGTGGCGTGTTCTGATTGGTGTGGTATAGTCTTTGCCTTTGCCTGGGCTGGGGACGATGTACTGGAATGAGGTGGGAGCGTGGACTGAGGAAAACCGTGAACCGCGGCGACCTGGATGATAAGTGGGCTGCAGATGCCTGGGACAGAAAGGCGCTACTGAAGAGCAGAGGACCGGAAGAGCGACCTGGATGGTAAGTGGGCTGCAGATGCATGGGAGACAACGGTGCTACTGAAGAGCAGAGGACTGGAAGAGGGAGGGGCGTGCCGAGGAGCTGGGGTTTGGACTTGGAACACTGGGTGTTTATGGCAAGCTTGGGGGATGGCTCAGGTTCACCTCAGTGCTACTCACTCCCCCTTACCAGTGTCTTGGCTCTCCAAATGGAAATGCAAGGACAGCAGAGGCAAGATTGAGTTGGGAACTCAGCAGAGGGGATAACAGAGACCCCCCCAAATCACCAGGTAACAGTAGATACTGATGATCCGAGTTCAATTCCTAGAACCCAGATGGTGAAAGGAGTTGATTCCCTTGTCCTCTGGCCTCCACTGTGCCCATTGTACATGCATGTGTACATGCGCACACAGACACACAGACACACACACACAGACACACACACACACACAGACACAGACACACACAGACATATACACAGACACACACAGACACACAGACACAGACACACACACAGACACACACAGACACACAGACACAGACACACACACAGACACACACAGACACACACAGACATACACAGACACACACAGACATACACACACAGACACACACACAGACACACACACACAGACACAGACACACACAGACATACACACAGACACACACAGACACAGACACACAGACACACAGACACAGACACACACAGACATACACACAGACACACACACAGATACACACACACACAGACATACACACAGACACACACAGACACACACACAGACACACACACACACAAAACCAAACCAACCCCCCCCCCAAAATGCGTAAAAATATAATAAAAAAAAATTTAGCCAGGCTGTGGTGGTGCACACCTTTAATCCCAGCACTTGGGAGGCAGAGGCAGGTGGACTTTTGAGTTTGAGGCCAACCTGGTCTATAGAGTGAGTTCCAGGACAGCCAGGGCTACACAGAGAAACCCTATCTTGAAAAACAAACAAACAAACAAAAAATTTAGAGACTGCTTCAAACAAACATATGAACACGACACAAAACAAAACCCAGAAAACACACAATAAGAAAAATCACTGGTTTTTGTTAGAGACCACACTGCTGACAGATGTAGTCCTCACACTAGCATTGCTGTGGAGAGTGCCTCTGCCCTCAGAGCTGAGAAGATGGCATTTGCCTTATTAGTTTCAGAGACTTGAAGGCAGCTTCTGCCAAAAAGCATTGGCCGAGGCTGGAGATGGCACAGTGGTTAAGAGCACTGGATGCTCTTCCAGAGGACCCAGGTTGGATACCTAGCACCATCTGGCCACTCACAACCTTCTGTAACTCCAGATTAAGGAGGTTCTGATGCTCACTGAAGGCACTGTGCTTGCACGTAGTACACCAACATTACATGCAGGGAAACACCCACCCACGTAAACAAATAAATCTTTTAAAAGAAGCATTGACTGTCTACCTGAGCTGGCAGATGTTGATAAGGAAATGAAGAAGGGGTAAAAGTCGTGGCATATCTGTCTTCACCTCTCATCTGACTCATTTATTACCTGACCGATGGTGTCTTGGAGTTTCTCTTGCTGTGGTAGAACACCATGACCAAAAAGGAAGTCAGGGAGGAAAGGGTTTATTTGGCTTACACTTCCACATTTATTCTTCATCAAAGGAAGTCAGGACAGGAACTCAAAACAGGGCGGGAACCTGGAGACAGGAGCTGATGCAAAGGCCATGGAGGGTGCTGCTGACTGGTTTGCCCCTCATGGTTTGCTCAGCCTGCTTTCTTATAGAACCCAGGACCACCAGCCCAGGGATGCCTGCACCCACAATGGATTTACTGGGCTCTCCCACAGCAGTCACTAATTAAGAAAATGCCCTGCAGGCTTGCCCACATCCTGATCTCTAGGAGGCATCTTCTCAGTTGAGGCTCCCTCCTCTGTGGTGACTCTGGCTTGTGTCAAATTGACTTAGACTAGTCAGTACAGCTGAGGTTATTGATTCTGCTCAACTTTGCCCAAAGCTGTGTTCATCCTTAGGGAATGTTGGCCCAGAACTATATAACTCAAGCCCTTTCTGAAACAGTCCCTTTTTGCCCCCTTTGATTGATACCTATCTTTATCTCTATCTCTCTCTTTCTCTTTATCTAATCTATATATTGATAATCTCATTACAACTGTAGTTCCTTCCCCACCCCAATCTCTCCCTGCTACTCCCCTCTTCCCCAGATCCACTTCCCCCCTACCCACCCCACCCCTGCTGCTCCTTAGAAAAGAGCAGGCTTCCTGGGGACATCAACCAAACAGAGTGGCATAACAAGTTACAATAAGACCAGGCACATGCCTTCTGGGTAGCTGGACAAAGCTACCCAGTAGGAGAAGGGTCCCACAATCAGGCAAGAGAGTCAGACACAGCCTCCCATTCCCACTGTTAGGAATTCCACAAGAATACCAAGCTACTCAACCATGGTATATACTTGCACAGAGCCGAGTCAGACCCCTCTCTGCCCCCCTGAGTCCTGGTCAGTTGATTTTTGTGGGCTGTGTTCTTGTGGTGCTCCTAATCTCTCTGGTTCCTCCAATCTCCTTCCCTGCTGGACTCCTGAGCACTGCCTGATGTTGGCTGTGTTGAGTCTGCATCAGGTCCCAGTCTATCTCCCCTGGAGCTGGAGGTTAAGGATACAGCATACGATTCACAGGGCACCAAACAGCCCACAGCTTCTCTTCCCCCCACCCCCACCCCCAGGCATGGCACCCACAAGGGTCTGCTCCTCTGTCTTTTCCTAACCCAAACCCCTTCTTCCTCATCACCTAAGAGCACAAGGACCTTGCAGCAGACTAAGTGAAGATGTGCCTCAGGTGTAGAATGCCATCTTGCTTTTGCTGATGTAAGAATACATTTTTTTTTCCTTGCTCTGGACTATATGCCTTTTCTGGACAGTGAGTAAATACAGTTAGGATCAGAAATAGGCTCTTGGAAGCCACTGTCTAGGGCTGGGAAATAGGGTCAGGATCTCAGAGGTACCCCATTTCCTAGTCCACTCCAGGTCCCTAAGTCTCTAACCCCTCAAGTCAGAAGCCATTGCTGAAAACTGGCTCTCACCATGTTGATTCTAGGCGGCATGTCTGGGCCTTTGTCCCAACATGTAACTCCCAAGGGTGCCTCTCCTGCTTCCCAGGACTCAGTGTGCCAACTCTCATCTACATAGGGGATGCATGAGTTCAGAATTACCAGGACTCCCTCACCCTGACAGCCCTGGAGTTTAGTTGTCCTCAGAGGCCTGGACCTTGGACTGTGATTCAAGGCAGACATCTCAGGAGGCCTAGCAGGAGGGGTGGTCTGGTTGGGAAAAAGCCACTTCTGGGAAGGAAATGTTGGTGGTGGTCCCTGGGTGGGAAAATGCCCATGAAATAGCATGAGGTGGGAAAGGGATTGACACAAAAGGGTTAACACTCAGTTTTGAAAATCTAAATAGAAAAAAAAAATAGCCACATGAATCTGAGTTTTATTCAGTGTCTTGTCTAAGACATGGACCCATCTAAATGTTCCATATCAACCCTTTGAAATAGATTCGGAGAGTTTCGTCTTCAGTTTACAAATGAAGAAGCAGAGGTACAGAGACTTGTCCCAGTCTCATCCAGTAAATAGCTGGAGCACAATTGGACCCTAAGCAATGGGCTTGCTTGGGGACAAGTCACTGGGAGAAGTAACGAAATTACCCCAAGATCTGTGAGAGGGAGGGTTTACTTGGTTTATTTACTTGGCCTATGCTTTTCTGTATTTCTATCCTTTTACCAAGGTATTTTAAAAAAATACTTTACTCCCATCTCACCCCACACAAAACAAATAAATTAAACTCTGTGTGTGTGTGTGTGTGTGTGTGTGTGTGTGTGTGTAGTCTCCACAGAGAAGCCTAGAAGATTTTCCTGGTTCCTTGGTTCCTTCACAATTCCTATCTCATTTTTATGCAGAACAATATGTGCTTTGCAGCCCCAGCTGCTGCTGAAGCCCTCTTAAGGGAAAGTGGCTCTCTCGAGCAGCGCTCAGTTGGAGCCGTCTTCCCCACCCCCCCATCCCCCACCCCCGCCCTGCTCTGGCTGCAGCCATGTGACCCAGGACTTCAATTCTTTGAGTCTGAGGTTCATTGTTGTTGAAAGGGCTGATGTAGGTCACACTCTGGAGCAGAAGGGGCTCCACAAATACCTCCCCAAAGCTGCCCTCAGAAGCTCTGCCTGCTGCTGGCAGCTCTCCACTCACCCTCTGTGCCTCTCCTCCAGGCAGTCTTTCTCCAGCTCCCTCAGTGGCCTAGCAAACACGCAGGCTGCAATGCCCTGGAGCAGTTCTCACCGTCATACTCCCTGGGAGGCCTGGGTAAAAAGGCAAACTGCAGCTCCCCCCTCATGAAGAGTCTGCCTCCAGTATGAGGAAGGAATTTTGGGTCTAGATTTTACCCTCCCCAAGGGTTCTGAAGAGAACATAGTGTCTCTCCTCAAACTTTTCTTCAGAATTATCCAGAGCCAGGTTCAGCCTGACTAACTTAGCTCTGAAAAGTGCTGACCACTCAGTCTCCTGGATGTGTCTCCTGGGAGATTCTGGCACCACAGACATATGGTCACTCCAGGGTTGCTTGCTCTGTGGTGTTGAGTTCTGAAATTAAACAGTGGTAGAGCAAGGTACCCTGGCCGCCCAACTTGATCCTTTAGTGGCTTCTGCATCCTTATAGAGGCCTGCAGACCACTTTGCAGGACTCTTAGAATAGGTGTGACAAGCATGGCTTGAGGGCTCAAAGCAGATTGTGCTGGCCCATCAGTTATTACTAAATGTGTCCCTCTGGCCTGGAAAACACCTCAGGGAGCCCACTACTCTTCTCTTTCTACAACAGTCTCTCAGATAAGGTGCTCACAGATAGCAAAGGTGAGCCCTTTGAACTCTCGGAGCCTGTGTCCTCATCTACAAAATGCTGACAGGCACAGCTACTATTTACGGAATATGTGACCTGGCTAGGCTTTGCAATGAAACCTGTCACACGGGCATAGATAGCCCTAGTAGTTTAAAGGTTCTTTCGACCCTGGGCAAGCCCTGCACAGAACCCTGGTTGTTTGCAGTGATGTGCGAGCTCCCTCTGCTGGAAGGTAGGTGAATTGTAGCGAAGAAAGGTGAGGCTGTGGGCAGAGGTAGGACTTTGAAGGTGTGCGCTCACCCTGGTATTCCACAAATGAGGAAACTTAGACCAAGGCTAGCCACCTCACTGAATGGCCTCTTTCAAGACTGTCTGTGTGGGCCTGGAGTTTAGGAGCTCCCATATGCAGAGAGGGGAGCCATGCGGTTCAGTTTTAATGGAGCCCCCCCTCCCCCCGCCCCATGCAGAGCCCATCCTCCCCATTCCCTCCAGCACTGCCCCGCAGAGCTGCAGGAACCAGTATCCTGGGCACAGGCACAAGGAGGCTACTAAGCCGTCCCTTCCTCCCACTAGCGAGCTGGACTTTGCGGGAAGGTCTGAGGGCTTGTCGGAGTCAGGAATGCTGGACTGTGGAGTCTGTCAGGAGAACACTCCTAGGAAGCAGACACTAGAGAGCGAGTGTCTCTCAGCCTGTGTGCTGGTCAGATACAGATGGGAGCTGCATCATTATCTAAAGCCTGCTTGGATTTGCTCCTCTGATTGGTAATGACACTGTTGAGTATAGGCCCAAGAGGACTTCAGTGGTGAGTGCTAGCAGGCTCAGAAGATTCTGGAAACTTTGTAGCTTCCCGGGCCTGTCACTCATGGTAACTGTTCTTTCCTGAATACCTCTTGGCTCGGAGCTGTGAGGTGTTTGACAGACAACTTATTTTATTGTCAATGTCTGCTATAAGTAGGAGGTATATTAGATGTATATCTGGAATCTGAGGCCTAAAGAATTAAAACAGCTGTTCTCAACCCCCGTGGAGGTCAAACGACCCCTTCCCGGGGGTTGCCTAAGACCACTGGAAAACAGATACTTACATTACGATTCATAACTATAGCAAACTTACAGTTACGAAGTAGCAGTGAAAATGACTTTATGGTCAGGGGTCACCAGAACATAAGGAACTCTATAGTCACAGCATTAGGAAGGTCGAGAACCAGCAGATTAAAACAATGGCCTGGGACCTAGAGGAGGTGGGAGAGGATGTGTGTGCCTCCTCCCTAACCTCACCATCAGGCATTTGTTTTAACCTTCCTGCCCCTTGATTAGCCACAGAACTCGTGAAAAGAATGGGCCTTCTTCTCTGCCCTTTCCTGCTTGTTTTTACCCACTGTCCCTGGGAAAGCATTTCAACCACAGACGAGTTAACTAGGCCTCTGACTGCTAGACAGGACCCTCTCTTAATCACCTCTGCCAGTGTCCCTAAGATATTTGCAGGCCTAGCATTCTGTAGGCTGAGGTTGCCCTGAGAGGTCAGCTCGGGAACTTTGAGGTATTCCACCAGGGTCCCCTCCCCCCTCCAAGCACATGGATGAAACAGGTTAGAAAGCACGGAGGCTGGAAGGGAGGGGCTGATTAAGCCCCTGCTACCTCATTCCCTAAAGACCAATCAGTTTAAAAGTCACACTGTTCTGCCAATCACATTGTACCTAATGGCAGCTGCTGCTCTAAAATCCTATATAAGGTCCCTGACCGGACTCCCACGAGGTCACCCTCCCATCTTGGTATGTGGAGCGACCTCAGCATGCTGATGAATCAATAAATTTCTCTTGCATTTTGCATCAATCCCCGACTCCGTGTGTCCATTTGGAGGGTCTTCAGTAAGTTAAGACTCCCCAGAGTCTTACAGCCCTCTCTATAGTCCCAGCCCTTCCATCCCATCTCCCCATGCCAGTCCCCAGTGCCCAGTCCACTCACCATGCTCAGCTACAAGTCACATTTTTTCTTCCCCCAAACCTACAGAATTTGACCACAGTTTTACTCCCCAGCGATGCTCCCACAGCACCCCTCATTCCTCGTCACTACAATCTTCTGGCCTTCCAAGCCCTTTCCCCTTCCTGAGGTTCTCTTATCCGACTATCTCCACAGCTTCCCACAGAGCTTTGCCCAACAGAACCCTCTAAAATGAGATATGTGTGTCTCATCCCCCTGCCGTGGTAGCGTGAATAGGAATGGCCCCCATAGGCTCATATATTTGAATGCTTGGTCATTAGGGAGTGGCACTATTAGGTATGTCCTTGTTGGGGGAGGTGTGTCACTGGGGGTAGGCTTTGGAGTTCCTAATAGCCAGGCCCAGTGTCTTCTCCCTGCCTACTTCCTGCATATCCAGATGGAGAACTCTCAGCTCCTCTCCAGCACCAACCATGTCTGCCTACATGCCACCATGCTTCCTGACAGAATGACAATGAATTAAACCTCTAAACTGTAACTCAGCCCTAATTAAATGCTTTCTTTTTTAAGAGTTGCCTTGGTCATGGTGTCTCTCCACAGTAATAGAACTTTGACTAAGACAGAAGTTGGTACCAGGGACTGGGGTATTGCCATGACAGACCAGGCCATGTTTCTTGGCAGAATGTGGACTTTGGGACTTTGGGACAGTTGAATGTTAGTAGGAACAGGGGAGACAGTAGTAGATGCTGCTGCTCTGGCTCAAGAGGTTTCAGAGGAGGAAAATATTAGTAAGTGGCCTATAGATCATTCTTGTGTTATTTTGGTGAAGAATGTGACTCTTTTCTGCCCTTGTCCCCTCTCCCCCCCATCTGTAAAAGGCTCAGTTGAAGAGTTTTGGATTAACAGTGTCAGCAGAGAAAGTTTCAAAACAGCCTAGTATTGACAAAGAGTTACTTGGTTATTAGTGGCCAGTCTTATGCAGGTCTATAATGAAAAGGAGCAAGCTGAGCAATGAAAAATAGGAAGTGTTCAGTTTGAGGAGAAAGGGGGCATCAGGGAGTGTGCTTTAGCTAAGTGTTCAAGGAGATACACAGATTAAAGAAAAACCTGGAGTTAAAAGGAATAAAGGGAGTGGTGATCTCAGGGTAAGACTCCACCCAGCTAAGCTTCCAACTTGTGAAAAGAAATTTTAAAAAAGTTAATTACAGCACTTAGGGGGCGGGGGCGGGGGCAGGCAGATCTCTGAGTTTGAGGCCAGCCTGGTCTACACAGTGTTCCGGGACAGTCAAGCTTAATGAGTGAAGGGAAACCATTAAAATCAGAAAGCGGATGAAAATGTATTTGAACAAGAGGGCCGTGTTCCAGCTTCAGCAAGCAGTAGAACTCAGCAGCTTTAGCCACGTGGTTCTGGCTTTAAGTCAAGGATACAAGAAAGGGGTTATGGACTCTCCCTCTGAACCTAAGGAAAGCCACTGAGTCCAGATGTGTGTCAGGGATGTCCCTGCATGGAGGCCCAGAGAGGCCTTCGCATGAAGCTGTGATGGTGTCGTTGGAGACCCCAAGATGTTGGAGATGCCAGAGCCATGGGATACCTGCCAAGGACAGCTGCTAACAGGGAGTGGAACCAGCCTAAACCAGAGAAGTGTGTTGTAGTTGTGAGACTCTGATGAGCCATAATTACCAGGGACCCCCTGAGTGAGCCACACAGAGTTGGAATCGATGCAAAAGCAAGAATTTATTGTTCCAGTGCACTGGGGTCATCCTGCACCCGAAGAAGAGGGGGCAACCCTTGGTGGCCTGTTCGGCGAGTTTTTATAGTTTCCAGGGGCAGAATAGAGAGCATCAGCAACTAGGCACAGAAAACTAGGAACAGTACGCCCTTTAAACTGATTGGTCTTTAGGGAATGAGGTAGTAGGGGCTTAATCAGCCCCTCCCTTCCAGCCTACAAGCCCTCCGACCTGTCTTTTCCAGGAGGGGAGGGGTCCAGTGGAATTTTCCAATGGTTCTGTGCTGACCTCTTTGTCAACAAAGCTGGAAGGAGCTGGAGCTCTGAAGAGCGCCTGACATCAGACATCAGATGCAGAGGTTAGAGTTTCCCCAGCTGGTCTCATCTTGGTTTGGTCCAGCATTTCCTCACGATGCTCCCTCCCCTGCCTTTGGGAATGGCAATGTGTATTCCGTGCCATTGTACTTAATCTGCTTTAGTTTTGACTTTATAGAAGATTACAGTTGACAGATTGATTGCTGTGAGCCTCAGAAGAGACTTTGGACTTTTAAACAGTATTGACCATGTTATAGACTGTGCGGACTTTTGAAGTTGGACTGAGTGCATTTTGTGTTATGATAGGGCTACAAGCCTATGGGAGGCCGGGGAGTGGAGTGCGGTGATTTGAATAGGCATGGCCCCATATAGGTGTGGCCGTGTTGGAGGAAGTGTGCACTGGGGGTGGACTTTGAGCTCCAAATGCTCAAGACAGGCCTAGTCTCTCTCTGTGTCTCTCTGTCTCTCTGTGTGTGTGTCTGTATCTCTCTGTGTCTCTGTCTGTCTTTGTCACTGTGTCTCTGTGTGTTTCTCTGTCTCTGTCTGTCTTCCCCCCACCCCTGCCTGTTGCTTGCAAGTCTGGATATGGACATTTCAGCTCCTCTTCAACACCATGTCAGCCTCCATGCCACCATGCTTCCCGACACAATGACAGTGAACTAAACCTCTGAACTGTAAACCAGCCCCAATTAAATGCTCTCTTTTATAAGAGTTGTCATGGCCACAGAGTCTCTCCACAGCACTAGAACTTTGACCAAGACATCTGAGATATATATATTTTAAAGTTGGGCAGTGGTGGCACATGCCTTTAATCCCAGTACTAGGGAGGCAGGGGCAGGTGGATCTTTGTGAGTTCTAGGCTAGCCTGGTCTAAAGAGCTAGTTCCAGGACATCCAGGGCTACACAGAGAAGTCTTATCTCAAACATCTGCATAGGGAAGGTGAAAAAACTACATGTCTGGGGATTTACCCCTGACTCTCCCTCACAGCCGTAACTATTCTTGTAAAGTCAAGAGGTCTAGGCATGATCAGAAACCCACCTGACAGTCATGCCACCTCTCTTGGAAGGACTCTGCCAGGCTGGACAGTGAGGCCGCTCAGGAGCCGTGGGGGTGGAGCTAGAAATGGAAGACACCGGATTATGATTTCCTTTTACCACTAGACCAGGTCCTGCACAAGTGTGCTCACACTCTGAGCCTGTCCACACACGCTTCAATGCAACACTGGCCTTTGATATAGCTGAGATCAAGGCTGGAGAAGAGGAAACCTGAACCAGTCTTGAACATGGAGCAAAGACCAGCACAGTGTTGGCAGATATCTAGCTCATACAGGCTGGGATCAGGCTTCGAGGATCAGCATGTGAAGGAGGAGCAATTTCTGGGAAAGGGACATTGGACCTAGATCCAATTTTTCCAGGCCAGAGAGTTTAAACTCCATCCAAAATGTCAAAATGAGAGCCATAAGACAACGTGCTGGGGTTGGGTGGGTTAACTTACAGAAAGCAGCTTTCCATCATCAGAGAAAGTGTAGTTTCCAGAAGTGGCCAGCAGAGGGCAGCTCTAACTCACAGATCCTTATTCCCAAACCTGTTCAACACATATGGTCCTATGAGAGGCCTGGCTCTTTTGAGAGGGAAGAAAAGTACCAGTTGGCAAAGGAAACAGACCAGCTGTGCACAGCTGGAGAAGAGAGATGCTGGCCATTTATGGCCAGTTGAAGTGAGGTCAGGTGATATACCCCACATAGCCTGCTTCCTTCCCAGCTGTGCCTTTGGTATCCTCAGCCACTCTTTCCCAGGAAGGGACCCTCAGAATCCCATTGGAGTCTGAGTTGAGCCTCTAGTGACCGCCAGTCTCTTTGGAATCAAACCAAACAGAAGAATTCACTACGTGGCTGAGGAGAAAGAACTCTTCCTAAGGTCGGGGGAGTTGTCAGGACGAAGGGAAGGTGTTCTATCCTGTGGACATTTCATAGGTGCTTAGCCAGCCAGTTCTGTGGTAGGGGCAGAGAGGCAGAATGCTAGGTAAGTATTCAACCAACACAGACCCTCCAGCCCTCAGACTGAACAGCTTTTGACCCAGCTGATAAGGGGGGAAGGTGATGTGGACTGTCCCTCCTCTGGGCAGAGAGGTAAAGGTTTTGATGGAGGATCTGATATAGTAGGGAGACCTTGGAATGCAGATAGGGTTTTACCAGCCGAAGAAGGAAGAACAATCCTGACAGGACCCACATGAGCAGAGGCACCAGGCTCACTGCCTGTAGAGAACACGGATGGTCATGTCAGTGAACATGGTTCTTTTAAACAACCTTTAGGCCTGTGGACAGTATTAGTTCTCATCCTCAAGACACCTTTTGGTATCACCACCTCCACTTCACAGATGACAAGTCTGAGGGTCAGAGAAGTAGAGTATCAGTCCTAGTAAGGAGCCCAGGAGCCCAGTAAGGAGCTGATGTCTCTGTTCTGGCTCGTGTGACCCCGTGGTGCTTCCACTAGTCTGAAGTTAGGGGTATATGTGATATGCATGGAGAACAGATGGAGGCCTTTCTGTCCTGAGAGGGCTCCATTTTTGGCTTCTCTCTCTGCTGGAGCTGTAAGATCTTCTGGCTAAAAACCTGTCCTCAAACAGTCAGCCGTACACGTATTTCTCATTTCACTTTTCCTTTACCTTTTCAGAGGATTTCTTATGTGAATTGCCCTTGTGGGCCAGAGTTTTGGGTCTCCCCACTCTACTCCAGGTAATGTGAATCGAGGGATGTCCTCCATCAGATTGGCAAGTCTGTGGGGCGTTTTGTTAATTACTCGTTTAATATTTGATGTGGGAGGGAGGACCCATCCCACTTTGGGCAGTGACATCCCCTAGGCGGGTGGTCCTGTGCTGTCTGAAAAGCAAGCTGAGCAAGCCATGAGCCACGGAGAACAAGCTAGCAATCAGCTCTCCTCCATAGTTCCTGCCTCTGGTTGCCGAGTTCCTGTTCTGACTTCCTCTGCTGGTAGATTCTAATCTGTAAGCCCAAATAAACAAAACCTTTCCTCTCCAAGTTGCTTTAGATCATAGCGTCCATCATAACAAAAGAAAGCAAACTAATACAGCCTCCTTTCCCGGGAGCTGTGTCTGCCTGTTTATTTGTCTGTTGGTCCATCTGTCCCACCTGCTTTTCTGTCTGTCTAGAATGAAGTGCTGAGAGGACACGGCCCTATGTGACCTCTTGTCTAGGCTTGTTCTTCTGGAGCTTCCCAGCCCTGCAGGACACCTTCTGACCCCTTGGCTGTGAGCCTAGCCTTTACCTGCTGGACCATCTCTCCATCTGCGTCTTCTGGGATTTGATGTAGCATCCCCACACCATTCAGGATTCCCCCCTTGGTCTGCTCAGGCTTCCGTAGCCTGTAAATAGGAAAGATTTGTTTCTCTGGAGTTTGGAAACTGAGAAGTCTGCAATCAAGGCATCAGTGAAATTACTGTCTGGTGAGCCCTGCTCTCTGGTTCACACATGGTGCCTCTTGCTGTGTCCACCCAGGGCAGAAGGTATTCTACAGATCCTTGGAGCCTCTTATAATGCACATGGTCACCTCACCAAACCCCACTTCCTGATGCCACTGCCTTTGGGATTAGAGTTTTAGGATAGTGAAAATAATCAAGCCAGAGCATTTTGTCCCCCAAACTCCTAAATTTATGTCACTCTTATGTATGAAATACATTCATTTCATCCTAAGAGCCTGGAATATCTTAACTAATGTAACTAATGACCGTAACAACTTTAAAGTCTAAGTCCCAAGCTTTGTCCAATCAGTTCAGGTACAATCATCTTGCGTGTGCACACATGCACACACACACACACACACACACACACACACACACACACACGAGGGGGGGGAGGAGGGAGGGAGAAAGACTAGTATAAAAAGAGACTGTCCCTAAGCGCATTGGTCTCTACTGCTCTGGGGGCCCCTCCTTAACTGGGCACTGCCTATGTTGTGTCCCTAATGAGTTGTAGCTGCAAAGTTGTGGCTCTCCCAGGCTGCAATTGCATCTTGACAGCTCACTGGTCTGAGATCTTGAGTTTTGCCTCCAACCCCATGGCTCCACTAGACACTGCCCTGGTGAAGACGGCCTGGGTAAACAAAAATTATTACAATCATGCTAAATGACATAACAGCAGAGAAGCATGTGTAAAACTTCAGAGCTTTCCACCCACTCTGCCTTTATCCTGTCCTAGTCCCCACAGGTTCCTGCCTCAAGATTTGTTTATCCTAACACACGTCTCTATATAAACAGGAATATGTATGTATATATACATATATTTATATACATACATACATATTCCTGTGTGTGTGTATGTATATATATGTGTGTGTGTATATATATATATACCTAACTACACACACACACAACACACACACACACACACACACACACCACTGAATACATCTTATTTTGCAGCCTGTTTCAGTTAACACCAGGTCATGGCCATGTTGATATCAGTAAATCTACCCATTCTTTGTAATGACTTTGAAGTCTACTGTGGAGATATGAATGAACCAATTGGTTTTTTGGTTTTGATGGACATTTAATTGTTTATAATTTTTGTCACTGCAAACAGTGCTGAGATGACTATATTTTCGGATTAGTTGACAGCTGAGTAATAGTGTTTGGTTCAATTTTTTTGTTTTGTTTTGGTTTGGTTTTTGGTTTTTCGAGACAGAGTTTCTCTGTGTAACTCTGGCTGTCCTGGAACTCACTCTGTAGACCAGGCTGGCCTCGAACTCAGAAATCCGCCTGCCTCTGCCTCCTGAGTGCTGGGATTAAAGGTGTGCGCCACCACTGCCCGGCCTGGGTTCAAAATTTGAATATGTGTTCTCAAATTGCCTTTCAAAAGTATCGTGACAGTGTCTAGTACCATCAGAGTGTATATGAATACCATGTCCTTATATTTGTGCCAACACTGGTATTATCATATTTTAAAATCTTTGCTCATTCTGGTAAGTAAAAATATGTAATTTTATAGTTTCAAAGGGCTTTAAAAGTAAGGTTGAGTGTTTTCTCTACACAGGTGCTCTGCTTAGCCTAAGGAAGTATGTTCCAGGATCCCATGCCTGTGTAAAGCTACAGACAGTACCAAACTCTATATGCATATATACATACACAGATGAATGTCGCTTCTTTACTTGTCGTGTTGAGAAATGTCGCCTTTCCTTTAAAGGGAACACTTTAAGGCCTCCCTCTGCCATGCCCAAACTGCCAGCATCTCTACTTGGGGACCTTTGTGGCCGTTATTAATAAACTAAGTTACTTAAACACAGCCCTGTGATAGCACACCGTTGGTGTGATGACCAAGATGGACACAGTGATTAGCAGGTGAGCAGCATACAGAAGACACAAACCCACCCTGGTCAGGAGGACTTGGTTGGCATAGGGCTCCGTGGAGTAACACAACAGTGTGGTGCAGTTTAAAACTTCCAGAGAGTGTTTATTTCTAAAATTCTCCATTGAATGCTCTTGGATTGTGGCTGGCCACTGGTTACTAAACCTTGGAAAGCAAAAACCACAGCTAAGACTACTGTATTTGTGGACAACCTGAGATCGTTCCCTTCTCTGTGAATCCCATATTGTTGACCACTTGGGGAACATGTTAGCTTTATTTGTATGGGTTTTAGATTAAGCAAATAAGCTTCTAAAAGGGACTTTCCTATTTCCATTACTACTGAGTCTGTGTTTGGAAAGATTTTGTTCAACTACAGTTTCAGTCATTACTGCGTTCTTCATTTTCCCCATCTGATCAATGTATACTTCTTCCAGTGTTTATTAGCACAAGATGGCCAGTGTTTCTGCGTTGAGTTGTATAATAATTCTAGCCAAAAGCAAAGGCTGGAATTTTTGTTAATCCCAGAAAGCTTGCCCTTGTCTGAATGCAGAAACAATCATTGGCTTTCTCAGAATTTTAAGGGGCTTGAGAAACTGCAGTGATCTGGGGACACTGGGAGGTCTCTATGGTCTTGGATTTGACCTTTTGGCTAGGCCTGCCTTTGGCCAGCTCTGCTAGTGCAAACCAGCAGTGTGGTCTGTACCTGTGTGCACCCCTTCGTCCAGTTGTGGATCCTCTTGCTCTCGAGAGTAGGCCAAGTGTTTACATATTTCCCCCCTCTGTTTATAGGCACACGTGGGTATGGGTCCCTCTTGCTGAGGCTGGGCCAAACCTGCTTGTGGCTGTTCAGTGGAGCTTTATGGGGATCTGAGCCCTGGGAACTGAGGGAGAGCTATAAGTAGAGAGGGGCAGAAAGAAGCTCGCCCCGGGAGCCCCTAACTGGACCCAAGCCCTTCTGCTCCTCCACTCTGGCCTTCTTCCTTGGCAGGTGGGTGGTAGTGGTGGGACTGGATCTTCAGAACTGTTCCAGCCCTTTAGAGAGTGGGCAAAGGCTTTAAGGGAAGGCAGGTTTGCGTAGTCCCAGAGTTGGCAGCGAGGAGATGGACAATTGTGCATTCCACCCACGGAGGAAAGGTGTCAAAGCAGAGGTAGAATGGGAGGGGCATGGTTTCAGGTTTCTGAGTGACCTCTTCTCATTCTGGAGGCAATGCAAGTAGCCCCTAAGTTAAGCTTATCCATTAAATTAAGATCCAACGGGAAGGGCCGAAGTCCAGACTTGGCTATTGGTGTGTGATTTCTTCCTGTGGTAGGAGGGGAGGAATCCACAGGCTGTGTGTGTGTGTGTGTGTGTGTGTGTGTGTGTGTGTGTGTGTGTGTGGCTGGGTCACACGTTGCCACTGCGTTGGTGTTCTAGGAATGCCAGAGGCGAGAGACAGGAAGAGCAGTTAGAAAACTGGTGGACAAGCTTCATCCCTTATGCACTGGTTCAATAAATATTTATTAGACACACGCTGTATGCAGGCACTATTCTAAGAAGGCTCTATTTTAGGAAGCTCTGCCTCCCTGGCCCTACCTCCAGGACAAGGCCCAGGCTCACTTTGCTGTTCCTTCTCAGCATCCTGCCCATTTGCTGTGGATCTGACACCGCACCTCATAGTAGCAATCCAGGTCATCCCCCTGCAGGGTCTCCTGAACTCTGCCATGGCCTCTTCTCTGAAATCTGCTCTGTTCAGTTCATCTCCCTTTCTCTCCTTCCTTCCTTCCTCTTCTTTGTTTGTTTCTTTCTTTCCTTTTTTTTTTTTTTTTTTTTTTTGCTTTCCTCTATGCCCCACACACTTACCTCCAGCTCCTGGGACCCATCTCTAGGCTTCCTTGGTCTTGTCACCATCATGCAATCAGCAGAACTTTTGTCTGGCCTTAGCAGTTGCCTGGGCCTGGGCTAGTCTGGGAACACTGGGGAATGGATAGAACGGTCCTTGTTCCTAAAGCAATCGCAGGTCAAAAGGAATAAACACTACCTACCACCAAAGCCTCCTGGTGTCAAACGATGATCCCCATGGAGCAGTAGAGGCCCTGGGAACACAGAGTCCTGATTTGACCCTCAGTCTTCCTGGAAGCTCGCCCTAATCAGCCGTGTTCATTTTTGTTATCGTCTGTTCTCAGAGGAGAATTGTGGCTGAGTGGCACATACCTGTCTGACTGCCTAGCCATCACAAGCAGCACTTGGGTACGACCCCAGGATGGTTGGCTGCAAAGCCTACTCCTGTCAGGGAGGAGAGAAGCTCTTCCGCTGGGCTTGGAGGTGGTGGTACAGGTGGCTATCCCTCTCCTCCCTCTCCTCCATGTTCATATGTATTCATTTCATGAATGGGTGTAGTGGGCATCTGTCTGCCCCTTCCCCAGGGCCAAGATTATTAGATAGAGTTATGGAGACCCTGGCTGCTGCCCAAGGCCCTGCCGCATCCCCGCCTTTCTCTGGTCCCTCACTCTGCCCTTCTCTCTGATTTTTGAACCCTACAGCACATCTCTCTTCTCTGTCAGCCTGTCCTTCCCTCAGAGGCTATGAAGAAGATGGAGCCCAGGACACTGGCTGACTCGCAGCCCGACTCTGGACCTATATAACGGGTGTACACACCCACTATGCCGTAAAGATCTGCTAGAGACCAAACAATTGAAGAGTACACGTGGGAAGGAACATCCAGAAAATTGATGAAGCATGAATCATTTGTTCATTTCATAAGGACTTATTGGTCATGAACTCTGTGGCAGGCTCTGTGAGGGATTGTAAGGGTACAGTCATGGGGAAGAGAGACATACTCCACCTCCATGGGGCTTACAACCTAGGGAGAGATGCAGACAGTAGGAATTTGTATCCGTTCCAAAATACAGGGCTGGGGATGTATCTCAGTGGTAGAACACACATGAGCAAAATCCTGGGTTCAATTCCCAATACCAGAAAACAACAACCATAAACCCTCAACTAACAAGTCTAGCTACATCAGCACAACTGCCTGGGAATGAAGGCTGGGTCTGGAGAGACTCCTCGGGAAGTAGGCTTTAAACTGAAAGATGAGGGCTGATTGGGTAGAGCAGAGAAAGAGCCCCTAGGATAGGGGTGTCAAGTCCTCAAAGGGGAGCAAATCAGAGGCTTGCAACAGGGCAGGAGGGTACTGGGGGCTTGCTGAGGCTGTGTTAGCTGCCAGCCTTTCTATCTGTACAACAAAGTACTTGAAGTGTTTGTCTTTGGCTCAGGTTTAGAGGCCTTGACCCATTACCACCCCCATTACTGTGGACCTGTGGCAGAGAGAAAACATCCACCTCACCACACTTGAGGTGCAAAAAAGAAGAGGGGGTGGATCAAGGAAATTTCTGGGTTCCTACACTCCCTCATGGTCTAAAGAAGCCCTGCCAGACCCACCCTTAAAGGTGTACTATTTCTCACCAGCACCTCTCTGGGAATCCAGCCTTTGGCATGTGTCTCTTTGGAGGACAGGGCTTGATCAGCTATGGCATGGCAAAAATAAGTTGCTGAAGAACTGGGTTGGAGAGAATTCACAAGCCGCTCTCCGGTCCTTTGCTCCTGGAACTGGTTCCCGGAGCGTCTCCCTGCTGTCTTTACCCTCAGCATCCATCCTGTGTTCCCACCTCCTTCCAGAGCAGAGGGCCAATTGATTGGAAGCAGATGGCATGCCCTGGTGGTGCTCTATGGGAGTGGCAAAGCCGCAGTGGGCCTGGCTCCCCTGTGCTGACCTCAGACCTGCATGGCTGGGATGTCCAGGCCGCAGACTCTAAGTCAGCAAAGCTGCTTCCGTCCTGCAGTGAGATGGTCACTGTGGCTGCCCACACCCTGACCCGGCAATTTCCCTGCCATGGTGAGGAGCCTCCTGCATTCCAACTGGGTCTTCAGCATGGCTTGGGGAGGGAGAGATGCCAACTAGAGTCTTGGAAAGTCACAAGGCTGGCAGAGGTCTCTGTCATCTTACCTGCTTCTTCATGTACCTATGCTGTGAATGTGCAATGTAAAGCCACCAAGGTTCCACTTGCCGTGCTTTGGGTTGTACTGGCTGAGCACTGAGTTGTCCCAAGTACTCCCCATTAATAGCTCTGTGAGCTCCAGCTGTTAGGAAGATGTGTGGCTGAGGCACCTTGTCACGTGACTGCAGTATAGAACTGGGAGCTGGTCCTCTGTGGTGTCTGATGCACCCATCTTTCTCAGATGCTCACTGTACCCATTGATCCTGAGGGAACTCGGGCTTCTCACGCTCTGGCAACCCCTGGAAACCCATGAACAGTGCACCAATGTGGATGCAGAGTGTAGAACGCTCTCTGGGGGCTGGGTGGGACTGAGAGCTCTGCATAGTGTGCTTGTTGTTGGTTCCCTTTGGCCCTACCCAGGGCTCTTCATGGAGGGAGTTATGTTCTGATTGCAGTCTCTGAATACCCTGTGAAGCTAGCACGCACATGTCACCCCATCTTGAACCATGCTTACACAAGGCCCTGCCTTCACATACCCAATCAGTACCTGGAAGGTCCATCAACCTCCAGGGTTCATCCAGGGATCCCTCCTTGTGCTTTAGTAGCTCCTGAGGCCACTTTCTTGACCACCATTTCTTGGGCCATCCCTTTAAGACAGCATCTTCTATCCTGGGCTCTTCTTGATTATCTCATCCCTGACTGCTTGTCCAGAAATGCACTTCTTGCTTCTAGAAGCATAAAAGAAAAGGCATCTCTCAAGTGCTGGACACCCCCCACCCCTGCCTTGTCTTCTCCCGGCTATCCACGTATTGGGGAGAAAATCACAACAAAATGTCCCACCAGAGCCCATCTCTTCTCTGTTCTGAGTCTGGGCTACTTTGGTGGTCCATGAGCAGGTGGATAGACATTGAGGCTGAACTTCAAGGGCAGGATCTGGGAGTGGCAGATATGACAGTGCTGTAAGGATGATCATGTTGTGGGTGTAGAAAGGAGATGCAGCCTCACCTCAGCATGAGGGATGAAAAGGGACCAAAGCACTAATGCAGTCTGAAGGGATAGAGCAGGAGCCCTAGCAAGCTCAGCACTGCAGGAATGGCCACAGATCGTCCTGGGCCGCCTTGAGCGATATCCCTGAGAGTAGCTGAGAAAATAGAAAGCCTCTGTCATCCTTGGCCGTCTTTGAAGCCATCTGCAAGATTCCCACAGCTGTGTTATACACTGGTTGGTACAGGTCCCACTTCCTCCTCTGACCACGTGTGACTCCCTCAGTAAGGGCTCCAGTTCTCTAAGCAGAAGTTCCAAAGCTGGGTTTTCCACACAGACCTAGGTGCTCTTGAACAGTCAAAGTGAGAAGCAGCTTTGAGAAGAGGGTGCATTTCTTATGAATACATAGATGCCTCTTGACTTACAATGGGTCTAGGTTCCAGTAAGTTTATTGTACATTGAAAGTGTCATGAAAGATGCAGTTCTTATACCCAGCCTCCCCAAAATCATGGCTTAGCAATTCAGTACACTATAAGGTCTCATTGTTGCCTGCCCCCATCACATGGTCCACTGGGAGCTATGGCCACCTGTCACTTCCCAGCCTCACCAGAGAAGGTCAGACTACATACCCATAGCCACAGAAAAGACCCACATTCAAAGTGTGTTTTCTGTTGTGTTGCATTGTATGCATTGCTTTCATGGCGTTAAGCTATACAGCCATTGTAAGTCTGGAACCATTTGTAGTCGACTGGATACTTTTTAATTAAATTCCAAGTCAAAGACATTCAAAAATATCCACTTCTCAGATGTCTGTTTCTTCTCATGGTTGCTGAGACAACTGGTCCTGTTGAGAGCATACTGCGTGCCAGGTACTCAAAAAGTCTCTGTTGCTCTTAATGTTCAGGATGTGAGTGCTTTTTGGTCACCATTTTAAAGGTGATGAAACCGAAACAGAGAGGCACCTTTCCCAAAGTCAGGCACAGATCCAGCAAAGCTGGAAAAGGGACCTCCAGTCACATCTCTCTCCTTCCAAAGGCCTTCAGCAACAGATTCTGCTCTTTTGCAGCATCCAGAGTACACACACGAAGAGCCCAGGACCCAGGCTTACAAGGAGGAGTTCTGAAAGGCGCTGGCCTCAGCAGATGCTAGCCTCTCTCAGGTACCCTTCTCCTATCCCAGCTGGATCACTATTCCATAGCAGTGTGGACACCAGGGCAGCAAAAGAGCAGGGTGACCACAACCCACGAACCCTAGGGGCTCGTGAGTTTCCACTGCCCACCAGCAGGTTTCACAAGCCTACTGACGTTGACAGGGTGTCCTAAATGGGGAGAGCAGGAAGCTAAGGGCCCTGTGGTCTGCCGGCATTGCTCAGAGTTTCCTGGGTTGAGTCTTTCTGTGGGGCCTCCATGGGGCTCGGCCTGAGGCTTTGTGGGTCCCATCTGGCTCTGAGAGATATGTTCCACGTCTCCAAGCCAGGAGGCCCTGCATCTGGGTGCTAATCTTCAGCAGCCCCTGAATCTGTCAGTGGTCTTAAGGTGTCTGGTAGTTTATAGAGACCAGTTCTACCAGATGGAGCAGGGACTTTCAGTCAATAGACCTAAGTCCTTCAGATTCAATGCTACTGGCATTGTAGCCATGGGCAGGGGGCTTATAGCCCAAACTCCTGCCTTTGTCCACTTGCCAAGAGTTGCAGAACACTCAGCAACAGAGAAACGCCTCAAGAGCTGGTAGGTCTGGCAGAAACCTGGTCTGACCCCCAACCTGCCCTTCAGTCTTCCTTCTGAAAATTTCTAAGAGGCTGGATTTCTAGGTCTTTGCAGAAGAGAGGCTAGAGTAAGATAGTACCAGAGACAAGAGGGAGAGAGAGAGAGAGAGAGAGAGAGAGAGAGAGAGAGAGAGAGAGAGAGAGAGAGAAAAGAAGGAGGAGGAGGAGGAGGAGGAAGAGGAGAGGAGGAGGAGGAGGAGGAGGAGGAGGAGGAGGAGGAGGAGGAGGAGGAGGAGGAGAGAAGAGAAATCAGGATCGATGTGGATCTGCACTGGGCTTTCTCTCTTATTAATTCATTTCTATGAGGTAGGGATCCTTATCTATTTTATAGATGAGGCAGTGGAGGTCCAGAGCACTAAAACACATTGGTCACTGTTACATAGCTGGAAAATCTGAATGTAGGCAATCTGAGATGAGAGAATAAACGGAGGCAGTGGTGGTGACTCTGGAAGGGATGGAAGAGGTACCAGAAGCGGGCCACATCCATCCTGCCTGCTGCTGCAGGGCAGTGCCTGGGCTGACCCCACACAGGCAAGACCCAGTGGGGAGTCAGGGATGTTCTGTTTGTTCGTTTTTGTGGTTTTGGTGTGTGTGTGGTGTGTATGGCATATGTGTGTACGTGTGTTCATGTGGAAGGGATTGCACGCACACATGTACACACCTGTGGGTGGAGGCCAGATGTCTATGTCTGTCTTCCTCTATACTCTCTGTCTCTCACTGGACCAGATGATCACTGACTTGGCAGAACTCGCTGGCCAGTGACCTCCAGGATCCCTTCTGTCTCTACCTCCTCAGTTCTGGGGCTACAGGCAGACACCATTACTTTTATTACATGAGTGTTGGGAATTCAAACTCTGATCCTCACAGAAAACACTTTATGAGCCAAGCCATCTCTCTAGCCTCAGGTTTGTTTGTTTGTTTGTTTATTTTTTATTTTTTACTTTTTGGCTTTTCAAGACAGGGATTCTCTGTGTAGTCCTGGCTGTCCTGGAACTCACTCTGTAGAACCAGGCTGGCCTCGAACTCAGAAATCCACCTGCCTCTGCCTCCCAAGTGCTGGGATTAAAGGCGTGCGCCACCACCGCCTGGCTAGGTGTTTTTATTTTTATTTTTGAATTATGTTTATGTATGTATGTATGTATGCACACAGTGTATGCCATGACACACATGTGGACGTCAGCAGACAACTTTCAGGAGTTGGTTCTCTCCTTCCATTATGGGAGTTCCCAGAATTAAACTCAGGTTGGCAGGTTTGGCAGCAAATGCTCTTATCAGTTGAGCCATCTAGCTGCCCACCCACCTCCACTCCTGTAGGGTTGTAAGGTTTGCACATCTCCCTGGGTCTCTGTGCACAGTAGGTCAAGTCCCTCCTCTCAGAACACTGTCTAACTACCTCCCTCCATAAGAGAGCAAGGCTCATGGAGGGCCAGAGTCTGCAGAACGTGGACAAAGATGGAGGCAAATGCTTACTGCCAGCAGAGGCTACTGAGAAACCAGCTTGTCTCAGGGCGCAGTGCTGGGGGTGGGGAAGAAAGGATACTTCCGTTCCCTGCCGCATTCAGACCCCACCAGGAATGTGGCTTTGGGCCAGGATCCCTCTGGACAAGAAAGGATGACTCTGCAGAAACAGCGTCCTGGCCCCGGGATGAGTGGAGCCGTGCTGGTGGCTGGAGCCAACTGGAAGAATTAATGACCCTCTGCCTCTGCCTTCTTCCCCACCCTCCCTTCCCAGTATCGCTTCTCGCTCCCCCCATCCCCCTACCCCCCCCCCCCACGGGCCTTTTGAAGTGTCCTCTGAGTTGAGGTTTTAAGACCTTCAGAGTGGCAAGAGCTGATCTCCTCCATTGACTTTGAGACATCTGGGAGGGGCCAGGGGAGGTGGGATTGATAATGGGGGGTGGGGGGAGGAAGCTGGCAGCCTTTAAGAGTTTCAGGCCTGGGGCCAGGGAGTGAAGCAGCCCGGGCTGGTTGTTGGGAGTGGAGACAACAGGGGAGTGAGCCTGGGCAGGCTGCTCAGGGCCCGGCTGCTCTGCTCATGGGGAATTCCAGCCTTGGCCAGCCACTTGGCTGTTTGGCCAAGCGCCGAAATCCACAGAGGAGGGGGTGCTTCTTTATCCTTCCAGGCCTGCTCCTGAAAACTAGGGGTTGAGAACCTTGGAAAATATCTTTGTTGCCAGAAGCACCTTATACATGGCACAGGCCAGTACCGGGGTTATAATGCCCCTGCTGTAGCTCCAGCCTTCTGCACATTTATAGACAACTGAGCAGATGCAGATGATGAGGGGGTGTGAAGATGACCATCTCCTGGCTGGGCTGGCGATGGCTGCTGGCCTTTGTTGAACAGTCCCCACACACCCTCCTAACCACCGTGACTAATGTCAAGCAATCCTCCCAACGGGCGAAAGGGAAGTTGATGCCTATATTCTAGAGAAGAAACTGCATGGCAGGTGAAATTGTCTTAAAGTCACCTGAGTAGTGAAGGACCAGATAGATTCTAAGGCTGCTTGATGTGTGCCCTCCTGTCCCTACCCCAGGGGGGAGGAAGGAAATAGCCACCCTACAGCCTCGCCCCCCTCCTCTGTGTATCACCCCGTGATTGAAGGTCACCAGGTCAGTCTATGGAAACTCTGACCTGGAAGCATTGCAACATCTGTGTTTCCGTGTAACACAGCACAGGGTGCTTGGAGTTCTCAAACAGCAGAGACTGGGTCCTAAGACATGGTGACAAGAGCCTTCTGCTTTACTGTGGTGTGATTTAGATTCTGCTCTCTCTCCCCAGTTCTGGGTTCCACACCTGCAAAATAGGAGAGAGGACTATGAGTGGTCTCTGTCACCTTCAAGATGGAAATAGCACGTAGGGTCACTGAAGCCAGGGACCTGACCAGAAAGATAGCAGAGGCCAGTGGCAGACAGTGGGGTGGGGTGGAGGTTGGGAGATGAACTCAGCAAGTCTGGGGCAGGCATCATACTGCTAGGATGCCAGTTCAGGAGAGAGGCCAGGAAAGGGGACAACTCTACACTAGTTAATCTGCATGACTGAGATCACTTAGGGACCACTGAATCTACCTAAAAGCCTTTCTTTGGTGAGGCTAAACACAGTAGAATGCATGCCTGTGTCTTCCGGGAAGATCCCATGTACTAAGTGTGGTGTCAGGGGACAGCCCTGCAAGGGTCCTATTTCCTGACTTCTGTTCTGCTCTAACCTGATTTCTGTTGTTTGACTGCTTCCTATTGCCCCAGCAACAGAGCAATACTGGAGATGGCTGGGAATGGCTGTGCAAAGTCACTTAATTATCACCAACAGGCACTGTGCCAAACAAGGGTGGTTACAGCTGTGGTAAACTTCATCACTCCTGCAAGCAGATGTGGCCTCGAGGTGGTCATAAATACGCACGAAACAATAGACCTCCAAAAGATGCATCTTTGGTTAATCGAGATGATGAAGGCATTATAGAGCTCTACCACTGAGTTGATGTTATTATATTCTACTGGCAAACCAGAGATGTGTACAGTTGGGCTACTCCCAGCTACTCCATTCCCAAACTCGTTATAGAGATTTATCAACAACAGCAAGTCCATTCTGTTTAGGCTGTGATTGTGGCTCCAATCGGGAACATCCTGTAGTGGTTTTTCTTTTTGGAAAGATTGTCTGTCTCATAACCTCTTGGTAACGGGACTTTGAGGGCTAACGGCCGATGTATTATCCCAGCAAATTATTGTGACTCGTGGGCAAGCAAGCCCACAGCAGCCAAACCAGAGCACCCTCTGATTATGGGTTTATTTATTTTAGGTCATTGAACGTCACTAGCAGCCACACTTGCTTTGTTAGATGCCTGTGAGTATTTTCTGTGGCAGCCACGCACCCAAGGCCTGGGGAGACTTTCAGAGTCACCCGTACTCAAGGCTCTCAAAATATTGTTTCTTTTCTTTCAGGTAGTCCCTGGAGGGTGTGTTGGCTTTTGCCTGCTCTGCAGCACCCTGCAAGCTACCTGCCAGAGCCCCTTGGGGAGCACTGATCAGACTATCATCCAGTCAGGCTGCAAGTGAAATAACAGCAGCTCAGACAGCAGAATTCCCTGACCATAGTTCCAGGCTGCCACCAACAGAGCAGGAATTAAATCCAGGCCTGCTGGAGCCTGCAGCCTCTGCTCTTCTTGCTAGTTGCATCCAAGCCTTGGTGCCTGAGAGGCAGCTGCATCTTGAAGAGATGTTTGGTTTCTATAAGGCTCTGCTTCAGAGCAGAGCACATGAGGGTCATTGACACAGACTGATTCTTCAGGTCAAGAGCCAGAGACAGTATATACATCTGGCGCCACTAAGCCCAGCAGTCACAGGCCATGTGGGGGCTTGCCTGTCTTCTAGGACCAAAGCACCCTCCTTTTGTCCCCTCCCTCAAGTGCTAGGATAGAACCCTGGGCCTCCCAAATGCTAAGCTCTACCGTGGAGCCATATCTTCTAAGTCACAGTTCTCTTTGGATTCCAGTTCTTTCCAGTCCTTTACAGAAGGTGAGACTGCCAGTTCTCCATCTGTGTGGGATAGGAATAAAATGTTTAAAAATGGCTATTTTTATCCCCAAGATTCAGTCGAGTATTTTACTTCTGTGTCTTTATCTGCCCCTTAAGATCATGTAAGGATGTGGCGTTGCTAACATTTGCCCATCAGGAAACTGAGGGCTGGCATAATGGCTTCTTGCTCTTTGTCACGGTTTCTTACTATGACACATACCTACCCTCCACTTCCCACAGTTCTATTGCTTATGAGGGAATCTGGAGCCTGTGCTGGGAACCACCAACTGACTGACATCGGCCCCTTCTAATGGCAGTTTCTTTAGATTGTAACATCTTTGTAAAATTTGCAAGTATATAGTTTTTTAAAAATATTCTTTTTCTAAAGGGGAGCTCTCCAAGATTGTACGAACCTCAAACTCCTCTGAGAATCTTGATCCATCCTGCTTGGATGAATGCCCTAAGTGAAGACCTTGGACGAAAACCTTCTATCACCTCCTAGCTTTCGTTTCTTTCTCCTTAGATTCTCCATTAATATACCATATACCTTAATGTAGTAACTGCCCTATCTATTATATATTGTAAGCAAGCAACGCTTTTTTTTTTTTTTTTTTTTTTTGGTGAATAGATCCTGTGTAGTAAATGGAGTTGTGTTATTTACATATTATGTGATGTGCTCAAAGGAACCCACCACTTTCTATGCACTCTGCTGCCTTTGACCTTGGCCCTGGCCGTTCTCTCTGGCTAGAACATCATGATGTACTAATCATCTCATTGATGTCTCGTCTTTGACTCTTCTGCCCCTCAGCAAGCTTCCCTGGCCACCGAGACCTTACCTATCCCCTATCAAATATCTCCCCAAATTAGTCACTCGGTCACCATAGTCCCACACCAGACTGCATCTTTACAAAGGCCCTGCCCCGATCCCACTACATCAGTCTTCTGCTGGAACTGGCCTGGGATCTCTGCCTCTTGTAGATCTGAAGTCTTCAGTCTACAGTGGCCTCTGTCTTGTCTATACCTCAGCCTCCCTAACTCAACATCTCCCTGACTCAAGCCTTTACACTTGTTACACCCCTCTGGTTCCAGAACACTCTTTTCCTCCCCCACCCCCATCTTTTTTGATTTTCATTCACCACTCTGGTGTGAAAGCAAGCATCATTTCTTTGGGCTCACCTTCCATGTCTACCTGGTTTGCATCAGAACCTGTGGCAAACTCAGTTTGTGCCTTCTCAGAGGTACAGAGATGTCATCTCTTCCCTGTCATGGCACAGAATGACTGACTTACAGGAAAGGAAGCATCAGTACAAGTCCACTCAGCATCCAGATTGACTCCTGATGGATCAAAGGTTCAAATGTATAAAAACAAAAGACAAAAGAAGATATAAAATTCTAGGGGAAGGAATAGGAATAGACAGTTCACAGAAGACAAACAAAAGGCCAACAGTGGGACAAGTGGCCATGTTTTTTAAGATTCGGGGAGACAAAATCCCCGCTGTGCTCTTGGTCGGTGCTCAAGTTGGCCATTTTTAGAAGACAAAATTGGCAATTCTTCCAAGATGGCAAATGTTCAGTGTTCTTTTCTCCAGAAACTCCACTCCTAGGTATATATTCTACAGCAAGCAGAATTCCCACAAATGAGCAGAAGGGCATGGGGAAAGTGTTCTGTAGGCTTGTTTAGAATAACACGGTAACTGGAAACCACCTAAATATCTGCCTGTGGGAATCATTAAATAAAATGGAACCCCAGGCAGATGTTTAAAAGAATGTTGTACATTTACTAGTATTCACATGGAGAGATGTCAAAAAACCAACCAAACAAAAAAACACTGATAAGTTACAAGAAATTGTCAAGTTGATGAGCAGTATTTGTAGAGCAGTTCTAGTCTTGTTAAGAAAGTAGGGTAGCATCATTTATTAACTTTGAAGCCAGGCTGGAATACATAAGGACAGGGAGGGAGAGGGGGAGAGGGAGGAAAAGGGAGAACTGAAAGATCTACATAGCAGGAAACAACACTTCTTATCATTTTCCGAATATTTGAGACATTCCACAACTTCCAAGAGAAAGTTTAAAACGAAGGATTCCATTCAACATAGCAAGATAAATAAAAACGAAATCAATGGAAAACGCAGAGAATAAAACAACTTCAAGTCCACCCCACAACACATGTGGTAGATAACCATCTTGCAAGCCACATTTCATCAGTTTCGCTGGAGATATGGCAACAGAATGGTTCTCATTTTCAGCTCTAGAATGCACCTCAACTGGACGAAAGCAGAGCTGCTTATGCTCAGAGGAACAGCCTTGCTCAGAGACTGGATGATGGAGTGGTGAGCCAGAGAGAGGATCAAGTGTGGGAATGGGGCCAGGGATCAGTGCCAGAGCAGTTCAGGGGCAGGGAGGCTGAACCCGTTGGTTTCAAGTCCTCTCAGTCTTTCTAGGCAGAGAGGCCAGGGCAAGATACCAGTTACTAGACAAGGGCAAGGTACTGGTTACTTGGCAGGGCAGGTCTCATCAAGTATCTCTGGATGACACATGGTCCTCCATACTGATCCTCTGCAAGCCTGAGAGATACTCCCCAACACCTGCTTGCTTCTGGGTAAGGAGGCTGGGGAGAAGGAATCCCTCTGGCACCCACACCCTTTGCTCAAGCCCTTCCCTCCATAGCTAAGGCCTTCACTTGCTGCACCTGTGCCTTTCCTGCCCCTCTGGCTTCCTTTCTCTTAAAAAATCAACAACAAAACCAAAAACCACTAACTTTTGTGCAGTTCTCACTCTGTGGTTTTGAAACCCTCTTCCTGTGAACTCTGATGTGGGTGGTAAGAAGTAAAGGGGAGAGGCCTGTGGCTCTCACCCGGGGCCTTTGTATTGGGCACTGGAAGATTAGAGGTGAGGCAGGTCTGGCGAGGCCCTGAGGGCATTGAACCTCTGCACTGGAGACACTGGAGTATCCTGGGCAGGCTGTTGCTTTTAATAATCAGCTGGCCAGCTGCCTCCAGTACCTGTGAAGCTGTGAACCCCTTATTTATATATGCCCAAGTCTGAGATGCAGGAGTGTGGGAGACTGAGAGGGTCCCATGCTGGTCTCCATTCTTCCACCCGACTTACACATCCTCTAAGGGCTAGTTCTGGGTTCTGGGGCATCATGCTGTTCTCTAAAGGACCAGGAGACAAGGCATGCTTTTTCTGTAGGTCTGGGCACACATGTGGAGAGAGGGTTCTAGGGTGCCAGGATGACACCCGCCTGGCAAGGACACTGAGGCCTCTGAGCAAGGCTTTCATTCCTGTGTGTGTGTGGAGGGGGGTGTCCCTCCATTAGAGCTTTGTGGCTGGTATCTGGCTTCTCAGTGGTCCGGAGCTTGCTTTCTTGTTGCTGACTCTTAGCAAATGCTGGCAGTCAGCCCTATGCATTCCAGGGTCTAATGTCGAGCATGTAAGTACATGAACTTATTTCAAATGTGGTAAAGGAATCAATAAGAACACCCACCATTCCTTTAACAGGCAAAGAAATGAGGTCTGAGAAGGTTACATGGGTTGTCCAGGGTTCTCAATGAGAAAAGTGAAGAGTGAGTCCCTCTCCCCCCCGCCTTCTTTTTCTGTAATAAATCACAAATAAATGTAGCTTAAAATGGTTTTGATATGCATATACTTTTACCATTTATTGAAGATGAAAGGAAGATTTGCATATTAACGAGATAGTTGTATCTGCTTGTTTTTTTACATAAAAATGTAAATCTTGGCTTAATAGTTGACCCTGCAGGACATAAAGCATCTTGGCGTTTTTCAGAGTTGATGAAAAATGTCAATCCTGAGAATTCTTCCTCACATGACTATAGGATGCAAAGTGGGATATTCAAGGCCACTTTAGAATTTGTTAGGAAATCTGTCTTAATCTCAAGTGGGCTTTCCTGAGCTCCTACAATAGTGTCTGTGTGCATGGGTGTCTACCATCGAGAGCAGTGGTTCTCAGCTTTCCTAAGCTGCGACCTTCTACTACACTTCCTCATGCTGTGGTGACCCCAACCATAAAACTATTTTCATTGCTATTTTATAACTATTATTTTGCTACTGTTAGGATTTGTAATGGAAATAGTTTTGGGGGTAGAGGTTTGCCAAGGGGTCATGACCCGCAGGTTGAGAGCTGCGTATCCTGAGCATGGAGGAACATAACCAAACAGTAAACGGGGTTTCCTCTGGGTAGTTCTGGGACTACTTTGCCACAGTCTGCCTCCACCTTTGCTCTGCACTGTTCCACAGGAGGCTGCCCTCAGTGGGCTGTGCCGGCAGGTGCCTCACTTTGTTCTGATCCATGGGCTACACTCTCATCCTGAGTGAAGCAGAAAGCAGGGCAAGGTCAGGACACAGGACACTTCCTTCAGGATGCCACAGCCTGGGTGTACACCCAAGTGTACAGCCACGGTCCTGTCTGGGGCCCTATCCACTCCTCTCTAGCTCCCTGCTGTCCTGATAACCTCCTGTGGTTGGTGGGCTCTGACAGAGGGATGGGCTGCTGATCTTGGGCCAGGTTCTTACAGTCTTTGTATATCCGCCAAGGCTTCTAACAATAGTCACTTTATGGAATGCTCCTCAAATGGCCCATTTGTTTATGCTGTCTGCTTCCGGCTAGGAACCTGCCTGGTCTATACTAGCCAGCCAGCTCACTGGCAAAGACCTCTGGAGGCTGCTGAGTCATATAGAAGCTGAAACTTGGCACACGGAGGTCTTCTAACGCCTACCCTTTGCTCTGCCTCTGATCATCAGTCTTTGATTCATCTCTTCGCTTTATCTCATGTCTCTTTCCACATGCCATCTCTCCCCTGCTAAATGTCTGGAGGGTAAGGGCCAGCTACACAGGCCCATGCCAATCACAGCCACCTGTGGTATGTGCAGTGTGGTATTCAGTGAACCTATCCTCTTTGAGCATTGCTGCTTAGTCACAGGGGTTTGGAATTCTTGGAACAGGTGTCTTAGAAGCTAATACTTAGAAGCAGGGTGATCTCACATTGCAGGGAGAGTCCTCTTCTCTGGGGTTATTTGACTAGTAAAGCCATTGACTTACTTACTCACACCAAATGTAGAGGGGCTGGCTCCCTGTCAGGCCCACCTCACTCAGGGAGTCTGGCCCTGGTCCTGGGCCAAGGCTGGATGCCTCGCCTGCTTCCATTTCATCCTGTCCATTTGTATTTTATAACCTTCATCATATTATCATCCTCCACACTCTCCACTGAGCTCATTGCCATCCGGACATGGTGTGCATCTCTGCTGTGCATTCAACAAACACTTGTTGGAATTCCGTATTTCAATCCATCAGCGTGAAGGCCACTATCTTAAGTGGCTACTGAAGAACAATGGCCAATTTGTCAAGCACATCAACATATGTACTGTAGTCTAGGGCAGGTTCTGGTCCCTGTTGAGCCTCAGATTAAGGGTGGGATTCTTACCAAAGTTTCTGAGCTTCAGGGTTCTCATATAAAAGACAGATATCATACTTATATCCTTGCTCTGTTGTTTTATGATAAATGTTCACAAACTCAGGAACTCAGAGCCCCACAGTTTCTATTGTCCAGGAGTCTAGACATGGCTTAGTAGGAAGCTCTTAGCTACGTGTAATCAAGCCAGAGCTGCATCCTCACCTGGGGGTTTGAATGGAGATGGAGTCACGTCCAGGCTCAGGAGCATTCCTTGTGGCTTTTGACCTGCAGCGAGCCTCCTTAGCCAACAGCTGATCCTAACTTGCATAGCTTCCTTGCCAGCACTTCTCTGAAGCCTTTCTTAGATCACCGATGCTCATTTCTTTAGATCTCCCATGCCTGGCTGCTAGCAAGACTAGGTCTTTGATAATATAATATAGCAATGACTGTGATATCAGCTAAAAGTGAGACACAGGTCCTGCCACACTGAAGGGGGGCAGTCACAAAGGCACCAATGTGAGAATGCAGGATAATGGGAACCACCTTAAATTTGTCTCTTGGAGATCTGACTTTTGGCCCAAATGACTCTTAAGGGACTGAGATCTGAGGTGGGAGAATGCCCTTGTACCTAGAACTCAACTCAGTAAAAACTCCAGAAATGACATAGAAGCAAGGAGGAGAAGCTGTCTTTCTCAGGTCCATTTTGAAATGTTGGCCAATAGTTGGTCCTCAGGCCCCACTAGGCCTGAGCACATTCAGCAAGCTATTTCTGTCATTTCTACTAATTTTCTGGACGTTGATGTCATTGGGATTTGTCATATGGCATTAATCAAGGTGATCAATAGACATTCTTGCTATTGTAATTGACTATTTTTAGCAGATAAGGCTAGTGGTGTCTTGATAATTTTTCCAGCCTCTCTGTCGATCTTCCCCATGGGGAGGATGCTGGTGTAGTTCAGATAGTCTGTGAGTATTGAACTATAATGCTTATCAGGTGGCTTAATAACCCAGGCCAAAACTGCGGCCCCAGGGGACCTGAGGTAGTTGGAAGGAGTAGGGATGAGCTGGGAGGAGAAGATAACTAAATGACAGAGCTGGGAGGAGTGGGAAAGGTCGCGTCAGTACCAGCATCTAAAACCAGCCATGGGAGGCCTCATAGCCCTGGTGGCCATGTTTACCCTCACAGCTCCCTTCACAGGCTGTCTTCAGTTCTTGCCCAGCTCTTTCTCCATCCTTTCTTATCTTCTTAACTAGGGTCTCCATGGACTCTTCTGAAGATGGAAGAGAAGAGTAACTCAGAGATGCAGACTGTCTGGGCTGGGATAGACCTTGGACTTGGAGTCAATGTTTTCTCAGGGTTGCAGGCAGACGCCATCAAGCGTCCATCATCTTTTGTTCAGCCTTTGAGGTAGTTACACTGAAGTCCAGGGAAGGAAATCAGCCTTCCTTGTGGGCACAGCTGTGAGATTATGAGTTAGGATGCTGGTCTAGTAGCTCCTTTTCTAAGAGCCTCCACCCATCTATGAGTTCATTGATGTTGCCTGCCCTTCATGCCGAGTACTCTGACTCCTGACTAGGTTTCTTTGTTCCTGTCCTTCATCTCAAGGTACTGCAGCCTCCTGTTCACCTGGTTTTCTCAACTTGTTCCACTCAACAGAAGTAATCACAAGGATTCTACTCCAGCAGGGACAGAAGCAGTTTGGGGCTTGCATGCCTGGGCAGCTGAGACCTACAGAAAATAAGTCAGAGGGAGAAGCCCTGTCATTGCTGGGCAAGGTCACAGTCCTGTGAGTCTCCTCAAAGAAACATAGGACCCCTTAGCTACAGGAAGGGGGTGGGTGGTTACACAGAGCCAATGGGGCTGTAGGGTTTACCTGTACAGTAGAGGGAGCAGGCCAGACTAGAAGCTCTGAGGTAGAAAACCGAGGGCAAAGGCTCCAGTGCAGCAGCCTGGCAGTCAGAATCATAAACATGCAAACATGGAAGGCACTGTGAACCCCTTGCAGGGGAGGTTCTTTTTGTTGTCCCTGAACGAGTTGGTGGTCAAGTCCTGGGAAGCCTGCCTTCAGGGTTGGAACGTGGGGAGAGCCTGGTGCCTGCATTTCTTCTGCAGCCAGATGAGGCATGGGGGGAATGACTAGAGGTGGCCAGGCTGAAAGATGAGTGCTGGATGTCCCTGCAGGGCTGGCGAGCAGCCTGGGCCTGGGTGAGGTCTATTACTGAGACATTGTGAGCCCGGGGTCAGCTGGTGTGAGAGCTCAGTTGGGCTGGCATTACTCCAAAGCTCAGCCTGACTTCCAAGAAAACACTTTAAAAATGGTCAGGGCCCAGGGGAAGAGCATCTTGTAGCCTGTTCTGAATCCTTTTCTAAGTGAGAGACTTCAGCCTTCTCAGGGACAGGACTTAGAAAAAAACATATGATTAACTCTCTGTCTCTCTATCTCTGTCTCTCTCTGTCTCTCTGTCTCCCTGTCTCTCTGTCTTTGTCTGTCTCTGTCTCTCTCTCTCTGTTTCTCTCTCTCTGTCTCTCTGTCTCTCTGTCTCTCTCTCTCTCTCTCTCACACACACACACACACACACCCTACCACCTCTCCCCTGTCACAGAGCATACAGGCTGAAGACTGCTAATCTCTTTTGGATCTAGGCCTTGAGTCACACAGGGATATATGAAAGATCACATGAAGCCCCACCCACCTAACACACAGCTACTTAATGGATACATCCATCACATACTGTACTCAGCAGCACACAGCCACATGGAACACATGTGTCCACAGGCAAGTATTAATGGCTGGCAGCATACAGACGTACAGATCACACAGTAAGACGTAACCATGTACAAACACAGTCAGCCATTTCTTCTGTGCATAATTGGACCCAGCTGCACACAATTACACAGCAATTCTGAGTCACACATGGACTGGCACCACTACACCGAACCACAGTCATATTCAGCCACATTTGTCAACACATGGTAACACACAGTCACAGGCAATCACAGTAGAGACTATCACAGCCTGGGTACATAGGTAAATAGAAGGGCATCCATGAAGAGTACTTGAACTCAGCATTAGGAGCAGGGGCTGGAGGGACCTGGTTCCCTATGTGGGAGCTGGTGAGGGCCTGTCTGAGTCAGGAATGGAGAAGTCCACTCTGGCATCCAGAAAGTCCACTTCCTGCTCACTTCTTCAAAGGAAGGTGCCTCTCTGTCCTGACAGAGAGTCCTGGACCCTGAGCTACTCACCTCCTCCCCTCTGGCCTCTGCTGGCCTACTTCAGGAAGCTAGGATCAGCCAGATTGCAGAGAGTCTACAGGAATGGGGTCAGGAATGCCAGACAGTGGGTGGCCACAGGGCCTGTCATTGAAGGAGCTTCTGGGGGTGGGAGCGCTGTTCACAGTAGGTTTCCCATCCAGGGGCAAGAGGAAAACACTGTAGTGTACATTTCTCAGCCAACACGTATTCTTGAGGACTCTGCTCTTGGCAAACTCCTAGGAATGGGAGGGGCTGTCATAGGTGGTCCCCAGGTATACATGATAAGAACAGTCCCGTTTCCCAGACCCCTGACACATGCATTCCTGTAGCTCTTGTGGAGTAGCTACCACACTGAGGTGCATGCCTATGCCTTCCGGTAGTTCTTGAACATGGACATGTAGGAACAGGTCTATGCATTGTGCTGCCATGTGGAAGCAGCTAGGGCCAGCTGCTTTGTGGGACCTCCACATCTAGCCCCTGCTTGTGGGGCTCCATTATGGTCCTCAAGATGCATCCACTTCTCTAGAGACCAGAGTTACTTTGCCAGATCTGAAGACATTAGGTTAAACATCTGAAAGAAATCTTTTTAAAATGATGACTTCCTGGCTTCTACAACAGGGCAGGTTCTACTGCCATCTCAGTCAGAGTCAGGGCTGACTTCTGCTATCACTGTGCCGGTCCTTCCTAGAGCTCAGAATAGTTTTGCTCAAAAATCCTTGTGAAAGGATCACATTTATGGTAATGAAGCCACTGTTAGAAAGTCAATACTCCCTGGAGTCTGGTCCTTCGGATGGACTTCCCCACATCCCTGTCAGGATTGTTCCTAGGACAGGGATAGCTTTTCCCATCATCCTTTCTTCTTTGCTGCAGGGTTCAGCCTGTCTCTTTCTCTGGGATACCAACATCAAAAGGCTGCATCCCACTTCCACTAGGTTCCTTTTTGTGGCATCTCTGAAGTTAAGGAGACACATTAGCTTTCCTTCTAATCCTTCTAGTTGCTTCCTGGAAAGAAGATGCTAACAGAAGACATCTCTGTGGGAAAGCTGCAGAGATTCTACAGTTCCCAAAGTTCTTCTGTTCTTCCCGCTAGTCAGTCATCTCTGCCTCCAGCCAGGATGCAGTAACTCCCACACAGAGAAGGGGTTAAAATATAAAAACCCACAGATGATATGAAAGAAAGCAGGGGACATTATGTACATTGTTGTTGCTATTATTTTTGGGTTTTTTGGGGGGAGGGGCAGCATTACTCGGTGTAGCTCTAACTGTCCTGGAACTCTGTAGACCAGGCTGACCACAAACTCAGAGATCTGCCTGCCTCTGCTTTCCAAGTGCTGGGATTAAAGGTGTGTGCCACCACCAACTGGCTCATATTATTTTTTAATCTAGAGCAGAGGAGACAAGACATTTCTAAGAAGAACCCCACGAAAGCCTGACATGTTTAACCACATGGAATTAGCCCAGTTGTGTAAATAAAAGCTCTCTCTACAAAATGAAAACACGAAGGACAAGCTGGGAAAAATGTCTGTGACGGATGAACAAAGGGTTTGTATTCATGAGCTATGAAGAGCTTTCGCAAGCCAACAAGAAAAAGGAAAAGACAGACAAGCCAATACAGAACTGAACAAAGGGCCAGGGCAAGTGATTCCTAGATTTGTAACTTGCCGACGAATACAAGAAGAGATGCTAGCCCTTGTAATTTCAAAAAGCCAGATCAGATCTATGAGGGTAGCAAATATGAAAAAGAGGCCTTAATTTACATATTTACAAAAGATATTAGACATTTCTAGAAGTTACAATTGCCACTATTGTTGAAATTGGAAATGTGTAAGCCCTTCGATCCAGTGATTCCATGTCTAGGAATTTATTCTAGAATAAAGACATACTATCACATCTTGGTATTCACAGTGCTTTGGGGAGGCAGTATACATGGGGCTGTGTTTGGGTTATCTCCATCCACCCCTTGGGGTTCTAGAGCACCTAGCACATGCGTTTTGTGGTCCAGAGCTTCTGCTTGGTTCTCCATCCACCCCTTGGGGTTCTAGAGCACCTAGCACATGACGTTTCATGGCTCAGAGCTTCTGCTTGGTTCTCCATCCACCCCTTGGGGTTCTAGAGCACCTAGCACATGCGTTTTGTGGTCCAGAGCTTCTGCTTGGTTCTCCATCCACCCCTTGGGGTTCTAGAGCACCTAGCACATGCGTTTCATGGCTCAGAGCTTCTGCTTGGTTCTCCTTGAGCCCATATACTCTTCTACCCTCTCATAGGTCACTGCCTACCCTTTCTCAACAAGTCAGGATTCTTTGGAAAATATTACTAGCTTTGGGAAGTCCACCTAACTCCTTAACTCCAGATTGGGGTTGACATGAACCCGATCCCTCAGAGTTTTGTCTTCCCTGTCAACAATTGGTCTAGAAGTGAGCACATGATCTTATGATACATCCTGGGAGTTTGGTGGAAGTCCCAGGTCAGATTCCCCCGCCTCCTCCTCCCCCGCCCCCACATAGTGTGGCTAGATGCACAACTCTGATGACTTTAGCTATTTTTAATACAAGAATGAAGACTGAGCCAAGAGAATCTTTGGATCAGATTATGCTCAAGTTCCATGTAGTCCCTGGGCTTTTCTGGTGCTGGAAGCAGTACATATGCTATGATATCTGAACTGGTTTGGGAGAGATGTTTGTGGGCTTGTCATGGAAGTTTTTTTGTAAATAAGTAATCCCTCCCTCTAGCAGACAATTGGGTTCCTTGTCTCCAGGAGGCTCAGTCACAGAGAACAAAGTTCTGTCAGTTCTGAGCAGTTGGGAAGTCCCGACTTCCTTCACCCACGGCCTGACTGGACTAGCTTTGGGATGGTGTGAGGAGGAGACAGAAGAACGCCTCTGCCCTTCAAGCTTACTGTGGCAACGTGAACCATCAACAGAGTAATCAGTTGTGGTCTATCAGTGAGGAGGATAAGAGGCACATCTGGAATCCCAGTACTCCCAGCAGGACAAAGGCAGAGGAAGGAGGATCACTGTAAGTTTGAGGCTAGCCGACTTGACATGGAGTAAGTTCCAGGACAGCCTGGGTTTCAATAGCAAGACTTGTCTCAAAAAAGAAAATAAACCGAAAAAGATAAAGAAAATGTTCTTATGTACTGGCAAGAAAACTAGCCCAAAACTGCCTCAAAGTTTTGGGGTCCTTGACTTCACCACAGAAAGGAATTTTAGGGCAAGCCAGCCAGTATGAAACAGTTATGCGTTATTAAAGGGATTTTAAACCTTACTAGTGAAAGACTCGATCAGCCTTTCTTCCAGGGAGGGCCCCTCTCAAAGAGACATGAAGGCAGCTGTCGATGCAATTTACAAGAGGTTTAGATTTATTAACCAGAGTTCTGGGGCCGCCCTGCACCATGAGGAGAGGTGACCTCATGGGATTTTACACAAGTATTTTTATACATTTTAGAGGGCAAAATAAAGCACAGTAACCTGGCGCGTTTTCATTGGATAGCGCTCTTAACCTTTAAACTCATTGGTTTGGGCATGTGAGAGGGTTATCTTGTTCTTGCAGCTTCTTTGTGGTCTGTCGAGTTGGGGTCCAGCACAATTACTGGAAGCGGGGTTGGGCACATTCCAGGAGGAGGGGTAGGGTGTTGGAGCTTGGGTTCCTCTGTCTGATCTCTTTCTCATTCCCCCCTTTTCTTTGGAACTATTTCAATCTTGAAATTAAAGATCATCTTGTTTAATGCGCTGATACTGCTGCCTGATCATCATAATTTGCACCACATTAATGCGCTCTCTAATAAAGGTAACTAATTTATTAAAAAGAATAGGTCCAAGCGATAGTCAAAGTCACTTTTAAAGTTCTATTCATCCTTTCTACTTGTCCTGAGCTTTGGGGATGGTAAGCACAGTCAAGTTTCCATTCAGTCCCCCAAAATGTGGCTAATTTCTGACTTACCTGGGCTATGAAATGTGATCCATTAACGGACCCAATTACCTTAGGCACTCCAAATCTTGGAAAAATCTCTTCTAGGATCTTTTTGGCTACCACAGCAGCCTTCTCCTTCTTGGTGGGAAAGGCTTTGACCCACCCTGAAAAAGTCTCTACAAGTACTAGTAGGTACCTGTACCCATATTTGCCACGTTTTACCTCGGTAAAGTTGACCTCCCAATGTACTCCGGGCCGGTCTCCCCTAGGTCTCTTACCTCTTTCAACTTTAGTCCTACATGCCTTCACCTGCCGGCATGGCTGGCATTGATACACAGTCTGCTCTATCAGAGGCTTCAGGTTGGGGATGAATACACCAGACTTCTTTACAGTCTTTATGAGTCTGTCTACTCCAAGATGAGTCTAGTGGTACATCTGCTGAACCATGGCCTTAGCCTGTTCTTGAGGTAGGATGCATTTCCCCGATTGATAATACCAAATTCCTTTTTCCTCATTGTAATAGTTGGTAGGGTCTTCCTGTATCCACTTTAAATCAGTTTCAGAATAGCAAAGTCTTTTGGAGTCGGCCTTGCTGACTAATACTTGCTGGGTGGGATGGCCTAACAACGCTATTTCTTTGGCCACTTGGTCTGCCAGATTGTTTCCCCTTACAACAGGAGAATCTCCTTTTTGGTGCCCAGGGCAATGGATTATGCTCACTTGGGCTGGTAAAAACAATGCTTTCAGCAAATGGACAATCTCAGGCTTATTTTTAATTTCTTTTCCGCCAGAGGTGAGGAGTCCCCTCTGCTGATAGATTGCCCCATGTTTATGAGCTGTGGCATAAGCATGCCGACTATCTGTGTAGATATTTATCTTTTTGCCAGCCCCCAATTCAAGGGCTTTTGTAAGGGCTATTAACTCAGCCTTCTGAGCTGAAGTATCTTCAGGAAGAGCCTGGGTCCAGATTGTCTGGTGCTCATCTACCACAGCTGCTCCCGCTCTCCGATTACCTTCTGAAATGAAACTGCTCCCATCCGTGTACCACGTGGCATCTGCGTTTGTCAGTGGGGTGTCGGACAAGTCTTTCGCCACCCATGTGCTACGGCCAGGCCTGCCTGGCAGTCATGAATGGGCGGGTCAACCTCTGGATCCGGGGAGCAAGGTAGCAGGGTTTAAGTTTGCCCGGGCCAAAAAGGTGATTCAGTCTGAATTTAGCAAAAGGGTCTGGCAGTGTGTCATCCGGGCGTTGGTCAGCCACCGGTCAGGAGGCTGTCGGACCATGCTTTCCAAGGCATGGGGGACAGTCACTTTTAGATCATGGCCCATGGTCAGTTTATCAGCATCTTTCACCAGCACAGCCACAGCAGCCACAATACGCAGACATGAGGGTCATCCGGCCGCCACTGAATCCAGTTTTTTTTTTTTTTTTGACAAATATGCCACTGGCCTTGTCCAGGGGCCCAGCTTCTGCGTCAGAACCCCTTTTGCTATGCCCTTATTCTCAGCCACATAGAGGTGGAAGGGCTTGGTCATCTGGCAACCCCAATGCGGGGGCAGATATGAGGGCTACTTTTATGGCGTCAAATGCCCGTTGTTCTTTTGCCCCCCCAAAAGAAGGAACTCCTGCTTTTAGTGAGGGGGATACAGGGGGCTGCCATTTCGGCAAACCCAGGGATCCACAGGCGGCAGAAAACAGCAGTTCCTAGGAACTCTCTCATTTCTTTGGGATTTTTGGGAGGTGGTATGTGGAATACAGTAGCCTTTCTGGCTTCCAAGAGCCATCGCTGGCCATCCTTAAGCAGATACCCCAGGTAGCTTATCTCTCTTTAGCAGATCTGGGCTTTTTTTGCTGACACCTTGTAGCCTAGATTCCCGAGTTCCTTGAGGAGGTTTGGGTTCCCTGTAAGCATTCTTCTTTGGTTTCTGCGGCCAGAAGAAGGTCATCTATGTATTGAACAAGGCTTACCTTGGGATTAGCTTCTCTATACACAGTCAAGTCCCAATGGAGAGCCTCGTCAAAGATGGTGGGGGGATTTTTAAACCCCTATGGGAATCTAGTCCAAGTGAGCTGTCCTGTTTGACCAGACTCCGGATTCTTTCCATTCAAAAGCAACGTATTCCTGGTTTCTCTCCACCAAGGGCAGACAGAAGAATGCATCCTTTAGGTTGAGGATGGTGGAGGCAGGCAAAGTACTCAAATTATAAGGGTTTGGAATTGTTGGGTGCAAGTCGGCCACCCGTTTGTTTACCTCTCGGAGATCTTGGACTGGGCAGTAGTTGTTGGTTCCAGGCTTCCGGACAGGCAATAATGGTGTGTTCCAGACAGACTGGCACTTTCGTAGAATGCCAAGTTGGAGGTAGCACTCAGTGTGGGGTCTGATGCCTCGTGGGCTTCACGTGGCATGGGATATTGACGAACTGCTATGGGGTCTGCCTGTGCTTTTAATTGAACGTGCACAGGGGGCTGGTTGACAGCCCTTCCCATACCAGCAGTTTCAGCCCAAGTGAGAGGAAATTCTTTGAGCCACCAATCTTTATCATGGAAATTCTCTTGCTCAGTTTCATATATCTGGTATTCATTCTCTAGTTGGAGGGTGAAAACGTGGATGGGCCAGCCATCAGGGCCTTTAACTTGGGTCCCTTCTGGACCGAAATGGATCTGAGCCTCCATCTTGGTTAGTAAGTCCCTTCCCAACAAGGGGTACGGGCAATCAGGCATGAGTAAGAACGAGTGGGATACCCGACCCATTCCTAGATCAACAGATCTTCGGGTAGTCCATGAGTATTGTTTGGTCCCAGTGGCACCCCAGACCCAAGTCTTTTTGGTGGATACGGGGCCTTCAGACTCCAGGAGCACGGAGTGTTGAGCCCCTGTGTCTACTAGAAACTGAAGTGGAGGCTTCCCCTCCACTGTAAGGGTTACCCTAGGTTCAGGGAGGGGATCCAAACCCTGTCTTTCCTACTCACTATCTTGGACTGCCAGTACCTTGGGGTCACAAGGGTACTTATCCCACTGGCGATTCCCCTGTTTCTTTTTGTTGGGACACTCCTTTAACCAATGGCCCTATTCCTTGCAATAGGCACATTGCTCTTTGGCGAGAGGCTCCCTCCTGTCTTTGAGCTTGTGCTTGTGCCTTCTCGCATTCTCGGACCACCATTGTCAAGATCCTCTGTAGATTCTTCTCTTGCCTCCTCTCTCTCTTTCTCTCTCTTTCTTCCTGTTCTTTCTTTTCTCTCTCTCTCTCTAATCTTCTCCTCTGTCTCTCTGTTGTGGTACACTTTTTCAGCTATTTGTACTAAATCTTTTAGAGACTTGTCCTGTAAATTCTCTAGTTTCTGCAACTTCCTCTTAATATCTCTACTAGATTGACCTATAAAGGCCATGGTCACCGTAGCCTTATGCTCCTCACTATTCAAGTCGTAGGGAGTATACTGGTGGAAGTCTTCCATGATCCTTTCTAGAAAAACTGCTGGAGACTCATCGGGCCCCTGCATTACTTCCCTAACCTTAGTCAAATTATTGGGGCGTGGAGCCGCCCCCTTGAGACCTGCCAACAGAGCCTGGTGGTAGATTTTGAGGCGCTCCCTACCTTGAGTTGTAGTCCCAGTTCGGGCATTTAAGGGGAAACCCCTCATCTATGGTCGCTGGGTTTGGTGAAAGCAGGCCATCATTCCTGGGTACATTTTTCCAGGCCTCCAAGATTATGCAGTCTCTCTCTACAGTGGTAAAAAGAACCTGCAACAACTGCTGACAATCGTCCCAAGTAGGCTGATGGGTGAAAAGAACGGACTCTAATAGTTAATGAGGCCCTTAGGGCTATCAGAGAATGG
>CM052704.1:81352139-81397919 GCA_028551405.1 Uromys caudimaculatus | reverse complement strand
GCTGAGGAGAGAGAGACGGTGGGTAGGGAGGAGGAGGATCAAGGAGAAGGAGGTCAGAAGTGCCTGCATCCTGGAGGACTTTCTTCTGCTGAATCGGGGTGCTCGAGTCCTGGAGGGGGAAAATCTGAGAAGAGGGAGGGGGGAGAAAGGATCTGACCCACAGCAGAGAGTTAGCTGCCAGGTCTTGCCAGACCAAGATGTAAGGGATTTGGTCCAGGTAAGCCGCCATTACTTTGTTTTTCACGGCTCAGATCAGGTCTCGGGAGGAGGTTCCCGCTGGCGGCCATCCTGTTTCAAACGTTGGCCACTTGGAAGAGCAAAACGTGGTCCATTTAGCCTTCTTAATTTTGAGTGAGAGGTCACATCCTCTGGCCCTAACGTCAGTCCAATGTGCAAGAGTCAGTTCCAGCGGAGTAGAGACTGTCTGTCCCATCCTCGGAAATGTCAGTCCAACAAGAAGAATACAAGCAACACAAAGAACGAAAGTAAAAAGTCCGAGTCAGTCGGGCAAGCCTTTAATCTCAGCACTTGGGAGGCAGAGGCAGGTGGATTTCTGAGTTCAAGGCCAGCCTGGTCTACAGAGTGAGTTCCAGGACAGCCAGGGCTTCACAGAGAAACTCTGTCTCGAAAAAACCACATACACACACAAAAAAATCCAAGTCGTCCCTACCACGAATACCAGAGACAAGACAAGAACAGACTAGGTGGCGGGCGAAGATGCTGCCACCGACAGGGTGTCTCAAGAAGGTGAGACTCAGGCAAACAGAGAGTCCGAGGCGTCCCTTGGTCCCTCCGTGGCCGCAGCATTCAGGTACTTCTACCCGCTGTGAACGCCACCAGACAGGCGGCACAAAAGTGCCCAGACAGGCAGCCCAGAGGCCCAGAGGTGGCATGGAAGTGCCCAGAGGCTCGCAAGCAAAACTGAAAGTAGGCATCACAGAAGAGGAGGAGGACAGAAAACAGACGAAGAGGGAGACACACAATACCTGCTCGAGGGTAGCCTCCGAATGCCACTATCCAGTCCCCGAGATGGGGAGCCCTGTTTTCCGGCCAACGCACCAAATGAAAGATTCAATCAGCCTTTCTTCCAGGGAGGGCCCCTCTCAAAGAGACACAGAGGCAGCTGTAGATGCAAATTGCAAGAGGTTTAGGTTTATTAACCAGAGTTCTGGGGCCGCCCTGCACCATGAGGAGAGGTGACCTCGTGAGGTTTGACACAAGTATTTTTATACATTTTAGAGGGCAAAATACAAGCACAGTAACCCGGCACGTTTTCATTGGATAGCGCTCTTAACCTTTAAACTCATTGGTTCGGGCGTGTGAGAGGGTTATTTTGTTCTTGCAGCTCCTTTGTGGTCTGGTGAGTTGGGGTCGGGCACAATTACCAGAAGGGGGGGTGGGCACATTCCAGGAGGAGGGGTAGGGTGTTGGAGCTTGGGTCCTTCTAGCTGATCTTTTTCTCACTAGAAAGAGAAATAATAAGAATAAGACACACCTAAGTACACAAAGTACTTGGTAGAGTTTACTGTCTTTACCTTAGCCATATATAGGGTTTTGGTGAGTTTTGAAGTAATTGTCTCCAAGGGTTGCTAAACAGTTGAACTGAGCCCACTGGGTGGTTTCCGGAGTACACTGGTCAGGATTACTGTTGATAAAGTTAAAACCTAGATAATAGGAATGTGGGCAGTTAGGATGGTTTTACTATAAACAACTAACAGTCTCTTTTGAGAGATTCCTAGGAAGTGTCCACAGGAGTGAAGCCACACTGAAGGCCACTGGTCTTAAGCAATTATTATTTGACATTATTATCTTAACATTATTATTTGAAAAAACAAAACAATGTTGTATAAAAGAAATAATGTCTGTCTCTTGGGGGGCAGTCTTCACAGCAAATGCTAATTATGCAGGAATTTTTGACTCCAGAGACTTCAACCAGACTAGAGTGAGAGGCTCCCTTCCTTTCCCAGAGCCCTTTACTTTTCCTTGTTCTCCCATCTGTCCACTTTTATTTGTCTAAACTTCTGATTCTGGGGCTGCAGAGATTGCTCAATGAGTAACGTGCTGAGACCCTAGGGTGGGATCCCAGCATCTATGTTAAAAATAAATAAAAACAAAAACGAAACAAACAACAACAAAACCATGTGTGACTGTATGCACCTGTAGCCCTCAGTTCGGGGAGGCAGAGACGGGAGGATTCTGAGGGCTCGCTAGCTAGCTAGTTCAGCCATAGTGGAAGGTCCAGGACTAGTGAGGGAAATTGTCTCTAAAAATAAGGTAAAGAAGCAATTGAGGAAGACATCTTGATGTGAACCTCTGGCTTCCTCAAGTGTCCACAGATGCAAGCACACATTTTCACACACACAGGCACACACACATACACGCGCACACAAAGCTATGATTCAATCTTAACAGAATAAGATCTAGAAAGAAGTTTTCTTTATACAACAATTTTTTTTCTAGCTCTAGAGAGTTCTGAAGGATTTGTATTTTCTACCCTCGTTTATTTAATGATTTAAAAATTTAAATATTCTTTCTTTATGACTCTTATTTATTTTGTGTTTGTGTATCCTGGAGGCTAAAGAACAACTTGTAAGAGTGAGCTCTTGCCTTTCATTGTGTATGTGTCCTGGGGGATCGAAATGAGGTCATTAGGCTCATCTGTGAGTGCTACCTGATGAGCCATCTTGATGGCCCCTAAGATAGAATTGAAAGAAAAGTTATTACAGTCTGAACCCTAGTCTATAGCACCCTACTTCTGTTTGTGGAGGTAACTAGAAATCTTGAGAGAATTCTTAGTGTTTGGATGTGCATTCCCACACCCTAGACTCTCTGGAATGCACAGGTCCCAGATGTTTGGAGGTCTATGCATGATGACTTCAGGATGTGTGGAGTTCACAGTAGGACCATGTGCTTAGTCATGTTGGGCTGGTATATGGTACCCAGCCTTGGTGAACTGATATAACATGCCAGGTAGCTCAGTAATGATCCACTGGTCTACCTTGTTAGAAGAAAACAGTGGGGATACTGGAAAGATGGCTCAGCATTTAAGAGCATTCTCTTGCAGAGAACTCAGGGCTTGGTTCGAGAATGCACATGTAGTTAAAGGCTCACAACCACCTTTAACTCCAGTTCCAAGAGGTCTGAAGTCCTCTTCCCACCTCTGCATACAGTAGGCATGCTTATGATAACTGAGTACACACACTCTGGAAAGGACATTGTTGTGTAGCAGTTTCCTCCTAGAACAAAACATTCCATCTTGCAGGGGGGGCTAGCTCCTTCATACATGAGGTAAACAACTCAAAAAGCTTCAGGAAGTTCCTGAAACTGACCAGATCCACTAGTTCCCTCCCTCCCAAGAGTAACCAATAAAGATTCTTCAGTACCACTTTAAGACAAATCAGGCTGTAAAAATTAAGCAGACAGACAAGCCTAGCTGTCTGGAAGAAACTAGAGACCAACCAAGCAGCCTGAAAAGAAGCAGAAATCAGCTGAGCTGCTAGGGAGAGGCTTAATCCAACTGAGTCATCTGGAAATGACACTTCTAAACCTGTTGAGCTACCCTGCAAGCTCTGCAGTATACTCCAGATATTCAGCTTTTGTGAGCTGTCACCCACGCTGGTGTAGGTTTTGGTGATGCATCTGTTGTTGAGTCATTCTGCTCCTGTAAATACCCATTCCCCAAATTCCTTCAAAGATCAACCCCAATAAAACTCACTGGTTCACTGAGTTGGCCTTTAGTGGTGTCTGTGTAAGACTCTGAGGAGCCTTAAATTCCCAGAGGACCCCCGAGTGAACACCATGGAGTCGGGGATCAATGCAAAATGCAAGAGGAATGTATTGTTCCAGCATGCTGGGGTCGCCCTGCACACCAAGGCGGGAGAGAACGACCATACGCAGCCCGTCCAGCGAGCTTTTATAGCTTCTAGAACAGTGGCCATTAGGCACAATGTGATTGGTAGAACAGTGTGACTTTGAAACTGATTGGTCTTTAGGGAATGAGGTAGCAGGGGCTTAATCAGCCCCTTCCTTCCAGCCTAAGTGCTCTCTAACCTGTTTCTTCTAGGAGGGGAGGGGTGCCTGTGTGCTCAGGGGCCCTGGTGGAGTTTACCAAAGTTCCTGAGCTGATCTCTTCATCTGTACTTTGGCATGTTGTGATAGGCTGCCTATGTGGGGGAGTAGTCATGTGTGTTGGATCTGCAGGAAAAGTCTGCTGCACAACACACAGACATGAAATAAAAACATCTTATGGAGAAAAAGAGGAGGAGGAGGAATAAGAGGAAGAGGAGGAGGAGGAGGGGGAGGAGGAAAAGACAACAATGAAGACAGAGGCTAGGGCAGTGGACTGAACAATGATGCCCAAAGGAAAGTTCTTCCTGAATCTTGGCACCCAGGTAGGAGATGTAACTAAGTTAAGGATCTGTGATGGGCAGAAAGGGTTGGAATATCACAGTAGGACTGCAAGAGGAAGGCCTGCAGAGGGAGACCTGACCCAGAAGGGATGCAATGACTCGAGAAGTTTAGCTGCAAGCCAAAGGACAGCAGCGGCCAGTAGATGCTTAAGGTAGGCACCAGTGACTTGTCCCCTACCCACTTGTAGACAGCTTAATTTCTGCCTCCACTTCTGCCCTATAGAAAGCATGTCTGCAAAAGCCAGGCACAGCAACACACATCTTCAATCACTTCCAATACTTGGGAAGTAGAAGCCAAATAACTAACTCTCTCTGAGAGTTTGAGGCCAGCCTAATCTCCTTAAGAGTTCCAGGACAGCCAAGGATACATTGAGAGACACTGTCTTGTTTCAAAACAAAAACAAAAACAAAGAAAAAGGGAAAGAAAGAGAAAGCATGTCTGTGGCTGTACAGAAGGCTTTGATGGCTTTGGGGTCCCACATTGTCCTGGCTCAGAAGTTGCGGTTCCTTTCCCTGGATACTTTTGAGAGGGGCTCTGAGCCTGATAATGAGCTCTGTCATCTGGGCTGGGTAGAGGGATGGCCCCTACCCTGGCTCTTGAGCCTCAGCTGGGGAAGGGGAGCATGTTGCCTAGCAACCTGGAGGTCTGATGAGGCTTCCCACTGTGCCCTGATTTCCCTGCGAAGGAGCATGCATGTGGAGATTGTTAGAATACTGGAGGCTATTTACGAAAAAAAAAAAAAAAAAAAAAAAAAAAAAAAAAAAAGACCAGAAAACACCACGCCTCCACTCAGAATAACTTTCTGGGTTCTAAAAATGGAATCTGCCCAGTAGTCAAATTTCCCTCTCCAACAGTAGTAAAATTCTGTCTGTAGGGGAAATTGCTATTAATGGTTATTGTTACCTAATATAACCCCCTTGGTAAGCCGCAGGTGTGGAGATTGACAATCCCTCGATTACACAACAGGCTTGATGGGCTCCCACAGACATTCCTCCAGGAAGTGAGGTTTTTGCCTGCCCTGATGTTCATAATCTCTTGGGTAATGAAATAATTATTAAATAACAATAAGATACACACACACATACACATGTGTGTGTGTGTGTGTGTGTGTGTGTGTACAATTCTTGTGTCAGGGACTGCCCTAAGTACTTTCTATGTGTGAACATACACGTTTATTATAACCGTCCTATAGGGTAGGTACTACTATTGCCTTTACTTTTTGATATTTAAGTTAAGGTACTTTATAGCCTAGGCTGGCTTCAAGCTAGGCATGCAGCCCATGCTGTTCTCAAACTTGTGATTCTCCTGCTTCAGTCTTCTGAGTGCTGAATTTATAGGAGTGAACCCCTGTGTCTGGCTACTGCCTTCATTTTACAAGTATCTGAGGCACAGAGGTCAAGAACTTGCTTAAAGGCACAGAGCAGCTTAGTAGCTGAGCTGGGACTTGAACCAAGCCCATAGAGTTCCAGGGGTCTGTATTGTTACCCCTTGTGCTATGTTGTTTGTTATACTGGGTGTTGGGGAGGCTCCTGCACTATGTTGGTGATCTGTAGGTGGGTGCTGGGGAGGCCTGTTCTCTACCCAAAGTCAGGGACCTGACTGAAACTTGGGCTTTGGCAGTGCATGAGTCCTACAGCAATCTTGTAATCAGGGTTGTAGGAGCCTGGAAAGCTCCCCTAGAGGCATATGCCCAAACCTCAGTGCCTCCTCTTAGAGTTAGGGCCTTTACAAGTCTGTCTGAGTGAGCTGCAGAAAGACTCTTCAGTTCCTGCACTGCCTTCAGGTTGTGTCTGAGGAAACAGGTGTATAGTCTCCCAGCCTGAAAGCCTAGGGCCATCCACCACAGGTAGTCCTCTTCTTTCTGGGGGGAAGGGGGTAGGGTGGGGGTGGAGCAGAGGGAGAAAGAGCATCCCTGGGCCCTGAGTGAAGTATACTGGTGCCCTTGCTGTCTCTGTATTTACAGGCCAGCGTGGTGGTGAAGTGAGCGCTGAGGTTAAGGGAGCCTGGAGCTTGTTACAAGAACACAGGAAAGGCGGTTTGCTGAGTTTCCTCTGCATAGGGAGGTGAACTCCAGCTCTGACAACTCCTGGGCCTTGCCAGCTTGCTTGCCCTTGCCAGTGAGGGAGGGTGGGGTGGCTAAAACCCACACACTTCTCCCAGAGACTGAAGGGCTCACTGGAGGGAAGTTTTTGTTTGCCACTGCTGTGCTTACTAGTGAGGCTTCAGGGGGCAGATGCTGGGAGCCTTCAGAGAGGAAGGGAAGCCTGGTGAAAGGCTGGTTGCCAGTGGACAACTCTGGTCTGGACAGGTTCATGCCGCTGCCCCTCACGCCTGCCAACCCTCAGCAGAAATATCACAGTTAGAAAACATCCTGAGAGCTGGGGAGTGGTGGCACTTGGGAGGCAGAGGCAGGTGGATTTCTGAGTTCGAGGCCAGCCTGGTCTACAGAGTGAGTTCCAGGACAGCCAGGACTACCCAGAGAAACCCTGTCTCGAGAAACCAAAAAAAAAGAAAAAAAAAAAAAAAAAAGAAAACCTCCTGAACCTCCTGAGAGCTGGGGGTGAGAGGGAATGGCTCTGCTCCCCATCCTCCACCAGGGCCCACCCGCTCTCCATCAGTTTGTGCGCTGCTGGGCATTCCCCGCTTGTGAGCTGTCTCATTGCGCCTTCAAATAGTCTGGGTCAGTAGTAGGTCTGAGTGTCCCTAAGGGCCAGGATGGTTTCAGCTTCCATTCCTAGCCCCGCCCAGCTCTTAGCAAGCATGAGTGGAGACCCTGGGGGAGGTAAAAAATGACCTACACCTACCCAGAGATGAGAGCTCCAGTTCAGCCCTGCCTTGGGACTGCTGTGACACCCTTCTGTCCTGGTGCCTCCAAACCTCTCTTTCACCAGAGTCAAGGCAGAGCGAGCCAAGGCAGTGAGGCTGCTGGACCTGTGGGGAAGGCTGAGACTGGGTGTACCCTGGCCAGAAGCCCAGCAAGCCTAAGCGTGTTATGAAAAGTTATTATCTGCTCTCATCTGCCTTTTGGACAAAGGCTCCTGGTGTTGTCCTTGTCCTGTGACCTCTGCCTGGGCACCATGTTCCCTGTTGCTTGGATCTGCACTCTTTCTCTCTCTCTCTCTCTCTCTCTCTCTCTCTCTCTCTCTCTCTCTCTCTCTCTCTCTCTGTTTTGAACACAGGCACTGAGGCCTGGCAACAGCCCTCTCTGCAGGGCAATGGTTATACCTTCTGTTTACAGACCCCATTGCTGTGGGATAGTAGAACTGAATCCATCCTTGGGATAATAGCCCAGTTTTATGTGGTGCGCTAGCCTCAGGCATAGAACTGCTGTGGGTTAAACCTTGTATTCCCCTTAAACCTATTCTGTCCCTCTTTGCAGCAAGGCCCATGGGAGCTTCCTGCTGGGAGGGGGCAGTGAGACATCGCTCAGTCTGAAGAGAAATCTCTCTCAAGTGTCCCTGCTAAGACTATGGTTTGGGGAACCCAAATTCTTAGGGAACACTTTGGCCTTTGAAAATCTAGAACACATGGACTCTGAGCCATCACAGCCTTGGCCACCCCAGGCTACCTCATGAGCAGCAAGCAGCCTTACTAGACAGAAGGAAATGAAGCAGATGAGCCTACTCAGAAGGGAAAGACCAGATTCTGGACACTAAGGGTCAGGAGGGCAGGAGGGTAGAGGTCAAGGGTCAGGAGTCTGGCTGTATGAGCAGTGGGGAACACTCTCAGGTTGGCCAAGGTGGTCTTTCCTCTTCTCTGTGGTTGATGATGGGCATAGAGGCTGAGTAGTGTTAGGGGAGCCCCAGCCTAGGAACCCACTGATTTCTGCTATAGCCCTGGGGGATATGTGTCATCATCTTACCACACAGCTTTGAGGACTGGAGCCTGAGGAGACAACCCGGCCTTGGTCTTCCATGCTTAGGAGGAGGTAGTGACTTTCACTGAACATTTTTCTTCCTAGCTGTATGCTGAGCACTTTGGGGACATTGCTGTTACGGATGTGAAGACCAAGATTCTGGGAGAAGACCTCATCCAAGGCCTGCGTCAGGAGCCAAACAGAGCCAGAGACCTGTTTCCCCCCACTGTTCTCCCCAGCATTGGGGTGACTTTTTTCACTTTTTGACTCTGGGAACTATTAGGCTCCTTTTAATCTCTTAATTACAGGACTCCTTCTAGAACTAAGCCATAAGCCTCGGCCATGGGGATCCAGGGGATTTGCCATCTGCCTTTGACCTGAGTCTCTTTACTTGAAAGACAGACAGGGAGAAGATGGAGGAGGTTGGAGCATCTAGAGAAGGGCCCAGAACTACTCTTCTTACTAAGCTGATCTCCAGGAGCCTTCTACTTTGTAAGCCCAGGGAGGGTGGGGATGGTTGAGGAAGGAGGGGTTAGTGAAAACCGGCTAAATCAGAATATTTCTTGCTCTTTTCAAGGGGTGGAGGAGGAAGTCAAAAATCCCAAGGACATGTGTGTCCTATAGTCAGTCACTCAACTTTCAGGCCTCAGGACTTCTACAGCCTTCTCTGTGCCACTTCATACTCAGACCTCCAATGGCTGGCTGGGTGGCTTGCCTTGATCTTATAGCATAAGACCTGATGGACTCTTGCAATCATACTGGGATGCTGGTGTCCCACCCTCCCAACAGTGGCTTTGCCTTTTGAGGAGTCCTGGGAAATAACATGACTTACTAGAAGGTCGGGGAGAGCCTTGAGAGAACATCCTAGGGAGTAGGAGTGAGCATAGTGTATTATGGGAGTGGAGATAGCTTTGGGCAAGGGCATTCAGGTTCTGATGAGCATCCCAGCAGACAGAGCAAGGAGAAAGTAGGGGAGGGGCAGATCATATCCCAAGCATCTGAATACAGACTACATACAGAGTGTGAGCTTCATACCAGGGGAATGGGAACCAGTGAACGTGTGCGCATGACAGATACTCAAGAGCATAACACAGGAGGGCTGATGAAATTCTAGATCAGCTAGGGCCACAGAGCAAGACCTTCTCTTGTGGAGCGTGGCACTGTGGCTGTGCTTCAGGATTGGTGAAGAGACCAGCTGTGAGGTGCCAGTCAGCGTCCACAGTGTCCACCGCATTGTGGAGGAATTCTGTGATGAGCACCCTGAGCAACTGTGTCCTGTGGGGCAATAGTTCTGGCCTGGGCATGCTAGTCACCCTCCCACAGCTGGAGTAAGGCCCGTTGGCCAGAGAAGTGAGCAGGATGCAAGGGACACACACACATGTGGCTGGTGTGAGTGCGGTTACGGAGGCTGCCGCCGCCACTCATGAGTCAGTGGTCTGAGGCCCATGCCAGCACTGCTTCCTGGGACTGGGATTCAGGGAAAGGCAGGGTGTGAGGAGCAGGCAGGAGCAGGCAGGCGGGGTGCTGCTCCAGCCTTTCGGAGGCTTCAGGGGAGAAGCCTCAGTCAGCTTTGCTTCCTGCATCAACTTACACCCAGAGGAGCAGTTCCCAGAGATGCTTCTCTACAATGAACCTGAGACCCAGGTTAACATCCCTGGGGCACAAACCTCACACCCAGCCCCTAGTCCCTTACCCTCTTACTCCAAGCCATAGCCCTCGGGTAACTCAGAGGGTCTAGGAGATGGAAACCTGTGGTGCCGTTCTCTCTGGGCAGTTGGATTCCAGCCGTCTTTGCTTAAAGATCCTAAAGCCCTCTTGGTACTAAGGCCCTGTCCTGAAGCTAGAGCTCTCCTGTAGCTTGCACACTTTAGAAGACTCCCTCACTGCCACTGGACCCTCAGAGAAATGGCAGTGATTGACCAAACCCAGTGGCCCTTCTACAGACCTGGGCTTCCTCAAAGGAAGGACCACTGGGTAGCCTGTCAAATGTGCAGGTAAGAATTAGCTGAGGTTCCTCAGAAGACATCTTTGTAGCCCATGTGGAGTGGGTGGGCTGTTTCTGTGGGAGTGAAGGCTGGTGTTGACCTCAGTTCTAGAGGAGGGGGAGCTGCTGGTACCATAGCCCTTACCCTACCCAGGCACCCAGAATAGCACATTGCACCCCTACCCCTAGCTGAGGTTTATGGGAGGTCTGCTGGAGATGCAAGGGCAGGCTCCTTGGGGACGCTGATGTAGGGACAGTGGTGAGAGAGCAGGTGCCTCTAAGGAAATTCCAGACAGAGGAAAAAAGGAGGCAGGCAGGCATGCTTACTCCATGAGCTGTCCCTTCCCAAATCGAGTGGGTGGAGCTGAAGACATGCTGAGTAATGTCCTCAAGAGACCGCCAGATGGAAGAGGATGTGTGACCCTTGATGGGCCCAACTGCCAATGAAATCACTCTCACTGGCCTCAGCTCCTCCAGGGGTCAAGATGACACGGTGCTCTCCTGAGGCAAACTCTTTCCTAAAGACCGGAGTTCTGACTCGTTAGACTTCATCCATTCATTCCTTCATTCCTTCACAAATAGTTGAATGCAATGCTTGGGGAGCTGGGAGGTGGGGGCAGTGCTAATACATACATTCCACGCAGATGTGCAACACAGAGAGCGGATTTGGCTGTGCTGGTTTCTAAAAGGGAAGGCAACATAGGGAGGATGGTCTTTCTTAAAAAAAGAATGGGAGAGAAGGGGAAAGGACATTTTGGGCAAAGTTCACGCAACATTGCAGGGCTAGAGCAACTGAAGGAGGCAGATGCAGACAGGACCTGCAAATGTGGTACTGCCTGTGACATACAGGCTTTGCCAGTCCTCTTGAAGTTGGGTGAGAAGGGAGCAGCGACCTTGGTCTCATGGGCAGAGTGGATGCCTGAGTCAGCAGTCCTGGGCTCATACCTAGTTTCTACTGCATAGAGGTTCCTGAGTGGGGCGTGGTATTTACCACCCCATACCTCAGTTTCCTCATCTGAGTAACGGGAAGACCATGGTCCTGGGGTTTCTGTGAGAACACAGTGTGACATTGCTTTATAAACTGTAAGTAGCTTTACAACCCGAAGGCATCATTGGGTAACACTTCGACAAGCAGCCTTAGCACCCTGGCGCCCTCAGCATTGACCTTTTGGAGCGCTATTTCCTGAGAAAAGGCCACGGGAGGCCTCTCTCACCCGGCCATGTTAGTTCTCAGGCACTGGATGATGTTGATGCTTTGACGTTTTCATTCACTCTTTAGGGTTCTTTTCTTTGAAACTAGGTACTACCGACCTGAAGTCTTAGAAGCCACTGGGGAAAGTCAGAGGCAAGAGGCAGAGACTGAACTGAATCTGCAGGCTAGGTGTGGAGGGGTGCAGGAGTAGGGTTAGCCTGCTTACGGTGGGGCAGGGACCTGTGGCAAAGCGGACAGTAAGTGGCAGGCAAGTGAGGCCAGAGGCAGTTAGTAACAGTAAGACCATAAGGATGTGGAGAAAAGGGAGCAAGAAACCAGACTCAGGAAGAGTCCAACCCCTCCCCAGGCTCAGAGTCTTCAACGTTGGTGCACCTAAGAATTTCTTTAATACCAGCATTCAGGAGCTCTGTGAGTCCAAGGCCAGCCTGGTCTACAGAGTGAGCTCCAGGATAGCCGGGCTACACAGAGAACCCCTATCCCACCTCCCACCCCTCAGAAAGAAAGAAAGAAAGAAAGAAAGGAGGGAGGGAGGGAGGGAGGGAGGGAGGGAGGGAGGGAGAGAGAGAGAGAAAGCAGACTTGGAGAGGGGAGGAAAGGTTCCCTTGGCTCCACCTGACTCTTGGGGCCTCTTTTCAGATCAGCTAGCCCCATAGTTGTTGTTGGAGCAGATTTTGGTCTCCTTAGCTCCCAGAGTCACTGGGCTCTGCCTGGGCATGTCCCCAGTGATCAGTGACTAAGCCACTTTTTTCTTTTTCTTTTCTTTTCTGCTAGAGGGTTGAGTCCATTTGATGCTGAACTCTGGTTCCCAGGGGGTCTTGCCTCCACATGAGACCAGGTCCTTGGTACCCAGCCTGGCTCCTTCAGGTCTTCCTTGTCTGTGCCACTGGTCCCAGGTTCTCTTTGCCAGTAGCACCATAGTACCAAGACAGAACTGGACCCAGTGACTCTTCGCACTGAGTGGGCGCCATAAATACTTGTTGAATGGAATTCTTGCTTCTGGTTGGGATTTTCCACTGTAGCCAAAGGGCTGCTCCCAGCCCTGCCATGGCCAGGCCGGTTTTGGAGTCCACCCTATGTGTATGTTCACTCTTACATCTTCTTGCCACACCCATTCCTCCTCATAGCCGTCCTGCAGGATGCTCCTCAGAGCCACAGACTCCCTGTGGGCCCATGGCGGCCCGAGAACTCTGTCGCCCCACCCTCTGTGGGCTTCTTGACCTCTGCCTTCTGTTTATTCCTTGTTTTTCCTTTTCTGCACATGTCTCAGTGGTGTGGCTGAAGAAAACAGGCCCAAAGCAGAATCTACCAGAGCCCTACAGAGCCCTGGCCAAGGGAGATGATAATCTTGCCAATGGCCACAGAACAAGTCCCAAGGCTGGCTTCCAAGCCCCGCTGATCTGGCCCCTCATGCTTTTAACCCTTACGTTATAGTTTCCCACATGCAAAGCTTGAGGAACATCTCCACGGAGATTTGATGAGGACTGAATAAGGCCAATTACAGGAGGCTGCCTCGGAAACTGTAAAAACACTGTGTAAGCATTAATCAGTTGTAAAATACTTTCGGAACAGCCACATTTTGTTAGTTGATAAAGTACTTGCAAGTGGCTCTGCTGTTTCCACCCAAACCATGGACTGAACACTTACTTGCCTTTCTTTTTCTCCTTTTCAGTTGAATAAATCGTAATGACTTTGGCCTGGTGGTTCGTGCTCCTGGCTTATGTCTATGATCATGCCCCATCCATTCTCCGCTGACTACATGGTGTCTCTTCCCTGGAGCCCCTCCTTTCTGTTTCTGAGGCTCTCACCCACAGCCAAAGCACCATCGCAGCACATGATGGCTTCTCAGCCACCTTCGATCTTGTATCCATCCTTCCCAGAGCTGCTAGAAAACTCAGTTTGGTTATTGCCATTCCAATGAGCGCCCAAGGACCTAGCTTACAGCCAGCGGGACATGGCAGGAAGTTGAAATAGGAAGTGGGATTACGGGAAAACGAACGGCCAAATCTGTTGTTATTCACTGATGATATAATTGCATACCTAGCAAACCCTGGAGAGTTCACTGAAAGGCAAATATAGCTCATGACTTTTTTTAGTTGGCTGCAAAATAACAATTGACACTTATGTAGAGTGGAGCTCCTGCCAGCCCCATCCTAAGTGATCTGCATGTACTCCCCAGCTCCCCTCCACTCGATGTCTTCATTTTGCAGGCAAGAAAACCAAGGCCTGAGGTTGGGAGGCTGGGCCCAGACCAAGAGGTCTGGCTGTTGTGCCTGTGTGCTTATTTACTCGGCCATCAATGACTGTGTTGTGTGCCAGTCTTTCTTCCTCACAAAATGTGTTAGGAGGAAAAGACACAGTCACCATGGCCATCAGAAATGCTGGCTTTCAGTAGGGGCCTCGTTGTCACCTATGTCCCCAGGCAGCTGTGCTTTACCTACCACCAGAGTCTAGTGAAGCCTTTTACAAAGTTGTTATCAATTTCTGCCCTTTATGCCACTAACAACAAGGACTCTATCTAGGAATGGCTTGGAAAGGAACGCTACAATAGCCCCCAAGCCTTCCCTTCTAGGGACGCATTGGTGCATAGCAGTCTGCTTACAAAGGTCAGCTCTGCCTTCCATGGACAGCCCTTGACTTACACTTTTGTGTTGAAAGTTCCGCCCCAAACTGAGGAATTATTGGCAACTGATAGCTGATGAGAGAGGGGAAGTCCTTTTATTTTTAAGAATGTGGCCCTTAATCCCAGCACTCGGGAGGCAGAGGCAGGCGGATTTCTGAGTTCGAGACCAGCCTGGTCTACAGAGTGAGTTCCAGGACAGCCAGGGCTACACAGAGAAACCCTGTCTCGAAAAACCAAAAAAAAAGAATATGACCCCTGGGAGGTTGGCTACATTCCAGTGGATAGCCCCAAAGGAGCAGTCCAAATTAGACTTGAAGGATTAAAGAAAAAAAAAAAAAAAGGAGGACTCAAAATTGGATGGGTAGGGAAGAGGGGTGTGGATCTGGAAGGAGCTGGGTGAGGGGGCGTGAATACAATCAAAATACATTGTCTAAAATTCTCAGAGAACAAAAATATATTTTAAACCATCAAAAACATTGAAAGAGACTCTTCGAAGCTAGGTGTTTCAGGCAAATTGCAGCAGCAGAGATCTGCCAATGTCTGCTGGGTCCCAGGGTGGCACTGCTGGCACCATCTTGGGTTGCTAATAGAACACATTTGTGTTTTCCTTGACATTTGGGGATTTCTCTGGGCTGAGACAGTACCTCTCCTTCCCTAGTCAATTTTAGGGTGTGGAGAGCATGCTGAGAGATCCATGCTGCTTCTTGCCTGATTGATTAGGTTCTGGCCTGTGATTTTTCTGTCCAGGGAAAGAAGAGGAAATGCTGATCAAGAACGTTGAACATGTGCCCAGAGTGTTAGGAAGCTCCATATGTCATCTTGCTTAATCCTGGCCATAAGCATATAGAATAAGTGTTCTCAACCCCACTTTGGTGGGAACAAGTTTAGGTTTCCGGGCTTGAGGAGCTCTTGGCAGATTGAATGCTGGGCTAGAACACACACAGTCTGTGTGTGGAACACCATTGCTGTGTCAGAATCTGGATGGGGGCCGTGTTGGTGGAGTAAGGTGCCTTTTTAGAAATGACAGGAAAGTGTCTGGAGTAGGGTGCAAATGGGGTTGAGGGATTCTTAGGGCACAGGGCTAGGGGAATGGTCAGGACCTGTAAGGATTCCTGACATCCTCAGGATGTCACTAGCTCGCCAGTATAGGAACCCCCATCAGACAGAGAATGCTTCGTCTGGGCCTGTCTGCAGCATGGGTTGGCCCACTGGGACCCAGACCAGTGGCTCCCCTGGCTAAGAGCCTTTGCCGCATCTGAGGACTAGGGCTGAACTTCGGCGCCTATCACTTGGGCCAAGTTAGATGGCAGGGATACTGATGGGATAAACAGGGCAGAAGGAGTTTGGATTTGATCCCTGATGTTGGGCCTGTGGACTCAGCCTGTCTTCCAGGAAGCACAGAGGTGATAGGGACTCAGATGCAGCCTGGATCCTCTCCTGTCCCAGCTGTCTCTGAGTCACATGTAAATCCCAGGGGCCTCTTCAAGGATGGAAACTTGGCAAGAGCAGGACTGGGTGAGAAAAGAAGCTAGAGAGAGGCATACAGTAGGGCTGGAAACATGAGCTGTGTGGGCGATGGAGGAAATGCTTACCTAGCCAGCACAACATTTTTGGTATTGTACACGATCCAAGAGTGCTAGGCATGTGTGTGTGTGGATGCATACACATTGGTATGTGTACATGTGAGTGCAGGTGCCCACTATGTATAGAAGACGGTGTTGGATCCCCTGGAAGCTGCCTGATGTGGGTGCTGGGAACTAAACTTGGTCCTTTATTAGCACAGTATGGGCTCTTAACTGCTGAACTGACTCTCCTTAACTGCTGAGTCACCTCTCCAGCCCCAGGTGTGTTGAGTCTCCTACACATATCATCATTCTGAATCCTCACCGCCACTTCAGGGACAGGCATCTTACTACCCCCATTGCACTGATGAGGAACCAGAGGCTTATCAGAACCTTGAGCCTGTATGTCTGTGTGTCTGCTACATAACAGACTCAGAGAGTCCAGTGACCGCAGGCAGGGCAGACCGGCTAGTCTAGGACTGAGATCATCCAGCCCTGGTTTCCTCCATTCCTGTACTGATTCTTTCAACCTGCCCTCACAACTACACACACCCCTGTTGGCTGGGCCTGTCCCTTGTAGGCAGTCTTCTGCAATGCTCTTTTCTGTGCTTTCTGGAGGAAAACTGATGGTTTACACTGAGATGGAAATGACTCATGAAAGGACCCGAGACACTCAGGAAAGAGCCCCTCATGTGCAAACTCTAGTTCCAGGTCACTTAATAGATGGGAGAAGGTAAAGGGAGAGTCTAGAAGATTAGTGGCCTGATGGATGAGACACTGGCCTCCTTAAATGTCCTCCCAAGGATCATGTGTTAAAGATTGGTCCCCATGATGTGATGGCTCGAATGGGACCTGGCGGAAAGAAGGTAACTCACTGTGGGTTTTCTCTTGACACAGCCATTGGATCTCTGACCTTTCTCCTCTCTTTTTGCTTCCTGGATACCGAAAGGTAAGCAGCGTTCTCCTGCCGTGTGCTTTACCACAGGTCCAAAGGCAGGAATGCAAAATAGCCAGGAACCGAAACCATGAGTTAAAATAAAAACTTTTCCTTCTTATAAGTCAGTCTCAGGTATCCTCTCACAGTGACAAAAAACTGACTGAAAATGTTCATTAGTAAGGCAGAGATCACAACCTTACCACCCCCGTTTTGCTAAGGTTGGATGGTTATTCTGGATGTGGAAGTTCTGAGGAAATGGTGAAGTTATTTAATTATAAGAGTATTCGTATGATTTCAGGAATGTGTGTTTTATGAGAGAACAAAGCCTTGAGCCAAGAGATGAGGACTTAACTAGCAAGGGCGTCTTCCTGGGCACAAAAAGTCCCTACTGTTTTTCCAAAACATACCTAACATCCCACAGTTGGCTTGTAGATGTCTCCCAAGAGGCCAGAAACCAGAATGAGCTGGTAAAAGACCCTTGTGAGGAACCTCAAGGCCAGGCCCTGAAGCTCCAGAGGATTTTTAAAGTTCTGCCTAAACTGAGCCTGTGTGCCCAGGAGGCTTCCCCTAAGAGAGGGGCTTCCTGTAACTGACAGAACACACAGGCTGTGTCACCATGGTTGTGCAAGCTGGTCTCCACAGACCAGTGGATAGACAGATGGAAAACAACAAAGCTGGGTTATGCCTAGAAGGCACAGCTTTCTGCTTTCCTTGAATAGCTAGGTGGCCTTCCTGACAGCACAGACCTCATAGCTCTGAAAGAGGCACAGTGGGGCTTTAGATCCAGCTTAGTCAGAGCAAGCACACATCTATATGTATGTGGACACACATACAAAATTGAACACATTCAAATGTGAGTGCATACATGACCACCGAGAGTAGACTAAGGAATAGCCCACCTTTGGGTATGTCTCATCATTTTATTTTTATTTATTTTTATTTTTTGCATTGTTTATTTGAGGAAAGGTCTGGCTATGTAGCCTTGGCTCACTCTGTAGACCAGGCTGGCCTCAAACTCACAGAGATCTGCCTGCTTCTGCCTCCTGAGTGCTGGGTTTAAAGGCCTGGGCCACTGTACCCAGCATCATTTTGCTTTTAAGACAGGGCATTACTACACAGCCCCAGATTTGCAGTCTTCCTGCCTTAGCCTCCCAAGTGCTGGGATGACAGGTATGTAGCCATGCCTGGAAAAACAAATGAGCTCTCTCTTTTAAAAAAAAAAAAAAAAAAAAAAAAAGCGATGTTTGTTTGTTTGTTTGTTTGTTTGTTTGCTTTTAATGAGTGCTTTGCTTGCTTGTATATATGTCCAACCATGCCTTCCCTATTTCCTGAAGCTGTCAGAAGAGGGCATTGGATTGCCTGAAACTGGAAATGGTTGTGAACCATCATGTGAGTTCTGGAAGTCAAAACTGGGTCCTGAATAAGAGCAGCAGGTACTCCTAAACCCCAAACCATCTCTCCAGCCCCAAATTGATCATTTTAAATATCCTTGTTTTCATGAAATAATGTCAGATATAAAAACTTTTGTCAGATTAACAGGATGTTAAAATATAATGGAAATATTTTTAAAGTCTTTTTTAAAAAAAAACTAGTCCCAAATAGTCCATTGCATCAATTTCAATCTGGCTTGGGACTTAGGCATTTTTTTAAAATTAGGTTTATTTTTGGAGCTCCCAGGCAATTTTTCTCAGGGCTTACTTAGCCAGTGGTCCTTTGCTATGAATCTGGCTTTTACCACTGCTGTGCTTGTTTGGTAGGGCAATGTTTCTCTTCAAGGATGACTTGTTCTATTTTGATTGATGATAGCCGTTAGGAGAGCTTTGGGCCAGAGGCTTGCAGTATTAAGAATACAAATGCATTTTATGTTACAGTCCAGAACACATAACACATGTATCCAGCTGCTGCAGTGAGGATCTAGAATGTCTCCCAAAGATCCCTGTGTAAAAGGCATCTAGCTTGGCGCTACCGAGCCACAGTAGAAACTTGAAGAGGTGAGCCCTAGTGAGAAGGCTTTATGTCATTGGAAAGTGACTTCCAAGGGAGTTTTAGGATCCCAGTCTGTTTCTGCAGTGAGAATGAAAATAACTCTGACATTCAAAGAGACTGGAACTTTTGCTGGACTTCACAGACAATGCAAGTAATGCACCCTGAAGTCACTCGATGCTAGGAATGTTATTCCTAGTGTGTTCTGATTGTTTAATTGTGTAACATTGTTTTGCCTTAAAGAGAACAATGTAACAACCAACCTTACTCGCAGGGGATTTCCCATTTCACAAACTCGTAACCTAAACTAATGCATAGCAGTAATCTTAAATTATGTACTTCCCCAAGAGACCCAGAGAGCAATGTATATGTGTTTGTATGTGTGCTCCATCAGTTATTTGTTAAAAGCAACATGTAGGTTGAAAAGCAGCCTTATAAAAGAAATATCACCTGTAAATGCTGGATGAAGCATTTGGATATTTTGTGATAGTGTTTGTTTGCTTGTTGTCTGAGTCGGCTGGGGTCAGTTAGAGTCAGTGACTTAATCCCTTGTAAAACTGTGTTAAAGATTTCTATCCTATGTGATGCTTTCTATGCTGTTGAATAAACGCAGAGCAAAATCCTTTGTTGGAGACATAGACAGACACAGGGACAGACAGATTCACAAGACACATTCAGGCAGGCACAGATTCCGACCCATACAACATACAGACTAGAGACAGTGGAAGACACAGGGAGAGAGAATTAGAGACTTCAAATCTGAATTTGCTTTTGGTTAAATGAGTCCAAGTGAAAGTACTTTTAATTTATTTTCCTTAATGTGACACCAGCATATTGGTGACTCTGAGTTTATGATTAACACATTCAAACGGACAGGCCTTTCTCTCTCTTTTCCTGGCCAGGAGATAAGTGTCTCCCTCCACCACACGTTTGCATTGTGGTTTGCTGTCTCACCATAAGCCCAAAGGCAATGGGGCCTGATAAGCAACAGACTAAAGACTTTCAAACTGTTAATCAGTATATTCACAGGGTCATGTAGCCATCACCACAGTGAATTCTAGAACACCTTTATCCTTCCTAAAACAAGATTTCTACCTATTAGCAATGCATATTAATTTCCCTTCAGGATACCCCTTCCATCTCTAAATAATCAGTATTCTACTTTCTAGTTCCATGTCCATCAAAGGGCAACTACGCCCTTTCTCTGTATAAGTTACTTCTGTCTAGTATTTGCTACAGTGGTAGGAAGCTGACTATCTCTCGTTGAAGCAAAAGCTCATGAACTGACACCCCACCTTCCTCAATGTGACACTGTCACACTTTCCAGCTACTCAATGGTGACAGCTAAACTGCTTACCGCTGGTCAAGGAAGAGACAAGTGCAGAACTCAGGAGTGGGGGTGTAGCACATGATTCATCAATCACCAGGGAATGGAAACTCAAACCACACTACAGCAAAAACCCTGATGAGAACAAGTGTTGACAAAGACACAGAGAAATTAGAAAGTCTGTCCTGCTGATGGAACGTAGTGGTGCAGATTCTGTGGAAATCAGTCGAGCAGTTCCTCAAAAAGATAAACACAGAGTTATCATATGAGCCATCAGTGCCACTCCTGGGGTGTGTGCCCGCAAGAGAAACGAGTCTTCCTTTTCTCCTCAGATCCAGGGTGTGAGTGTTCAGAGGAGGGTTACTCATAACAGCCGACAAGACAAAACAAATCACATGTCCACAGGCCAGGTAAACTGTGGTATATCTATACAGCGGAACACTAGTCAGCAAGAAAAATAAATGAGTAACTGGCCCATGCCACAAGGCTGGTGGGCTTTTAAAATGATGCCACCAAAGCTGTAGAGGGTAGACTACATGGGTGACACTCTACGTGGCCTGTGGACCAGGGAGCCATGGAGGCAGAGGAGACAATGGGCCATATGAGAAGAAGGAGCCAGCCATTTGAGAAGACTATAACTTATTAGAAAGATCAATAGACATCTGCAATCATCTAAGTCCCTGCTTAGTAAAGGAAAATGGGAGAATCAGCGGGCACACCTGCTTAGCCCCTGAACACAAGTGCATTGCCTTGGAGAGATTGACAGGGCATGACCTTTGCTATGGAAAGACGCACATTTTGGGGCGTAGCCTTCACAAGCACTAAGGAGAACTTCTCCCTGCCTTAGTGCAGATGACTAGTCAGCTATGGGCCTTCTCATGGCTGAACCTGTTATTCTCATGACAATCGGTGGACACTGGTACTCAGGGTGAGCTCTAGGAGAACGGGGCTCCTGGGAGCCCACGCTGCAATGATTCTTCAGCTCATGAAGAACATGTCTTTGACCTAGAAGCCCATAAGACATGTTTGCTGACTCCTTGGTCTCCTAATAAACCCTGTTCATGGTGTGGGCATCGTCTCTTCTACGGTCTGTTCAATAGCTTCCTCTGCCCCTTTGTCTATGAATCCCTGTGCCAGGAATTTGGTGGTATGGGTGCCAACTAGTAGATGGACTTGTCTTACCCTACCCACTCACCTACCCTTATGATAGCAATAGTTGACTATGCTTCTTACTGAGCTCTAAGATAACTTCTAGTGGTTCCATTGAGATCTCTAGAACTGGCCCTTAGCTTGGGATTCACTCGAATTTCTTTAAAGCACTAAGAATATTTATTTGAAAGAAAAATTATGCTTAAAATGAAAAGTGACTCACAAAAGGCTGCATATTGAACTTTCCTGGTTCTGTGAAGTTCCCAGAACTTACAATTCTACAGAAACAGAAAGCACATTAATGATTGCCTAAGGCTTGGTTGATGGGGACCTGGAGGGAAAGGGAGAGTAACTGGTAATGGGTAGATTGTTTTAGGAGGAATAGAAATGTTCTAGAAGGGCTGGAGAGATGGCTCAGTGGTTAAGAGCACTGACTGCTCTTCCAAAGGTCCTGAGTTCAAATCCCAGCAACCACATGGTGGCTCACAACCATCTGTAATGGGATCTGATGCCCTCTTCTGGTGTGTCTGAAAACAGCTACAGTGTACTTACATATAATAAATAAATAAAAATCTATAAAAAATGTTCTAGAATTGATAGTATAATGTATGCATGGATATATATCCATTGAATCATACAAACTTGATGGGTGAATTGCACAGTATGTGAATTATCTACCAATAAAACTTTTAGAAAACAAGGGATGCTTTAGGAACTTATAAAATTTGACACTGCTGTGACATCTACGGGTGTGATCCTTTTCTCCAGTTCACTGTTGCCGTGTTATTGTATTTTAACAAAGGATCAATCTATGACAGATTGAAAAAAGACAAAAAGCATATCCCCAACACCACTGAGGCAATGCTTGAGTATACTTAGTCATTGAAAGATGTGAGTTTTTCATCTCTTAAAAAGAATCCAGTTTTCAGAAACAAAATTGATTTTGTTACCTGCTAATGGGTTGTGATCTGGATTTTGGCAATATGGTAGCCACCATATTTATAGGTTCTCTGTGTATAGATTTAACCAATTGCAAATAAGAGAAAAAAAGAAAAAAGTACATCTGTACTGAACACATGCAGACTTTTTATTCTTGTCTCAGCTCCCTAAAGAATATAGTGTAACAATTTATCTGCATAGTATTTACACCCCATGGGTATTATGGGTAATTGAGAGAGGGTTAAAAGTATCTGGGAGGATGTGCATATGTGAAATGCAGACTCTATGTCCTTCTATGTAAGGAGCCTGATCCACCTCTAATATTCACTGGGGGGTCTTGAAAGCAATGATCCTCATAGGCTGGGAGGACTGTACTGAAAGAGACTGCCCTGGAGCATAGCACCCCAACAGGAGATCTTTGCAAACCCTCAGGGGCAAGTAGAGCCTTGAGGATAAAGGAAATCCTTAGCTGAACTCCTGCTCTGCCTTACCTCCCCCCCAACATGTTCCCGCTCAAGTCCTCCAGTCCACCTACCCAGCTCTGATTCAGCATCCTGCCAATGATGCTCATGCTGTCCAGAAGTGGCAGCACTCCACGGCCATCCGCCTGGAAGGTGCCATGCTCTCTGTTCTCCAAGTTGTAGCTTAGACCCTGCCTTCTTGGTACTGGACCAGCTTCCTCTTAGCTTCTTCAAGCCACACTCTCGCCAAGTCTTTGAAAATAATCATATGCAGCATGGCAATCACATGCCTGCCAGTCCGTCCCAAGAGACCCATGAACTTCCTGAGACAGCTGTGACTTCATCTCTGCATCCTGGTATTTGCCAAGGGATACGTGGCCATTGGTTGAAGAAGAAATGTGTAGTTCGCCCCAGTTTAGGTGACAATCTGGATGCATCCTGTCAGCCAGAGAGGGCTGGATCTCCAAGTAAAATCTTGCCTATCAATATCCTTGGCCTGGACTCGCCCTCACCTTGTGTTTTTGAACCACATCACCCAACATGGTCGGCTTCCATGGCAACCCCCATTTCCATGCAGCCCAGTACTTCTGCCTTCCATTTTGGTACCAGCTGCCTCCTCTTTCACATTGGTCATTTGGGGTCACATTTAATACCTCATTTAATTTTTACAGTCATCCTATCATCTCTAAGCTCCTTAGACTTGAGAAATTCTTCCTTTTCATTGCGACTCTTGGGGTGAAATGTTAGCTTCCAAAAGGATTTTTTTGCTCTAAAAGGATCTTTCCTCCTGTGTAATATTTGACCTAAAATTTTGTATCCAGCCAAACCCAAGCTAATATCTGCTTATGACACATGATAATATGTTAATCTGGTCACACACACAACCCTTTCTTGCACATGACCATTTAGTGATATTAAGTTAAAAGATCAAATTATAGTTTTGGTTGTGAGCCTGGCCTTTAACGGCTGAGCCACAGGCTGGGGAAATGGCTCAGTGGGTAAGAACTCTAGCTGCTCTTTCAGAGGACACCAGTTCAATTCCTAGTATCCACGGCAGCTCACAACTGTCTGTAGCAGCAGTTCCAGGGGATCCAACACCCTAAGACATACACTAAGGAAATACACCAGTGTGTGTGTGTGTGTGCGTGTGTGTGTGTGTGTGTGTGTGTGTTTTAAGGGCAGATGGAACTAAGTCCTGTCTGGCCACGGTTTTGTCCTAACTAGAGGGACTCCACCTTCCATTACTAATACTCACTTTCAAGCTGGGTATGGATTGGGTTTATTTTCACAGAGGTAATGAATCTGTACATAGAATGCTTAGGAGCAGGGCCTCCAGGGCTGGAGTGTGTGAGCTAGCACACTGGCTCCAGTGTTTCCTAGCTATGTGAGCTTGTGCCTGTCTACTCTTGGTGCCTTCTTCCTTTTTGGTAAATAGTGATAGCATTTGTACATATGCCAGAGCGCTTCTGTAAGGACTGAGTGAATCAACCAACCACTGCCAATGAAAAGGACCTTGACACGGTGCCTGATTAAAACTAAGTTCTCAGTAAAGTTAAGCTATAGTCTTAGCTGTGTTGGATATCTCCCCTGCATGTGATCACTAAAGATCTGAGGAAAGGAAGCAGAAATTGATTTTCTTGTGCCAGGCCTTGCTTTTTGGGGATACATGACACCCCATTTAATTTTTACAGCCATCCTATAAGGTGATACTTCTTACCCATTTTATAGGGTTTTGCCCGTTTCTATTTTGTTTTTGAGACAAGGTCACACACTATTTGCTAGCCCAGGTTGGCTTTAAACTCACAATGCTCTTCCGGCCTCAGCCTCCTGAGTGCTGGGATTACAGGTGTGAACCACCAGCCAGATCCTATTTTGTAATTTTAAGCAGAAACATTAGGTTAAAAAAATATATCAAAGAATGCCACTGTCTAATTCGGGGCAAAACAATATGACTAATAGTTCTGTCAACACTTTCTCTAACCTAAGATCAAAGAGCCATTGAGTAAGAGGTGATACTTGGCTACCCACCTGAGGCCGAGAGAGCTCTAGCTGCCATGGTCTCCTCAACAGGCTCTCCCTGTTTAAAGAGACCCTTGTTCATTATCTACTCATTTTAGCCTTTAAACCTCTGGAAAGCCCTTCTGAGAAAGACATTTTAATGCTTCCAAATTACATCAGGGACCTCAACCAAGCCAGGTGGCCAATGAGGGACAAAATAATTCCTGGAACTTGAATCCTGTGGTCATTGCTGTTGTCCTCGGGTAGTCTCTCTCAGCTCTCTGCAGCCATGGCACTGCACTGGAGACCTCTGTGTGGCCTGGGTGCTTTCCCAAGGGAAGACACTGCCAGGGTCCAGTGTTGAGCTCAGCCTAGAAAGCTCCAGCCATGAGTCCACATACTTTGTTAGGGCAGCTGGGCTGGAAGATGACAAAAGTTACCCATTCGCACTCTTATATGGGTGAGGTGGTGTCCACAGTTATCCCTGGGTATTTGATATCTGTGGCAGAAAGAATGTAAATTCAAGGCCTGCCTGGGTGACATAATGAGTTCAGGGCTACCTTGGATTAAGTTTTTAATGAAATAGAAAAAGATAGAATTATGGAGTAGGAAGGAAAGAAAGTGAAAGGAAGAGGAGGAATTCTTTTGAAGGGTTGAGATGTAGCTCAGTGGCAGAGTGCTTGGCTAGCACGAGCCATGCCCTAGATTTGATCTCCAGTGCCACAGGGGAAATGGAAAAATAAAAAAATAATAAACAATCGACCCCTTCCCCCCTCCCCACCCTCCCCCTCCCTCCCCCTCCCTCCCTCCCTACCCCTCCCTCCCTCCCTCTTCCCTCCCTCCCTCCCTCTTCCCTCTCTCCGTCCCTCCCCCTCCCTCCCTCCCTCTTCCCTCCCTCCCTCCCCCTCCCTCCTCTTCCCTCCCCCTCCCTCCCCCTTCCCCCTCTCCCTCCCTCCCCCCTTCTTCCCTCCCCCTTCCCTTATTTCTTCTTTTCTTCTCTTCACTTCCTTCCCTTACGGTTTTGGCTTTTTCCCCCCCCTGATGGATTTCCACCAGTGGAAGCAGAGCCATGCTAGCTCATCTGAGATGATCTTGTAATTTGAGTTCAAAAAAAAGGGAAGGGATGGGATTATTGATCCTTTTCCCCCTAATTAATGTTCGCTAGTTTAATTCCACTGATCCTGACTCTAATCCTAATTTCTTACAAGCCATGTGAAATCAGAATGTGCATGTAAAAACACTAATGCCTTAACCCTCCTTGTCGATAAATTAGCTCTGTTACTAGAGCAACATAATAGAGACAATCAACTTTGTTTAGGTTTTAAAACTTTTTATTGATTCCTGTGATTTTCACATCGTGCACCCCAATTCCACTCATCTCCCCATCCCTTCAGATCCACCCTCTGCCCCTGCAACCTCTCACCCCCTCAAAGAAAAATTTAAAAGACAAACAAAAAATAACCCATCTCATCGTGGAAGCCGTAGCGTGTCACCTCATCGGTGGAAGCTGTAGCGTGTCACCTCATCGTGGAAGCCGTAGCGTGTCCCAGTGTGTCCCACAGTGCACCCTCTGTCCACACATCTTTACTTGCAAGTGTTCACTGCAGTGAGTCATTGGTCTGGCTTCTGCCACACTGTCAGTGCTGGATTCTCACCGGGACTCCTCTCAGACATCCTGGTGTTGCCCTGTGTCCTGGAGACCCTGCAGCCTTGGGTCTGTAGGACCCGCCCCCTCACACACTCCAGCAGTTCTAAGATGGGGTAGATGTTGGGGTGGGCCAACTCAAAGTCCTGACTCTGGGCCTTGGTGGTAGCTGAGCTGGCCAGCCTGCCAGCTCTCCTGCACCCACTCTCCAGTACTGCCCTGGCTAGCTCACCCATTGCTGCAGCTGGCATGGGACAGGGCCAGCTCTCCTACTCTCAGGCTCTCAGGCCTTGCCACACTACCTGGGCCAGCTCTACTTTGCTCTACTAGGTGAGGTGCAGGACCTGCTCCCCTGAGTACTGCAACCACCAAGAGCTGGGGGCAGCTCTGCACAGCCCTTAGATATCAACATGGTCCCAGGCAGTAGCCAGACCAGGGATGTCCTCATGACCTTTGGTGGCAATATGATCCACAGACATGGACACAGACCCCTGCTGCTGCATGACCATGGACCCAGACATGGCCTTCAGTGTCAGCACTGGCCTCAGATCAGGCTATTCCTCTCCGCCCTTGCATCTCCAGTTCTGCCTCCATTCCTTACCCTCAAACTGTTCCACTTCTCTTCCTGTCTCATCTCTCCACCGCTTACTTGCACATCACAGTGGCTCCAGCTGTGGGCGGGCCACATGGAGGGCAGGCCTCTGGGTGCCTTCCATCTGCCCCCTTTTTATTTATTTTTGAGGTTGAATTTTAATCACAACTTTTCTCCCTTCCCTTTCCTCTCTCCAAACCACGCACACATCAGCAGCACTGACTGGACTCAAGAGGATAATAATAATAATAATAATAATAATAATAATAATAATAAAAGACACAAAGTTGGGAGGGAGAAGGGACGGCAGTGCTGGGAGTTGGAGGGAGTAGTGGTGGCTGGCTATGGATCAATATGGATCATATAAATGCATGACACTTTCAGAGAATAAAGGATATTAGAGCTAGAGAGATAGCTCAGCAGTTGAGAACCAGTATTGTTCTTGAAGAGGATCTGAGTTTGGTTTCCAGCCCCTATACAGGGCCTCACACATCTGTAACCCCAGCTCAAGGAGATCTGATACCTTCTTCTTCTTGCCTCCCTAGACACCACATGTGCATCACATGTGCACAAACACATACAGAATTAAAACTAAAATAGATCTTTATGTATTAAAATATTGTTTTATGTGTGTGGTAGTGCACAACTTTAATCCCAGAACTTGGGAGGCAGAGGCAGGTGGATCTCTGTGAGATCAAGGCCAACCTGGTCTATATAGTAAGTTGCAGGACAACCTTGTCTCCAATATACATACATACATACATACATACATACATACATACATACATACATACATACATACGTAATGCACGTACACACACACACGTATATGTGTATTTGTATGTGTATATGTATAATACAGTTTCTAGAATTCCCTTCTATATATAGTTCAGAGTTGACCTTTCCCACCAGAGATCTTTCTGGGAGATTTGGAGGTAAGAGAGTAGTGTCGTGTGGTGGGGCAGGCACCAGGCACTGTTGAAGCTTTGTACAACTTCTCTGATGGTTCACCTTGATGCAAAGGCCATGGACACTGCACCTGCTGGCCCATTTCTGTCTCTCCAACTCCCTGACGCTGCATATTTAGTTCTCTTTGTGAGGAAAGGCACTCCTGGAAAGGAATGGTTTAGAAACCTGAGACTCGGCATTCCATATTTAATAGAGTTAGACACTGTCTTGGACGCATCTCACAGTACACTCTGCAACTCCCCTGCATATCACTTAGTACGCAACGTATGATTTTCCCATTAAATACTCCGGTGGCCTGAAGTTTTCTATGGGAAGACTTGATGAGTGAGCTGTGTTACTAGTGCACCATTGTCAACAGTTGCCTTGGTTACTGTTTTTTGAGTTACCACAACCTATTTGAGTTAGCCTTGGCGGCAAGGCGGCAAAACTCCAGCCTTTCCCTGCATGAGTTGCTCTCGAGCCAAGTCATCCAGCTTAGTCTTATGATAGTTTTTGCAGCTGAAGCTTTAACTTTACACTACTCTCCCTAATATTTCACCTTTGAGCTTCTGGTTCATCATGGCAGCTGTCCCGATGACCTTGAATGTGGAATTGATTTCTAACAGACTAGTTGTCTCCACCCACTTGGTGCTATTTGTACATCTGACCAAAAGAAGAGGAGGAGGAGGAAGAGGAAGAAGAGGAGGAGGAAGAGGAGGAAGAAAAGGAGGACGAGGACGAGGAGGAGGAGGAGGAGGAAGAAAGAAAAAAATATGTAATGGCTAATTCAGACTAGAGTGATGCAGCTTTCTTCCAAGTCTGCACCAGCCTGTCAGTCTGACTGGATGAGAAGCTGTCTAGAGACCTCATACTTTAGCTGTAGACCAAGTCATATGTTTCAGCTGAAGCTACAGAAATATGGTAAGGTTCCATCAATTTAGCATTTTCCTGACTTGTTACAAGAAACAAGACACCTGTGCAGTAATCCTAACCAGTGTAACTTGTCTTACAAGTTTAGGATCCAGATAAGAGTCACATATTTTATTTTCCAGATTCATCTCTTGAATCCATGCATGTTCAAATCAAGTGGTTGTCTGGGCTGCTTTACAACATATTACAAACTCGATAAAACAAAACAAAACAAAAACAAAAACTAAACTAAACTAAAAACCACGAACACATTTATCCTGAATTCTAGAAGGTAGGGTGTGGCAGGTCACTTCCTTCTGGAGGCTTCAAGGAACAATCGTCCTCAGCCCCTGCCTTGCTCTGGGTTGCTGGCAGCCCTTGGCATTCCTTGGCCTGCAGGCCCCTTATGATTGCTTCTGCCTCTGCTTGGTAGGTCTTCCATTTTCAGTCTTCCTATTTCCTCTTCTTACAAAGGGTAGCAGTTGCGTTAGACTTAGAGCTAACACTAACCCTTTCCTCTCGTTGGCTTTGCTTGATTAGTTGGTTCTCGCTGAAGGGATCCGACTCTCTCCTCAGTTGTTGCCAGTTGTGTTGCTGGTGGAACCTGAAGGCTTCATCTGGCCTCACTAAACTGATATTAATACTCTGGCTCCCTCAAAGGACTGCCATTAGTGTCCCCAGTGTTGGTCTGAGACGAGAATGTTGCACGCGTGCTTGAGTTCCTGGAGCAGACGGGCTGGGAGGATATTGCAGCCTCAGTTGCATGAATAAGAGCACAATCAAGCCACCATTTCTCCCTTAGGAGGACAACAAGTACTCGGAAAGTTTTGGGCCCACTGAGAGCAGGGTCAAACCCTGGCATTTCTGCTTTCATTTTGCACATGCATCTTTTAGTTACATTCCTGTTAGCTTTTACACTGTCCCACTTCAGTCCTCTTGAAATGTGCTCCGGTCACTATCTGGGTTCCAGTCAGTGGACTGCAGTCACTTTGGATTCCAGGAACAACAGGGCATATTGATAGACATCTCTATGACAAAGAATGTTATGCCCTTATGCTTTTATGCCTTTGCCCCTTTATTCTCCAACTCTAAGCACTGCTGAGCCTGAGCCTCAGGCCATCCCTCAAATGAGGACAACTATCTCTGATGAGGGGCAGCATTCTGCAGAGGTAATCACCTTAGGAGAAGCCTAAAGAAATAAAGATTTTTCTAATCTACTTGTACAAAAACCAGAACCAGAACCCAGGTGACCAGACCAAACTGTGACCAAGTCTGCTTCATTTTTCAAGCCTCTTACCCTCTGGGACAATTCTTCCTCAGTTCACCTAAACCGCATGTCACTTGCATGAAAATGGACTCTGGGAAGGGTCACTGGACAGCTTTGTCTGCTCCGCTTCCCAATGTGCACATTGATTGCATCTCTTTTTGTCACCATTACTCACCTTTAATTGGCATATTGGGACAAGTGGCTCCATTGGGATTCCTGAAGTCAGTCCTTTCACCCCCAAACTCTCATAACCAGAGAGTCCATGGTGGTTTTTGGTGGAACCATGTGTGATTCAGGTATGTCCACCTCAGCACAGGAGAGATCTCATAATACTTAGCCTTCGTGAAAATTAGCTTCGATTTCTTCTCCCCGAGAAGGCTCTTCGCCCTGTGGAATTTTGCTCAGTTGTTTCCAGCAATCAGCACTTCACACCAAGAAATACAGATAACAGCTTCCGGCAAGCTACAAGTTAGGAAGAAGGGCCACAATTTAACCTCGGGTATTGGTGCAGATGCCCACGTTGCCCTGGCTGAAGAAGACTGTTTGTGTGATTGTTCTAGGGATGGATTTCCTTCAAGGAAACTGGCTGTCTTCGTCTTGCTTGCTGGCAACTTTCGAATGGAAGCTTACTGAGGCAGAAAAATTTTTAAATTCCACTTTCTAGGCACTCTGTTACAAATCTAGTCCAGATTCATAGCATTAATTAATCTCAACTTTGGAAGTCAGAGGTCATTAGATTTACTCCATTTGCACATTCTTGCTTTTTGAAAGCTGACTAACATTTTACACGTCCTGGGTATTGGGCTTCTTGCCCAAGTTTCTCAGAAATTGTGGATGATGGCTCTACAGTTATGTTCCCAAGTTCTAATGAGATTCATCTGAAGTTGGAACACAATTAATGTGAGCAGATGCCTCCCCAGCTTCAGTGCTGACCTCCAATCTGACGTCTTCCCTCTGGAATTGTCTTTACTGCCTTCCGGTTGGAGAATTACTCCTCTTGAGGGAGAACAACCCGATGCATTAAACATTCTGCCTCCTCCAATATGTAGGGGCCTGGCTTGCCCTGGCTGTTTTCTTGCTTCAAATCATTTTTTTAAAAAAGTTTTTCTATCATTTGTTTATGTCTTGGCTCAGTTTACACATTAGTATTCCTGACACAGGTCTTGTGGGTTTGGTTGTACTGCTTTCGGAATCACGTTTGGCCTTCTGCCCTCTCCTCCTGTTGTAAATGGTCTTTGGAATCCTGTGCTCTCCCTGTACTGGAGGTGCTCCCCGCAAGAGGACCCCACCTCCTCCTCCCCAGCTTCACCTTAGGTAAGGTTGTTAGGCACCCTTCCTTCTGTTAACAGAGTTTCTGCTGTGTTAGAGCCAGCACTCACATTCTCAGCAGTTAGTCCAGGGACAAGACCGGATGTGCTGCCTGCTCTTACAAACGCCAGAAAAACAGACATTATTCAAAGAATTATATGAATATGTATAAGATCACAGCTCCGGGCAAGTTCCAGGCAAGTGCAGCACACTTATCACTCTAAGAGCTCGTAAAAAGGCTTTTCCTACCAAGTTAAAGATGGAGGGAAGATAACTGGGATCTAATACGTGAATGGAGCATTTACAGAGGTCATAAAAGGAGAGAAAACAACACAGTTTTTAAAAAGGGCAAAGGATGTCAACAGAACACACATCAAAGAAGACGCACTGATGGCCAAGAAGTAGGAAAAAGTGCTTATGTGTAATCCTTAGGAAATTGCTAATTAAAACAATAATAGTGGAGCTACAGGTGTGGCTCTGAGACAGAGAACCTGCCTAACATGCAAGGTTCTATTTCTAGACACACAAAACCCACCACGATGTTATACAAATAGAATGGCTAAAGCCCAAAACACAGACAATGCCAAATGCCAGGGAGGAAGTGCAGCACTGAGACACTGACTGACTGTTGGTGAGAATGAAAAATGCAGAGGCAGTTAGGTGGCCTCTTACAAAACCAAACACACTCTTGCCAAACGACCCAGCAGGCTCGCTCCTTGGTATTTGCTCAAGGGAGTTGAAAACTTACATCCATACAAAAATCTACATGCAGATGTTTATAGCAGCTGTGTTTATAATAGTCAAGACTTGAAAGCAACCAAGATGTCTTTTAATCGGAAAAAGGATAAACAGACGCATCCCTGCAATGAACTATTATTCAGATGATAAAGGAATGAACTATCATGCCGTGGAGACATGAAGGAATCTGAAAAACATACAGCTAAGTGAAAGAGGTCAATCTGGAAAGCTATGTAGTGTACTATTTCAATGATAGAATGCTCTAGAAGAAACAAAACTATGGAAGTCCTAAAAAGATCAGTACTTATCAGGCGTCTGAGGAGAAGGAAGAGTACACGTATATAGGACAAGGGATTTTTAGAACAGTAAAAAATCCTATGATGATATAGGATCATGGTTCTCAATCTGTGGGTTAAGACCCCTTTGGGGGGGTTGCCTAAGACCATCTTGCATATTAGATATTTGCATTATGAGTCATAACAGTAGCAAAATTAGAGTAATAAAGTAGCAACAAAAATAATGTTCTGGTTAGGGGGTCACCATCACACAAGGTATTAATGGGTTACAGCATCAGGAAGGTTGAGAACTACTGCTATAGGCCACCTTCCATAGCCCAGTTCTTTAAACCCACAGGATGTCAATACAATCAGCACTGGCGTAAATTAAATGGTGGTGTTTAGTGTAAGCAGTGTGTTAACGTGGGTTCACTGACTGACAAACTGCAGTGTTTCTCTGTGTTGGTGGAGGTAGAGGTTGAGTATGGGGGTGAGAAGATGGACATAAACTCTTTATCGCGGACCTTTTTTATTTTATTTTTTTTATTTTTTTGTGAACCTGAAAGCTCTAAAAAATAAAATGTAGGACTGGAGAGATGGTTCTGTGGTTAAGAGCACTGGCTGCTCTCCTAGAGGTCCTGAGTTCAATTGCCAGAAAACACATGGTGGCTCACAATCATCTATAGTGGAATCTGATACTCTCTTCTGGCATTAGGTTTACATGCATATACATTCATATACATAAAGAAAATAAATGAGTAAATCAAAGAAAAAGGAGGAGGAGGAGGAAGAGGAGAGAAGAAGAAGAAGAGGAAGAAGAAGAGGAAGAAGAAGAGGAGGAAGAGGAAGAGGAAGAGGAAGAAGAAGAAGAAGAAGAAGAAGAAGAAGAAGAAGAAGAAGAAGAAGAAGAAGAAGAAGAAGAAGAAGAAGAAGTTGCTGTAGCCAGGCAGTGATTGTGCACACCTTTAGGAAGCAAGGGCAGGTGAATCTCTGTGAATTCAAGGCCATCCTGGTCTACAGATTGAGTTTCAGGACAGCCAGAACTACACAGAGAAACTCTGCCTTGGAAAATAAATAAATAAATAAATAAATAAATAAATAAATAAATAAATAAATAATCTATTAATTTTTTTAGGTGGGTGAAGGAAGGAAAGAACAAGGTGCAGAAAGAGACCTCTGGCTTGGGGAAGCTTCATCATTACACAAGACTGAAGAAAGGCATCATGGGTAAAGCAGAGGCTTGGTGGGGATGGAGAAACAAGTATGGCCCAGACTCTGCAGGGTGTGGCGAGGTGTTAAGACTTTTACTTTATTCTGAGAGTGGCGGGAACCCCCAGAGTAGTTTTAAGGTTATGGCAATAGGCTACCCATGGTGAGAATACAATTAGATTTGTATTTCAAAATTTTAACATTTATTTATTTATTGTGTAGGGCGTGCATGAACCACTTAGCACGTGCGGAGATTAGGAACACTGTGGGAGTTGTTTCTGTTCTTTTGTCATATGGGACACATGGACTAAAGTCAGGTCATCACACTTGGTGACACGTACCTTTGCCCGCTGAGCCATCTCAATGGCCTAGTTTCTATTTCTGGCTACTGTGTGGAGAGTGGAGAATACATTGGATTACTGAAGGGGGCCAAAGTGAACATGGGAGTGTCGCCATGGCTCAGAGGGAAAATGAAGGTAGCCTGAATAGGAGCAGGTGTTGCAGGAGTAGGAAGAAGGAATAAGACAAATCCAGTGCTCACTGGGACAGAATTTGAAGGAGCTGTGGAGGAGGAAGGCGCCAGGACTGTTTCCTTGGTGAATGTGTGATTGTCCAATGAGAATTTCAGGTTTTAGAGTTTTCTCTCCCTTTTTAGCCATATTCTTTTTTGGGGGGTTTTGACTCATGCAGATTTCTCAGCTTCTTTCTTATAATGTTTTCTCCAGCAGGTCCCTTCTGCACAATAAAAGACTCTAGTCACTAGAATTGCATTCATAAAGCAAATTAAGCAATTTTTCTGGTATCCACAGGATGAGGAGCTGCCATACTTATCACACAGTCATAACTCTGTGGACTGTGGCAGAAGTGGCTTCAGAACTCCATACTCCTACCCCGTACTGAAATCCTTGGGTGTGCAAAGTCCCTACCTAATACTAAAGAGAACGGATAACGTTATCCAGATAGTATAACCTATGTAAAGGCTCCTGAGCTTTATATGATCTCTAGATAAATTTGGATACCTTTGATTGTTAATATTGTCAACTAAAATTGTCTTGGAAACCAATCTCTGGGCAGGTCTGTGAGGAATTATCATGATTAGGTTAATTGAGATGGAAAGACTCACCTCAAATGTGGGCAGCACCATTTCCTAGGCTTGGGTCCTGGACTGAATAAAAAGGAAAAAACTAGCCGAGAACCAGCATTCTCTGCTTCCTTCCTGTAGATGCCATGTGAGCAGCTGAGCTTGAGCCTCGCACCATCCCCACCACGATGGATTATACCCTGGAGCTGTGAGCCCAAATAAACCTTCTCTCCATTATGTTGCTATTGTTGGGGTACTTTGTCAGAGCACCAAAAACAAAAAATTAACTAATTGGACACCTAATTCACTATAAATGACACGTGTAGTTGTTATCCTTCATTGCTCAGTGAATAGAAAAAAGGTTTGTGCCAATGTTGAGTGTAGCTTCAATTAAAAAAATATCCATGATGAAGTAGGAGATGGCTCAGTAGGGAAAGTGCCTCTGTGCGAGCATGAGGGCTCTGCGTTCAGATTCCCAACACCCAACCAAAGCCTGGTGTCATGATGCACATCTGTAAGCTCAGCACTAGAGGAGGGAGGGCGGAGGCAGGCAGGGCCCTAGAACTCATTGACTAACCAATCTAGGTGAATTGGTAAACTCCAGGTTCAGTAAAACCCTGGGTCAAAACATAAGGTGGACAATTACAGAAGACACTCAACATTTCCCTGGCTTCTACATGCACACACCCACATGAACACATTTGTATATACAACATGGATACATACAAATATTTTCAATCCAAAATTGGTTAAGTCCACGGACATGGAACCCATCGCTGTGGTCCAGGCACTGTTTTGGGTGTATCATTAGCTTACCGAATCATTCTGAGAACCCAAGGAAATAGTATGATGATCATCCTCACTGACAAATAGGGAAACCAAGGCACAAAGATCCTATGACTTGTCTACATTCCCTCAGCCTGGATGTGAACTCTGGCTCTAGAATCCTGGCTCTTGGTCATTATGCTGCTTATCTCTTAAGTTTGTTTTTTCTTTAAGATTTTTCTAATTGGTCCTGAAGAGAACTTTTATCTCAAAAATGGAGGGAGAGAATCTGCATAATCAAAGAGAACATGTGTAACCCAATGGCTAACTGCAAAGAGGAAAGCCGAATAAATGGACAAAGCTGGCCTGCAGGCTCATCTGATACAGGATGTGGAGAGATGGAGAGAGACAGACCAAAACCCAGGAGGACGAGATCTAAAGTAGCCACAGGGGTTGCTGAAACCCAGCCAGTGCCAGCAGCTCTCAGGGGCATTTGGATATTCTCCTAACAGTAAGAAGTGGGATGCTAACCTACTGGGAAGCATAATAAAGCCAGACATGAACACTTGGTTCCTGACTCAGCATTCTAAAGGAATCTGCAGAAGACCAAGAGAGGGCGGGCCTTGGCCAGACATCTGATGCTGTGATTCTGAGTGAACAGAGCTTGTGGTATCTCAAGAGAAAGTTTTAACTTGCCGGACACAACCTATGGAATCTTCTGGGGGTGAACAGGCCCTAGGCATCTCATTTCTATAAAGCTCCTCAAACAAATTCTAGCAGGAATCCTTAGAAGACAGACTAGTTCAGACTTAGTCAGCTGATGCTTGTAAGAGTTCTGGCAGTGGTGGTGGTGGCCGCTGCATGTGTACATGGAAGTCAGATGACAACATCAGGTGTCAGTCTCACTCTCTACCCTCTTTGAATCAGGTCTCTTATTGCTTGCCACTGTATGCACGGACCGGATGGTTCACAAGCTTCTATCGCTGCCTCCCACATGTCACCACAGGAGCACTCAGATTACAAATCCTCACTACTTTACATGAACTGTAGGCCCTAAGGCCTTTGTAGCAAGAGCTGTACTCATGGAGCCACCTCCCCAGCCCTATCCCAGTGAAATGTTTACCTGGCGTTTAAGAGATAAGAAATGAAGGGGGAAACATTTGAAATGTAAATAAAGTATCAAAAAATTTTAAAAAAGAAAAGAAAAGAAATGAAATTCACAAACACAAAAGTCAACCTGAAGTCCATTAGGACCTAGGGGAAGCTTGTGTTAGAAGCCTTGACATTCTCACCTAGGCTCCAGGTGGGCCCACCAGCCTTAGCTAACTTCCACAGCTAATCACATTTTCCTTCCCAGACTGAGTCTATAATTATTTTATAGCCTTTTTTGTTTTTCATATAGTTTATTTTTTTTTGCATCTGTTTTATGTTCACAACAAAATTAAGCTTGACTTAACATTAGGACATATGTCTATTTTTATTTCATAAAAATGTTTCATGAGTATAATTTTCACTGTCAGATTAATGTTTCCTTATTTGGATGTAGCTTAGCGAGCCTTTCTGTGACTGGTCAGTAAGGTTATTTCCAGTTTGAGGAGGACAGTAGTAATGGTAAAGCAATGATGAGCACTTGAGAGCCTTGCCCCCACATGTCACCCCCACGCACAGGCACGGAGTTAGCACCACTTCTTGAGAACAGATTATTAGAAACATGGGCTGAGCAAATACATTTTTGGTTATTTTCCAAAACCAATTTGCTTTGGAGAAGCTTCGTGAAATTTACCTCCTTCCTGAGAACTTGAGAAGCTCCACGCAATATATTCCCACTAACTGTAGTAGAAAGAACACTTGCTTCCTGTTCCCACCTCCCCCTCAAAGACAATGTGTCAGTAAATTTCTCTCATTGTAACAAAATACTCAAAGCTGTGGGGGTTTGTTGTTGTTGTTGTTGTTTTTAAGAGAGAGGTTTATTTAGCTAGTAGTTTGAGTCTAGAAGCCCAACATTGGGTGACTACATTGATTTGTCCTCTGGTGGGGCCCTTTTACTGGGTCATATCATGATAAATTACACCATGGTGGGAGTTTGCGCAACAGATAGAGACCAATAGTAAGACAAGAAGCCACAGCAACACTTGGGTCCTATAAGAACTATGAAAATCCTCTATGAAGGCACAACCCAAGGCTTCCCTCCTCTCGTTGGGTCTTACCTCCTGACAGTCCCACCATGTATCAACGTTTACACTGGAGGTGAAGCTTCTAACATATGGGGTCACAACTACCCCATTACAGTGTCTGTCCATTTCTAACCTCTATGGCTAGACCACCATGGCAAACAGTGAGACAGCATATCAACACCTGAGGTGGACAGGTGTCCCTGGGTTGTCCAGATGGGCCCACAGTACTCACAAGGGGCTAACAAAGGATAAGAAGGAATCTGAAGAGACCCACTGAGATAGAGTTTAGAGAACTCCTCCAACTGGGCAACTGGTTTTAAAAATGGAAGGAAGAGCCAGATGCCAAGGGATTTGGAAAAGCTTCAAGAGCTGGAAAAGATAAGTGGATTCTGCCTATGAGCATCTGGAAAAGTGCCTGGGTAACCCACGAGACCTCTACTGGACTCTGGCCACAGAGCTGGAAGCTTGTGTTGTTTGAAGCCAGTAAGCTGGTAACAACTTGTTACTGCAGCAACAGAGAGTAATAGGCCAGCATTGAGAACTTTTATTTCATTTCATCCTGATTGTGTTTATTGTTATTTTAATGTATAGTTTTGATTGGAGTGCATTTATTGTTTATCTACTCCTAGAAAGTATCTCCTCCTAGGAAATGCTTTTTCTAAGCACGTGGCCAAAATAGAACTGTGTAAAGATCCAAACTGAGCCTCACAGAGAGCCTTTCTTTATCAGTTCTGCAACTAGTGGGGGAAAGTCCACAAGTATACAGTTCTGTCCGTGCTTTGAGAAGATGTGAATCAGTAACAGCTTCCAGGAGGGACACATTTCTGCTCTCTGAACCAAGACTGCTCAAGAACTGGGTGGGATGAGCAGAGGGGAGCAAGGATGGAGGTGGGGGACACTCTGCTTTTCTGGGTGTGACCCTTTCACCGAACATCTGTGAAAAGCATTTCAATTTTGGGTCTATCATGTACACTATGAGGTTTTTTGTTTGTTTTTGTTTTTTTGGCAGTCTCCTGTAGCCTTGAATTCCATGTGTAGCTGTGGGTGACCTTGGACTTTTGATCTTCTTGCTTCCACATTCCAAGTGCTGGGACTGCAGGTGTGTCCCATAGTGCCCAGTTCTTACAGTGGTGGAGATCAAACCGAAGGCTTCATGTGTGCTGAACAAGCACTCTGCCTGCTGAGCCACATCCACAGTTCCCAATGGCACAGTGTTTTCAAAAGGAAAGATTTACTTACTTGTGTGTGTATGTGTGTGTGTGTGTGTGTGTGTGTGTGATGAGAGAGAGGATGAGAGAGAGAGAGAGAGAGAGAAAGAGAGGTGTGAATGCCTGTTGAGGTCAGAGGGGTCCAATCCTCTGGAGCCCCACCCATCATGGATGCTGGGAACTGGACATGGGTCCTCTCTAAGAGCAGCGAGAGCATCTATTCTCTGAGCTGCCTCTCGAGCCTACTCCTCTCATCCTTAAATAGTCTTGATACAGAAACAGAAGCTTGATCTGGAGTGTAGAAATGAATGAGCCCAATATGACTGAATCATGATAGGGAGAAGGGGCTGGCCATGACCACCGCCTGTCCCTCTGCCCCCAGATCCTAAACTATGGGTTTAGGAGATGTGTTATGCAAATATGTGGGAGACAGAAAGAGATTGCCCCCAAAGACTCATGACTTGGTTATCCTCTGGACCGATGACTGCATTTAAGAGAGTTCTTTTTGTTAGCAGCCAACAGCCATAAATGCTAAGTCCTGCCATTTGTTTATAGTCCTATCTTCTGTTGAATAGCAACATTCTACTTCTCTCCATACATTCTCTCTGCACCCATGAAGATGCCATAGCATCTTGGAACTTGGAATAACGACACCCAGAAAAGAGTGCAACCAGACAAGCACATCACGTTGCACCTTCTCTTTCCATCAGGGAATTACCGTCCTGTTCCAACCCCACCCCAGTGAGCAAAAGTCCCAGTCATGGAGATGACCCTGCCTTTCCTTGACACTGTTTCCTGCTGATTCCCAAAGGGTGGGTGCAACCCCTGGTGCTACTATCACTGGCCTCTGTCGCTACAGCTCTCAGGTCAGCTATTTCTAGAGTTGGTTACTGGCCAGTAGATCACCCCATCACCAGCACCAAATGAAACTAACGATAACATGGTGAAAGATCTACAATCCCAAGCCTATGAAACTACAGCACGTAGTGCTCAGCTGCGGAGGTGGTTATTTCCTGAACTTTCCCAGATCGTGATTAAAAATGCAGATGCTAAGGCACCTCCCTGGAAGAGGCAGTGGATCTGGAGTATGATTGGAAATCTGTATTTTTATCAGATTCCCAAAGAGATTTCTATTAGTAAACAAGTTTGGGAAACTCTGCCCTGGGGCAATTTAAAAGTACTCAGACCAACAGGTCAAGGTTTGGTTTCTGAGGTAGTACGGCCCTGGGCAAGGGAATCTTCACTGTCAAATTCAGAAGAGGTCTATAGATATGGGTAAAGGAAATTATCTGAATAACAGACTCCAGAGGGCCATTCTGGCTGACCGGAAGGCTTACTCCTTGCTCTGGACACTGTGATGCTCAGACAAGCCTGCAACCTCACCATCCCCCCAGCTGGGTGTGTTTAAGAGTTGGAACACGAGCCACTGATGGTAGTTTTCTCCTCACAAATGGTAAAGGCTAGCATGTATGACAATTTCTGTTTTTCACCAACATTGTGTACCACATGTGTTAGAGGCAGTTGGTGGTTGTAATAATCTTATAATAAATGAAGTCAGGTCATGAGAAGCAACATGGAGACCTGACCCAGAGGCACAGATAGACCCAGGAATTTTGTACTTGGACTTGTCACCAAATGACCCCCTGTGCTCATGCTTCAAGCACTACTCGAACACACACCAAACTCACTGTTTTCTTCCATTCTCTGATTTCGTTTCTGCAGTCAGTACTCTTCCTCCAGCAGAAATATATCCAATAAGTGTTTAGATGAGGAGACAAAGGCTCAAAGAGGTGAAGAAAACTGCCGAGAGATTGACACAATACTGCACATCTGCAGTCCCAGTACTCAAGAGGCTGAGATGGGCAGGGAGATCTCAAGTTCAAGGCCAGGCAGAGCTACTTAGTGAATTTCAGGACGGCCTGGCTTAAATAGCCAGGAGAGATTCTGTCAAACACACACACACACACACGCACACCAATTGCACCTATTTAGTCAGAAGTCACAAAGCCCAAATTTGAGCACTAGGGAGTTGTAGCTCTGGAACCTGAGGTCTAACCATTACTCCAAGACACTTACTTCCCTAGTGAAAGAGAAAAGAATCATTCTGCCACATTTCACTTCAAAAGAAACAAATATCTCCATGGAAAAGAAACAGGAAAATGTGAAACTTGCCAAGAAAAGCATTAGAGGAGCTCAGTCTAGATGAAAGGAAGGTTGTAGAGCAACTCGGAAATGGCTCTCAAACAACTGGGAGTGGAGGAATCAAGGAGACCGTGTGAATAGCCGCCTTGGAAGTGAGGACCTCAGGGTCTGAACAGATGGGAACGCCTGGGACTGAGCACAGTTAAACAAAATAATTCATGCTTTGGAAAATGAAACTGAGGAATTTTCCCAGAATACAGCACAAGAGGTTCAAAATAATTATGAAACTCTAGTCTCATGATGTACATACAGGCTCCATTCTCCTAAATTCTGTGCCCAGAGCTTTTATATTAATATTGGCTAAAAGAAAGTCACACTTGACAGATTGTACTGGCTAGTTTTGCGTGTCAACTTGACACAAGCTGAAGTTATCACAGAGAAAGGAGTTTCAGTTGAGAAAATGCCTTCAAGAGATTCAACTGTAAGGCATTTTCTCAATTAGTGATCAAGAGGAGAGGTCCCCTTGTGGGTGGTACCATCTGTGGGCTGGTAGTCTTGGGTTCTATAAGAAAGCCAGCTGAGCAAGCCAGGGCAAGCAAGCCAGTAAGCAGCATTCCTCCATGGCCTCTGCATCAGCTCCTGCTCCTTGACCTGCTTGAGTTCCAGTCCTGACTTCCTTTTGTGATGAACAGCAGCATGGAAGTGTAAGCTCAATAAACCCTTTCTTCCCCAACTTGCATCTTGGTCATGATGTTTGTGCAGGAATAGAAATCCTGACTAAGACACAGATCCATAGTGAACAATTTCCACAGTTCCCCTCAGGAGACAGCTGATTGACAGGGGTCAATCAGAGCCCTTCCCTGAGATTTCTGATCTCAAGGACAGAATTAGGGTTCAGTAGCCATGCTGCCTAGTTTTATGTCAGCTTGACAAAAGCATGAGCCATTTTAGAAGGGGAACCTCAATTAAGAGAACACCCCCTCCAGACTGGCCTGTGGAAAACTTGTGGTGCATTTTCTTGATTGATGATTAGTGTGAGAGAGCCCCACTCTCCATGGGTGGTGCCACTCTCGGGCTGCTGGTCCTGGATGCTATGGGAAAGCAAGCTGAGCAAACCATGGGGAGCAAGCCAGTAAGCAGCATGCATCTGTGGCTTCTGAGCTTGTGGTGAGACCCACCATTGTAGTGGCAGGAGCCATCTTTGGCATGGGCGGCTACTAGCCATGGTGAATAGGAAGCAGAGAGGGAAGAATGAAGTGGGGACCAAGTTAAGACATGCCTTCCTAGAAGCCTGCTCTCCCCATTAGATCCCTCCTCCTAAAGTGCTTGGAACCTCCCAGAATACATCAGACTAAGCACTCACCATATAAGCCTCAGGGAAATATTTCATTTTAAAGCCAAAATCCTCTGGTGCAATTTTCATTTTCTTTGTATTGTATTTTTTATGATAATATAGCCTCATACCTATTCCCCAGAGGCTGTTTTCTCTTCCTTCCACAGTGATAGAGCTCCCACAATTAATCCAGTTTGATATTTATCTCCACACATATCACACAGTGGAGAATCTTACAATATTTCACATCTACACAGAAAATTAGGAAACACTAAAACAGTAATAGTGGTTAGTACAAGTTTGCTAATTTGAATATTTCCCATCTTCTCATATTTTTGAAAATGGCATTGCCAGGAGCTACTTAGCATTGTGACTCGTGGGTCATGAGCACATACTTTAACTTATTTAACACATTCTTGTTCTTCCACAGTTATACAATTTGCCAGTTTGAACATCTTGGTAACCAGATCTCTTGTCAACTGGAACCTGCAGGATTCTACAGGCATAAAAAGGTCCCTGGTTTCCCTTCTTGTCTGATAGAAGGTAGGCATTTCTAGAAACAGCCACAACATGAGTCATGGCATAAGTGCCTAGAGGTGCTGACAGGTGCATTTCAATCCTGGCAGGGAGCAGGCTTCATGGAGGAGGAATATGTCAGCCACTATCTGCTAGTATCAAGCAGAGAGCTGGGGAGAGGGAGCTCATCTCCTTGGCAACCACAGGAAGGCTACAAGGGAGTGAGCTACTCCCATGTTTCTTGACAGCGATGAAAATAGGGCTTTGCATAGAGCCAGAGAGTCTGGCTTCCCAGTCTCTGACTGGCTTCGAAACATGGCATCTCCTTCATTGGGAGGGCAAGAATTTCAAACCCCTACCCTCTCCCCTTTCTCTTGTATCCCCCAGGGAGTAGAGCAGAGGGGCTATTCCCTATCCCGTCCTGGCCGAGCTGCAAGGCACACCCACAGGCCCCCATTCCTTCGGGCTTTCACGGGCTGCTGCCAAAACTCCGCTCCTGCAGTCAAAGGAATGTTGAGCAATCTTTGGAATTTTTTTTCTGCCAAGAATTCCATTCAGGCCTCCTGAGCAGGCACATTGCAGGAGTCTACAAAGCCCTGGCCTTCCTCAGCAAATGTGGAGGGGACTTTTCCCTGTTTATATTCTTCTCCTGCTGGCAGGGGTGTAAGACTCCATAGCAATGAGGTCATGAGGCCCTGTCCCTCTGCATCCATGGGTGGCTGAGCTGCCAGAACCTTGCTGTCCTGTCCCAGTGGCTCATTGTGTTCAAGGGTAGGTATGCTGGGGGATGGGCAAGGTCAGGAGGGTTGAAGAGCAGTCCTCAGATTGCTAGAGTCCCAGCCTAGGCTGTACTCTTAGGACATCCCATCCCCATATCTGCCCCTTACTTGTGTGTGGCCTATGTGGCCTAGGGACTCCAGGCCACAATATCCAGTTTCCTGGGTACTGCATGTGGGGAACCCACTTGGCATCTGGAAATTTTTAGAATTAATCAATGCCTTGCAAGTAGTTCTCAGCTCAAATGCACCCCTTCTCAGAGAAGTCCTTTGTGATGCCCTCCACTAAGCCAAGTTCTGTTGATGTGTATCCTTGTGGTATCCTAGGCTTCTCCTTCTAAGCACTTCCTTGTTATTAATAACTGGCTGTGAATTTGCTTACTATGTTTTCCTCTTTGGGCCTTACTATCAGACAGTGTTCTGGCTTCCTAGGTCCCTATTTCACTTACAACCAGACAGGTAAAAGACTGGTGAGATTGTTTAACACTGGCAGTGTAGGAATCATAGAGCAGGGACTGGAGGGGAGGCTCAATAGCTGAGAGCCTATTCTGCTCTTCCGAAGGACCCAAGTTCATTCCAAGCATCGAAGTCAAGTGGTTCACTAATGCCTGGAGCTCCAGTTTCAGAGGATCTGACACCCTCTTCTACAATGTGACACACACACACACACACACACACACACACACACACACACACACACACACACACACCGGACACACAGATACATACACATAAGTAAAAATGAATCATAAAAAATATCATGGTGCTGTCTGACATATAAAGTGGAGGTTTCTGATCCACTCTGGTCAGATTGCAAGTCCTAGCAAAAGTGAGCTTTGCATGTCGTGGTTGTGTTAACTACCCCTTTGGCCCTTGTTTGGGTTTCTTTGTTATATTGGCTCTGGATAGGCCCTGATCCCAACTGTACAGCCTCCCATTTATCTTAGGTTTGAGCAAAACTTGAAAGCTTCAAAGCCTATTACATCCATTACTCTGTCCATACTTTAAGGCTAAAAGTACTATTTCCATAGAAAAAACTACTGTTCCAAAGAAGTGGGCCTCAGATGTATGGCACCATCTGAATAAGAATTCTCTGCCCATGAAATGTGCCAATTCAAACCAAATTAAAGTATAAAGGCAGGTTTATTGGGAGCAGCTCTTGGGCAGGATCACCAACCACACAGGTCAATGAAGTAGCCATGCAGAGGGAGACAGAGGGGAGAGAGAAGAGAGAAAAGGGGAGAGGGAGAGAGAGAGAGAGAGAGAGAGAGAGAGAGAGAGAGAGAGAGAGAGAGAGAGAGAGAGAGAGACTGAGAACCAAATGCCAAATGTCTAGATTATATAATGAAGAGCCTTTGGGTGAGAGGAAGCCCAGCCTCTGGACTGAGAAGTTCAGCATAGAGGGTGGGGTGGTGGGGTATGCTGGGAGAATCTGGAGGCCAGGTCTGCCTTGGTATGTTGAATAGGTCTGAATTAAATAGATCTGAAACCCAACACCTAGTACCAGGGGTAGGAGGGGAAGGTGGGAGATGGGTACCAGGTGGAGGATGGAGTCTTGCAAAAAGAGGGACAGTGGGGCAGAAGAGAGAGCCTGGAGAGGCCTCAGATACAAGGGCACAGCACCTTGAGAAGGCATTAGAAATAAGACAGAGTGTGTTTGCTCTGAGAACTGGATCAGAATCCTCAACTTCAGCCTGGCGGTGGTAGTGCACACCTTTGATCCCAGCACTTGGGGAGGCAGAGGCAGGCAGATCTCTGAGTTCCAGGCCAGCCTGGTCTACAGAGTGAGTTCCAGGACAGCCAGGGCTACATAGAGAAACCCTGTCTCTTGGGGTTTGGGGGAGAAGAAGGAAGGGGAAGGGGAAGGAGAAGGGGAAGGAGAAGGAAAGGAACCTTCACTTCATAAGCCAGATAGCTCTTTGCTTGTATTGTCTACACTACTTTCCTTTTCCCCTCCTTCAAGGAGGCAGCTGGGAAAGTCAGGACTCATAGTGTAATTGACTTCATCTGTGCAGAGGGCACCAAAGACATGTGTTTGTAGCTAAGTATGTATCTATATATCTGGCTCCCAGGTGAGAAGACCTTAAAGAGGGGACAGAGGGACAGAGCAGCCATTGTTCATTGCTTCCTCAACCCTGTACCAGTACCTGTTGAGATCACACCTTTTCTGTAGAAAACCTGGGGGTTTTGCCATTGGGAGAAGTAAGTTTCTTAAGACTTCTTGTGAGATTGCCTCATTTGATGTGGAGAAGGAGGAACACTCCTCCATTGTTGATGGGATTGCAAGTTGATACAACCACTCTGGAAATCAGTCTGGCAGTTCCTCAGAAAATTGGACATAGTACTTACTACCTAAGGACCCAGCTATACCTCTCCTGGGCATATACCCAGAAGATGCTCCAACATATAATAAGGACACATGCTCCACTATGTTCATAGCAGCCATATTTATAAT
>CM052704.1:81282832-81352039 GCA_028551405.1 Uromys caudimaculatus | reverse complement strand
CCACAAAGCAAGGAAATTCTATGTGTCATGGGAAGGTATAGAATGTCCTAAGTTCATCATTCCTGCGGTTAGCTATTCCCTGGGACAAAAGATGTAGGTTAGCCATTAGGTGGTGGAATATGGCTATATTATCTCTGGCTTTAATTTTGCTAAGGGGGGGTCTAACTTCCTTATAATGGGCTCGGGTCTTTCATTCCCCACTTCTTCTAGTGGCTAGTTCTAATCTTAGAACTATATTTAAAAAGAATAAGTAGACAAAGCACGTCTTCTTCCTGAAGTACCACATCCTCCTCCCAAATAGAGACCTCCACTTACTGGTGGGAATGGTGTGGAGGGTGCGGCCTGGGTGATATCATGATCTTGGACATCCCAACTGCCGGGAGCACCCACAGTCAATTTACAAAGATCAGGCCTGAGGGTAGGCCACCAGTTCTGGGGCGGCGCTACCTGGGTGGCTTGGGTGGCTGTCCAGACTGCCTCACCTTTCATATTTAATACTTGCCAGGTCAATTTCTGGGGAGCATGGGGGTTTTTACCCGGTATCTGAGTCATGTACACGATGCAGACGCAGCTTAAAAGGATCAGCAGTCTTTTCCAATTTCCATTCATCTTGAGCTGGTTTGGGGGCTCATTTGACATGGGAAGTATGGATCCAAGCTGAGATGCATTCAGCCTTAACCGCCATGGGGGTGGTCAGGAGCACTAAGTAGGGTCCCTTCCAGCAGGGTTCGAGGTTGCCTACTCGATGGTGCCGGACTAGGACAGCGTCTCCGACCTGGAACTGATGAGGCACATTGGTACTTTCAGGCTTATAGGCTTCCTTTATCTGTTCCCAAGCTTGGTGTCTGACCAACTCAAGGGCCTTTAAGTGAGCAAACAGGGGTTTAGAGAGAGAAACATCAGGGTCAAAACCTCCACCTGCCTCAGTGAGTGGTGGTGGCCCCCCACATAGGATCTCATAAGGAGTGAGTTTAAACCTTCCAGGGGTGTTCTGAACTTGGAACAAGGCAAAGGGAAGGAGGACTGTCCAATTTTTCCTGCTCGTCTCTAAGGCTAATTTTGTCAAGGTCTCTTTTAAGTTTCTATTCATCCTTTCTACCTGACCTGAACTCTGGGGTCTACAAGCACAATGTAATTTCCAATTAATCCCCAGTTGAGTGGCCAGTCCCTGACTTACCTGGGCAACAAAGGCAGGTTCATTATCAGACACAATTACCTTGGGAATTTCAAACCTTGGAAAGATTTCTTCAAGGATCTTATTAGCCACCACATTGGCAGTCTCAGTCCTGGTAGGGAAGGCTTCCACCCATCCTGAAAAGGTATCTATAAAAACTAGCAAATACTTGTTGCCATATTTGGCTGGCTTAATTTCTGTAAAGTCCACTTCCCAATATGCTCCGGGGCGGTTGCCCTAAGTCTTTTGCCATGACCCTTTATGGAACGTCCTGCATTGGTCAGAGTACATGCCTCACATCTTTTGATCACACCTTGTGCCAGATCTGAAAGTTCAATAACATGATAGTCAGAGGACTTCACAATGTCTTTTAATTTCTTTGTTCCTGCTGTCAGTGTAGATGTTGATAGACTCCCCCTCGGCCATCCGTAAAGCTTGTATTAGAGCCACAAGTTCAGCTTTTTGGGGCCGAAGTCCCTTCAGGAAGGCTACTGGCCCGGATTAATTGTTTTCCACCCACCACTGCCGCCTCCGCCTTCCGCTTACCTTCGACCACGAAGCTGCTGCCATCGGTATACCAATTGTGGCTTCCAGGCCAGGGCTGATCCTTAAGGTCATTTCGGGTGCCAGTTTCTTCTGCCAGGATGTCAACACAGTGATGAGTAGGCTGGGATTCATCAGCCTCTGGCAGCAAGGTAGTGGGATTGAGGACAGCAGGGGGAGCAAAGGTCACTCGCTCATTCAACAGGAGGCTCTGGTTATGTGTCATCCGGGTGTTGGTCATCCAGAGGTCGGGGGGGCTGTCTGATGATGCTTTTGAGAGCGTGGGGCGCTATCACAGTGGTCTGTTGCCCCAGAGTGAGCTTATCAGCATCTTTGAGGAGTAGGGCTACTGTAGCGATAGCTTTTAGACAGGTAGGCCACCCGCTTGCGACCGGGTCCAGTTTTTTTTACAGATAAGCCATGGGTCTCTTCCACGGTCCCAGGGTCTGGGTCAGGACCCCTCTCGCAACCCCAGCCCTTTCATCAACTCAGGCAGGGCTAGGGCAGGCGCTGTCAAACGGGCCTTTTTGATTGTTTCAAAGGCCTTCTGATGGTCTGGAGTCCACATGAACGCTCCCCCCTCTTTAGTTAGGGGGTACAATGGGGCAGCTAGGGTTTCCCTCCTTCTCTCATCCGTGGTCTTCTGTTGCCCAGGTCCCCTGTCTGTCTAAATACTGTCTTCTCTTTTTCTCCTAGTACTGCGGCCAAAATCTTAGTCAGATTCCTTTCCTGTCTACGATCCCTCCGGTTCTCTCTTTCCTCCACTTCCCGCTTCTCCCTTTCCTGCCTTTCTTCCTCAGTCTCTCTTCTATGGAACACCTTCTCTGCCTCCTTGACTAGATCCTGTAAAGACAGGGTCTGCAGTCCTTCTAAACGCTGTAGCTTTCTCTTGATGTCTGATGCTGATTGCCCTATAAAGGCCATGGCTACCACCGCCTGTTGACTCTCAGAGGTTGGGTCAAAAAGGGTGTAATGCCTGTAGGCCTCCATCAATCGCTCTAAAAACACAGACAGGGGTTCAGTTGGTCCTTGGAGGACCTCTCTTACCTTAGCCAAATTGGTGGGGCATCTGGCAGCCCCTTTGAGACCTGCCACAAGAACCCGATGGTAGACTGTCAGCCGCTCCCTACCTTCTGTGGTGTTGAAGTCCCAAGTAGGGTGGTTCAGAGGAAATCCAGCATCTATCAAATTCGGGAGGTTAATTGGGGTCCCGTCTACTCCTGGAACATTTTAATGAGCTTCCAGGAGAATCCTATCCTTCTCTTCAGTAGTAAAGAGAACCTGCAGGAGTTGCTGGCAATCATCCCAAGTAGGCTGGTGGGAAAACATTAGGGACTCCACCAGTCCTGTTAGGCTGGCAGGATTGTCTGAAAAAGAAGGGTGGTTAGTCTTCCAATTATAAAGATCAGCAGAGGAGAATGGCCAGTATTGGAGGGGTTGGAGTTGTGGGGGTTTAACCAGGGGCCCGCAGACACAAAGCGGCAATGCTGTGGTGGAGTCCGGTCCTCCAGGGCCCTGTGCAGGACTCTGGGCATGCCGACTTTGGGTTCTGGCGGCTGGTCCACTCTCTGTACCGCTGCTGGCTCTGGGACCCGGCATCTGAGGTAGGGCATAAGGGGGAGGAAGAGGAGTGGGCCATTCGGGCGGCTCCTCGATCTCGGGATAGATCTTAGGAGGAACCGAAGGCTGATTCTCAGGCGGAGTCACAGGCTTCGGAGTTTCTGCTTTCGGTTTGTGTTCCGATTCTCTGAGAGCCAGGACTCGGGAGCCTGGCTTTTGTTTCTGTGCCCAAGGTTTGAGCCATGGAGGAGGATTTCGTGCAAGATCCTCCCAGACAAAGACGTAGGGCACCTGGTCCGGGTGGGACTCTGGTCCCTCCTGAAGAACAATAGCCTCAACGGCAAGGATGATAGTTAAGTCAAGAGTGCCCTAACCTTAATCTCAGTCCAGTGTTTCAAAGTCAGACTCAGAGGAGTTGCTATCGTCTGTTCTATCGTCAGAGTCACAAGTAAGACAAAACAGAAACAAAAGACACACAGACAAAGACTGACAAGGGCCCGTTTCCACCGAGACAAGCAAAACCAATTCAGAAAACCAGACGGCCGGGAGGACCGCGTCCTTTCCGGCACCCCGACGGGAATCTCCCAGGCGTCCCTGGGGTCCCTCCAGACCTCCTGGGACATCTCCCAGGGTGACAATCGGTGATCCCCTAGCCCGTCGGCCGATCACACCCCCGGCCGAGACTGGGAGATCATCGTCCCCTCACGGAGGCGTGAGCGACTGCAAACCAGACTGCACACAAACCGAAAATACAGATTCAGACTTCAGCCAGCACAGACTAACAAGAACACAAATAGAATCTCACATCCAAGTAGGTTTTTGGAGACGAGGGTGGTTGCAAATCCCGGATGAGCCCCCAAATGAAAGACCCCTGAGCTGGGGAGACCCTCACTCAAATCTCGGGACGGCGCAACTCCCCAAGAACTCACGAAAGACTGTCCTTGCTGCAATCACACGAAGTTTATTCAGGGGACCAGTGCACTGGGGTCAAGCTCGTAACCTACGCAGAGGCAGAGGAGTTCGACCCTGAGCAGCTGAAGTCAGGGGCATTTAAAGAAAAAAACCACAAAGCAAGGAAATTCTATTTGTCATGAGAAGGTATAGAATGTCCTAAGTTCATCATTCCTGCGGTTAGCTATTCCCTGGGACAAAAGATGTAGGTTAGCCATTAGGCGGTGGAATATGGCTATATTATCTCTGGCTTTAATTTTGCTAAGGGGGGGTCTAACTTCCTTATAATGGGCTCGGGTCTTTCACCAGAAGCTGGAAACAACCCAGATGCTCCCTCAACAGAGGAATGGATACAGAAAATGTGATACATTTACACAATGGAATACTACTCAGCTATTAAAAACAATGGCTTCATGAAATTAGCAGGCAAATGGATGTAACTTGAAAATATCGTCCTGAGTGAGGTAACTCAGTCACAAAAGAACACACATGGTATGCACTCACTGATAAGTGGATATTAGCCATCCAATACACAGTCACCAAACCTGGATGCTATTGTGGATGCCAGGAAGTGCTAGCTGACAGGAGCCTGATATGGCTGTCTCCTGAAAGACTCTGCCAGAACCTGACAAATACAGAGGCAGATGCTTGCAGCCAACTATTGAACTAAGCTCGGGGGTCCCAGATGGAGAAGTTGGAGAGGGGACTGAAGGAGCTGATGGGGTTTGCAGCCCCATGTGGGGGGGGGGGGGAGCAACAGTGTCAACTGGCCAGACCTCCCGGAGCTCCCAGGAACTGGATCACCAACCAAAGAATACACATGGAGGGACCCATGGCTCTGGTGGCATATGAGAGAGGAGGGCCTTGTTGGACATCAGTGGGAGGAGAGCCCAAGGGCCTGAGAGTGTTCAATGTCCCAGTGTAGGGGAATGCCAGGGCAGGAAGACAGTAGTGGGTGGGGGAGTACCCTCATAGAGGCAGGCGGGGGAGGGGGGATGGGATAGGGGGTTTCTGGAGGGGAGACCTGGCAAGGGGAAAACATTTGAAATGTAAATAAAGAAGATATCCAATTTAAAAAAGAAAAAGAAAAAAGAAGAGATTGCCTCATTTGAATGGGAATCCTTGTGAGATCTAGGAGATGTAACAGACAATACAGAGATTAAATCAGGAAGTTCCACGGTGTGAGGAAGGCAGGATGAAGGTCCAGGCAGACAGCAATAACTGCAGTGGCAAAGGCCCCCTCTATAGGGAAGGGAAGACTGAATCAAATCAGCATTGGGGAACATGTACCCCAATCATGAGTGTCACAGAGGCTAGCAGTGGGCAGATTATGAGCTGTCCTCCCAGTTTGAAAGTGTAGATTTTCAAAAAGGAACTAGGGAGCTGCTGAAGGTTGTATCCCTCTGGATTCTATATTAAGAAAGGACTGAGAGGCAATGGGAAATATCCTGGAAAGCTTCTGTGACAGCTTGGGTGAGAAATGACAGTTTAGGCCTGCCTAGGAGAGGAACAGCAAGAAGTGAGAAGAGGTGAGGTCCTGGATAGTGGAAAGGAAGGCAGGATTTCTTATTGCTGCTTTTCCCAGACGGGGTTTCTCTGGGTAGCTCTGGATGTCCTAGAACGCTCTCTATAGAGCAGGTTGGTCTTGGACTCAGGAGATCTGCCTGTCTCTGTCTCCCCAGTGCTGGGATTAAAGATATTTGTCATCATACTTGGTCAAGAAGGCAAAATTTTCTGGTGGTTTTGATGTGGAATGTGAGAAAAAGAGAACTCCATGGCTTTTGGGTTTTGCTGCTAGAAGGATGGAGTCAATATTGACTCAGATCATGTGTGTCATTACAGCTACTGACCACCAACCCGGGGTGGGTCCCTAGTCAATGTCTCTGCACTCTGATCTCCTTCCATCCTCGTAACCTCAGGAGGCAGAACTTGGTCCCCTCAATCCAGGGACAACAGTCTGACTATGGCCACTTGTATATGAGGGTGGAGCTCAGATGCCCTGGGTGGCTTTGACCCCATGTAGCAGATGTGCACATCTGGCTTCAAGAGTCCAGACACTGGTTCCTTTACCTCATATGACTGGGCCTGGACTTTAATTTTGCACACATACACCCCAACAGACAACACTCCGTACCCTCTCTTCCCCTGTAATCAATCTGTCTTAAGCTCTAGGATTTTTCCAAGGTCCCATGTTTCCCTATGTGTACGGTGACTTCTCTCAGCTTATTATTTGGATATTTGAAAATGAACAGAGGAGTAATCAGGACCAAAATATTTGGAGTTTGCCTCAAAGGCCTTAAGAAGATGTATGAGCCGTGAGTCAGGAGAGACAGGTGGGAGAGAAAGCAGGCAGGCTCAGCAGCTGTCCAGTTTTTAACGGCCTTTGTATGAGTATTGTGGACTCTTAGGCAGGCTTCCCCAATGGCAGCAAGCTGGACTATGGCTGCCCACTCCTCAGGGTTGCTTTCCCCTTTCTAAATCACCAAGTCCTACTTGCAGGCAGAGCGCACAACTTTGAAACTGATCTAATTAAGGTAGAGGTGCAGGGGGAGGCGTCCAGAAGCACAGTGGCTTCAGGGGCTGAATACTATCACTCCCACCCAAGGATGTCCTGAACTGCCTTTGAAGAATGGAAAAGAAGGCTGTGACCTGTTGAGGCAGCTCTCTGCCCAGCCAGAGCCTGTCCCTAGCTCAGTGTTTAGCAGCAGGCCGATGTAGAAAGAGCCTGAATTAGTGAACTGTTCCTAGCCAAACGTGTAGCAGAGTTCGGGATATAGCCCTGTTCCCTGCCACATGCAGGGCTTTAAACATTTATAAGCACTATTCTGTGCTAGGTGTTGTCACACTCTTCCCCGCTTCCATTTTCATAACTGCCAGGCCCAAACAAAACTGAAGTTCCGAGTGGCTCAGAGTGACTGGGCCGGTCTGGACTTCCCAGTGCTGATAGGCTCCAGATCTGAGATGCAGGTGGAGCCAGCCAGAGGCATGTTTCTGGGGTTGTAATAGGGCACACACTCCCTGTCTGACATACTGTTGGGTATCCCCAAAGCTGCAGTGTACCCTCCCCTATACTCCCTCTGAGGTCATTCTGCCTTCTTTACCTCTCTGAGTGCTGAGGCTGCTCAGACTGCAAGGATGGAGTCCCGTGGAGGCCAGAGATGGAGCCTGTGACAGGGAGGGGCTGGGACACAGATGGCCTCTGTTGGTCTGGAAGACAAGCACAGTGTCCCAGGAAAACACTGCTGTTTGCAAACAAATGCCACAAGCTGTGGAAACAGCACATCTTTGTCTGTCCTGGCTGCTGCTCATGTGGCTTCTTTGCCTTCACCCATCCCCCCTCCTAGCTAGTGTCCTTTTCATCTTTGACATTATAGCCTTGGAACTGAGTAAAAAAGGGTGGCTGGGCGAGCTGCAACCGGGCTTAAGGCACCTGGTCTCCAGCCTCTGGGATGCAGTTCTGGCCCATGGCCTCTCAGGTCATGGGAAGAAGATATGCTTCAGATGACAGGCCCCTGCTCGCCTGCTGGCCTGGGCCTCTGCTACTAGACCAGCCAATGCTCAGACTACACCAGCAACAAGGCTACACCTTTGTGCCATGTCTACCCAGAATCTTAGGCTCTCACAGAACCTCAGTGATAGAGACAGATTGGATGGTTTGCCCAAAGTCATGAAGCTGCTGACTAGCTGAAGTAGTTCCCCATGGTCTTTCCTAGAAGAGCCCTCCTCCCAGTCCTGCTCTTGCCCTCTTTGAGTCTTTGTTTCTTTCTCTGCTTTCTTCTCTCTGTCTCTCTGTCTCCCTCTGTCTCCCTCTGTGCGTGTGTGTGTTTCTCTCTCTCTCTCTCTCTCTCTCTCTCTCTCTCTCTCTCTCTCTCTGTGGGGGGGGGACTGTGATTGGGGTTTGAAGCTAGGGCCTTGTGCATACTCTACCACTAAGCTGCATGCTCAGCCCTTCTCTTCGTCCTCATGTGGGTCCCTCCCAGACCCCAGCCCACCCAGGCAAACTCAGACAGGGCTGGGCTGAGCTTTCTCCACACATGTGGTGCTTATCACGCAAGCATTGCCTCGGAGGGTTTCGCAACAGGCCTTGTGTTCTGGTCACCCCAATGGGCTTGGAGTTACAGGAGAGCAGGGGGCCTCTCATGCTTTTCTCAAACTGCTGCCCGGGTCACCACCTCACCCATGCCCAGACTTGGGGCTCACCAAGTCCCCTGCTCAGTGCAGGAGGAGTTGCATGAAGGCCTTGAGGAGGACAAAAATTTTGCCTCTGAAGATAGAAAGGCAAAGAGATGTTTGTAGGACCCAGCTCAGGAATGGGACTTATAAAACAGGGAGGTGGCCAAATCACTCACACTGGTCTTGGAACAGGCTCTGTTCACCGGGCCAACTGAAACACACAGATCCGAAGGCCAACCATGCTCCCCAGAGGCTGCGGGAGCATGGCCCAGCCTAGAGCTGGCAGTGGAAGTGCCAGGCTAAAGAGGTAATGGGTACCCCAGATCGGTTGCTGGCTTTCAGAAAGGCAGCTAGGGATTCCCTGGGATGCCCTTCTTCTAGATTAATTTACCCCTCCCCCTCTCCATTCAACCATTTAATCAGTCCAGTCACTCTTTGTATCCAGCTTCCCATGCCCGGTGAAGTTAGCCTGGCGTAGTGCAGGGGAGGCAGACCCTGGAAAGGGGATTCAGAGTCTGCCTTCAAAATGCCTGTAAACAATCAGAAGGAGAAAATGAGCACACACACTTCAGACTTCAGCTGAGAACGAGAGCATGGCCAGCAGTGGGTAACCAAACACAAGGGCCAGGGAGGGGACAGTCATTCAGGAGACTAACGTCGGACATTGAGTTATTTCCTGTCTTTCCTGCAACCATCCCCCACCCCACACAGCGCAGTGGTGAGCAGGGATCACAGCCAGCAGCACTGACTAGGGAATAGCCGCCTAGTAAATCAGGAGCCTTGAAGCTTCTGAAGCGTTGCAGGGACAGTCCTAAATTTATAGCTCTTACAAGACACATTACTTTCAGAGAATTCACTCTGCTCTGGGGACACTACACTGCTGACATCAGCTCTAGGACATCAAGGCTGTAAGTGACTTGACAGGATAATAATTCTCAGTGGCTTACAACACTCATGGTTTCAGAGAAGATGGCGCACATGGGCGGGCGGGAAAAGACAGTATGAGCCAGCAAAGCCAGCCGGTCTCGTGCCGGAGGAGCAGTGCGGATTCCGGCTGCTGCCAGTGACATTTTTCCAGAGCAGATTCTTTGGTTCTCACTTCTGAACCTTCGAACCTTTCCTAACAACTGGAACTTCCCCACCTCCTCTCCCAGAAGCCCCACCCTTATTATGAAACCAGACTCTAAGGAACCGGTTGTGGGTCTTGCTCTTTGACTAAACCTAGTGGACCTGCCTGAAGATGTCTGGTGTGGACGGTCCAGCGGTTGGTCTACACTAGCGGCATCTCACCCTCTGGTCTGTTATGTTTTATAAAGGTTTTACACTCAGAAAAAGCTTCTGGGTATCCACACCAGACTTACTTCTGTGATATATCATCAGGAGATAGAGTGGTGTAGTGGTTAGTTCTACTGCCACCATGCCCTCCCTACCACGATGGACTACCTACTAACAGAGCCAAAATAAAACCTTGCTCTCTTAAGTTGCTTCTTTCAAGAATTTTATCACTTCCACAAGAAAAGTTACTAATTACAACCTGGAATCACCTGGGAAGAAAGTCTCAGGGGTTCTTGGACCACAGGCATGTCTGTGAGAGATTGCCTTGACTGCTTTAATTGATGTGGGAAGACCTAGTGTCGTAGGGTTTCTATTGCTGTGATAAGAACACAGTGTCCAAGGGCTTATTTATATTACAATTCACAGGACACTTTCTTAGGGAAGCCAGGGCAGCAACCTGGAGATAGTAACTGAAGCAGAAGCCATGGGGTGCTGCTTACTGGCTTGCTTCCCACTGCTTGCTCAGGCTGCTTTCTAACAACTCTGGACCACTTACCCAGGGGTGGCATCACCCATGGTGATCTGGACCCTCCCACATCAATCCACTAACCAGGAACATGCCCTACAGACTTGTCTATAAATTGAGGTGTTTTCTCAATTGAGAAAACCTCAAGCTAGAGGTTCTTCTAGAATGTGTCAAATTGACAGCAAAACAAAACAAAACAGCAACAGAACAACAGGGGAAAAAACCAACCAGGACACCCAGCCTGAAAGTGGGGACCTCATTACTTGGTTCTGGGCCCTGGACTATGTAAGCATAGAGAAGGCTAGCTGAGTAGTACTAAGCCTGTATGCATCCATTTCTCTCTGCTCTTGGAAGTAGATGTGAGTAGTTGCTTCAAGTTCATGCCTTGACTTCCCCTAAATGACATACTATAATCTGGAATAAACCACACCAAAATAAACTCTTTCTTTCCTTTGTAGCTTTTTGTCAGGGCATTTTATCATAGCCATGGGGGTGGGGATGGGGTGACTAAAAGAAGGGCTAAGCCTCAGGCCTTACTGCTCCACCCCAAAGCTTTAGGAAGCAGAGAGACACAGCCACCAGGATGAGTTTACCCTCACCAGGCAGCCTCCAGTCAATGCCGAGGGAGCAAGGGAGTGCTTCCACGATATCTTTTTGTTGACAGCTGCTGCAGTCATAATTTCTAAAAACAGAAACAGGAAAATTAACTAATATACGGATCACCTCATGCCATTACTGTCCCACCCTCGGCCCTGTAACAAGGAGAGCTCTAACATGCTACCTAACAAAATTCCTGACTAAACCAGGAGTTTTTACACACTGGAAAAAGTACTCCCAAGTTCTTCAAGAATCAGACTTCAGAAGAACTGGGACAAGTGAAATAGAAAAGAAGGAATTTCAGAAAGAGGAAATTGCTTCAGTCAAATATGGCAGGCTGAAAGGGTGTAAGCCAATGTAAGGCACACATGACACGCTGTGACCTTTGTCTCTTTCCCACAGCAGACATTGCTAATTGACTGTAGTATCTTTTCCCACTAACTCAGGATGTAGGCTCCTCAATGCAGTCATTCCAAATCAATTAAAGCTAATGGGGGTGGGGGGAAGTTGACTTGTCCTCCTATCTAGAGTCTTGAGAAAGTGTAAAAAAATGGATCAGGCTGGAACAGATTTGTGCTTTGGAGGAGAGAAAAGAAAAGGCCAGCTGAGGACAGGCCACAGGACCGGCTTTCATCACTTTCACTTATAGTCTAGAGGAAGAAAGAAAGTCCTTCCCCAAGGTCCATGGAGGCCAATGGCAGTGGTGTTGGAGTCAAGCCTTGTGTCCCTTGGGCAATAGGGTGAGGCCAGACATTTGGAAGCTACAGTTTACAGATGCTTCTGTGTGATATTGGGCTGGCCACACAGGGGCTACGGTCTCACATGAAGGTCTTCTGAGATCTCTGAGTTCTCCCTGCACCTAAGGCACTCTCCTCACCCAGATTCCCATGTTCATGGATTGGAAGCCCATGGTGGGTGGTGAAAGGGGAGATTAGAGAGGGAGGCACCCAAGTTCATAGAGACATTGGGGCAGACGTAGAAGACCCATTCCTGCTTTCTCCAGAACTAAACCAAGGGAGTAAAAGTCCAACAAAGGATCTCTTCTCCCTAACTTCCAGGTATGGGAAGCTTCCAAAAGTTTTTGAGGATGACAGTGTTATGATTTAAAAAGTGATATTTATAAAAACATAATTATGAAAGATTTGTATGTTCTGAGTCCTGGAGAGAGGAAATATCACCTAGTAGACCATCTTTGAGTATGGAGCTGTGTAGAATGGGAATACTCTTAGCCTGAGAACTCCAAGGATAGATTACCCACAAATGACCAGAGCACTTGAGAGGGGTCTCTGTGGCTGAACTGAGATGAAAAAAAGGAGGTTTCACCAAAGATCCAAAAGGTCAAAGGCCATGAGGCTTTGACTCGGGTAGGAAGACAGACAAGGAGCTAGACACAACTGCAAGCACCCCTTGTCAGGATTCCGAGGTCCCCACCATGGTGGACTTGTTTCTTGTTTTGGTCTTTGCCTTCCTAAAATAGATGTGAATAAAGGTGGTTTTGTTTTTTTGTCTTTTGTTTTTCTCTAGAATGGTAAGTTGAGGTGGGAAACTAGGGAAGCCATAGCTCCTCTTGAAGGCAGACTTGGGCTCATAGGAGGGAGAGGTGCAAGACAGACTCTATACAGAAGAACACATGGCAGTGAAGGGCACAGAGGGCCAGTGAGGTGACTCAGTAAATAAAGACACTTGCTGCCAAGCCTGACAACATGAACCCATAAGGTGGAAGCAGAGAATGAACTCCTACAAGATGTCCTCTGACCTCCGCACACATACACACACAGACATATAGACACACAAACACATACACATACCGCGCTGTATTAATATGATAAAAATACTTTTGAAAAGAGAATACAGAGAATAATACAGCTTTCAAGCCCCGTCTTGGGGTAAGGGATCATGTCTTAGCTGACAAGGGGCAGAATTGCGCTATAGACAAGCCAGGCACTTCCATTGGATCTACACCTTACCCATATCATTGCACAGTTCTAGGTTCTCAAGACTAGAAAGATACACTGTAGCCTACCCTACATGGGTTGGACTTTATCCAGACCTGACATTCTCCCAGGTCAGAAACCAGTCTCTCAGTTGTAGAATGTGATGGGGATGGGGCAGAAAAAGAGGACCTGGTCATTGAGGGTCCACAGAGTGATAATGGAGTGAACCCAAGAAGTGAGCTGATGTTCCTCTTTGGGCTACTTCTGACATCCTTTTTTCCACACCTAGTAGTCACTTCCCAGAGCTCCCCCTTTCTGGGGCAGCTGACTATTGCTCAACCTTTGCTTCTTAAGTGCTGCCCCTGGTTTCCGGCCTCCATACCTCCGTGTCCTCCTTCCACCTCCACAACACTAGTTCCTCTTCAGTTTCTGTTTACTCACTTCTGTTCCTACAGCAAACCATGTGTCCAGGTCTAGCACATTCTCATTGGTCACTCCTCCTTGGACATCCCCATGTTCTCCAAGAGGGCTCTCACTCCGCACAGCGTTGTGACCACTTGCTATGGGGGTTCCCAAACTTAATATGGCCCTGATCAATCCTTAATTCTAGGACACCTCCCTCCTTACAGCAGTCTGCCAAACAGGTATCCTAGACACCTTCCCTATTCCCCAAATGTAACATACAGCTTGCTAGCAGTCTTCATGGAGGTGGACAGCCATGCTGGCAGGCCACACATCAGGAACTAGCCCTGGAGACCAAACTGATGTAGGTGCTGACTTCTGACTTACACTCATTAGCATCATGATGCCAGAGGCTGCCAGGGCCTCTATCTGACCGTTCTGCCTCTCTCCTGTGGTTATTCATAATTCAAAGAACACCAGAAGGGGGCTGAGCTTTGATGCTGGACCTGGAAGACTGAGACACTCCACTTGAAGGAACATAGGTGTAAAATCTAACCATCTTTTTTTGTTTGTTTGTTTTGTTTTTGAAGCAAGATCTTCAGTGAACTAGACTCTGCCACTGACAACATCAAAAAACTAAGGGGGAGGGGGTGTACACAAAACTATCACTGTCTATAAAGGAAGATTTTTCTCATGTTGGCAACAGTATTCATTCTCAGGCAGAATTCTTGGTGGCTGATAGAGTCCATCTACTATATGAAGGCCCACTGGGAATTTGGTGAACATGTTTATGTCCGTATAGAGCCTCTACCCCTGAGAATCCTCAGAAGGGAAGATGATATATCATTAGAAAAGGGTTGAGGCTGGGGACTCTGTTCAGGAGGCACTCCCTGGAGTCCTACTCAGAGCTCAAAACTTCAAAGGAACAACAGGCCATTACTTGAGTTGCTTTCTGTCATGGTATTTGTCAACACTCAGCTGCATGGCAACCTCCAGAGCAAGGATTCTGGGGGCACTGTCCTTGTGGACACTTGATCTTGGCCTGGTGACTCACTGGGCCTCCGGGTTGGAGGCTCCACTAACAGGTAGAGCCACTTGTACAAATCATCCACGCTCACCTAGTCACCCTTGCACTCTTCATCCAGATTTTCTAGGCCTCTCCATCATTGCAAAGTGCTGGCAGAGCTCATTGGGAATTCCATGTTGCTCAGGTCATATTCTCCCTCATTTGGCTCCAATACCATCTGTTCCTTTTTTGGACAGTTCGGTCTTCACTTGTGAGTGCCTGAGTCCTACTGCTGCCATGCAAAGGCTGCCCAGATCTTTTGAGATATAAAGAACTGTAGTGATAATCTTTCCAGGCCATGGGATAGCCACAGAAGTCCTGAGAATGCTCCCAGACTTGTATTCAGAGCACTGGGCTCCCATGGCTCTTCTGTAGGTATTCTGTAGGTGGCTTCACATCTAAGCCTCTCCTGTATGATAATGCTGCTAGCATCATGTGTATATTGAATGAAAATATCAAACAAAACAAAAAGCTCTCCATCATGAGATCCCTGCTGCTATCTCTGATTGAAAAAGTCCAAGTGGACACTCATGAACATACAACAGGCCAGTGGGCATGCAGGGGCCTTTTTCTTTAAACCATCCGTTTCTTAGGGCTACTTTGTGCTGGAGCTCACAAGAAGACAACAGGAGCCCTCTGAGGATGGGTGGGGAGAAGGATCAGGCTTTCATTCATTCCTGAAATATGAATTGCACATGTTGTCTGTATGAGGTTGAGGATGCAACGGAGAAGGCAGACAAGGCCCTGCTCATAGAGTATCCGAAACTGACCAGGTCAGTAGAAGATGACATGTTCTCTGTTCTCCAAGAAGGACGTACAGGGTTAAAGGGTAACAAAGGACAGTGGCTAAGGCCTAAAGGGCTATCCTGAGCTAAGAACAAGAAAAGAGGAAAAGATTGTTCCAGGCAAGGGAGTGTATGTGGGAAAACTCAAGACAACAAGCTGTGAACTCTCAAGGAACTATGAGAAACTCAGAATGGCAGTAGAGAGAGGAGCGGTGGCTCACAAACAGGAAGGAGGGCAAGAAAAGGCTGTGCCAGGCAGGGCGTCAGGGGCCCATAAGAGTTTGGGATTTTGGAATTCAAACCAATAAGAGTCATGATAAAATATGAATTTAAATAAAATCATTTAGCCATTGTGTGATAATCCCCCAACAAGCATCAGAAAGAATACTGTGGCAGGTGGAAGATTTGGGTGACCTTGGCTGGGACGACTACAAGGCAGGCGTTCTCAGGCCTTCTGTGGCCATCACATGACATGGAGGAACCACATTATAGTTCTTTGCACTTCATGCTAGGGCCATTCAGGGGGGCTTAGGAGCAAAGAAGACCAAACGAGTCAAGGACTCTCTTCACTTGTATAACGCAGTGGATGGTTCGTAGGCAGCTCACCTATGGCTCTAATTGTGTGGAGCTACCTGCCTGTAAGGCCTCAGATAAAGATGTCAAGTCACAGATAAACAAGGACACTCAGTTAAATTTGAGTTTTAGATGAACAACCAGTGATTTTTAGTATAAATCATTCCTAAACAGTATATGGGGGTATACTAGTGTTTTGTTGTTGTTTTTTTAAAAATCACTTATTAATCTGAAACTCAATTTAGCCAGACATTCTAAGTGTTTGTCTTCTATGTCTGAAAACCCTACAGGTAATTAGTTATGCAGATCTGAGGCTCAGGAAAGTGGGCTGGAAAGAGAAGTACACAGGACAAGGTCAACATGGGGGGCACTTGATGTATCAGACATATGGGGCATCTGCCAGTTAAAATTTGAAAGAGACAGACCTCAGTGAGTATCTTATTGGCTCCAGTATTTAGTGTTTGAAAGAGGAGGCAAAACAGGAAAACATCATAGGAGCTAAGGCAGACGAATGAAGTGACTCACCATGAAGGAAAATCACGCATTTGAGAGCAAGAGCATTGTCCATACAGAGAAGGTCATCAGTGGCACTGCAGACTGCAGTTCACTTACATTGTGTTCAAGGGACAACATCACAGCTGTAGGGCCAATGGTGGGTGTTTGAGATGCTTTTCTAGGAAAGAGGAAGTGGTCATAGGCGGAAGAGGTTGGATCAAAAGAGGGCTTGATTTGATAGTCGGGGAAAGGAAGTCATTTAAAAGTAAAGAAAATAGGGGGAAGGGCCTAAGAAAAAAGAGTTATATAGAGAAGAAAAAATGACAAGGTCAGACAGGGCACACATCTTCCATTGAGCCAGAAGGCCAAATGCAGAGGAAGGGACTGGCATGTTGGTTTATGGGACAGTTGGAGGAGTTCCTGTCTCCAGGCTTTATTTTATTCTATCATTTGTTTTGTGTTAGTGGGGATTAAATACAGAGCTTTGCACATGCTAGGCAAGTGCTCATCACTAAGCAGCATCCCCACCCTCCAGTGGTTTTGAGCTGGTCTTTATACATTGCCCAGCTGGTCTGGTGGTGGCATGCACCACCATAGCTGGCCCATTTTCTTGTTGGAAGAAGAATCTTTATCATGTGCTGAAAATTCAGATGCAGAAGGCTTAAAAATTAGAAATGGGATTTTCAAAGACAACTGTTCAAGGAGAAAAACAGATGTTCCTGAGAAACGCATAGCAGGTTTTTCTGAGGCTCAGACTGGAGAGACCATGATGGTCCAGGCAGCTTTCTCCAGCAGAAATCCATGTGGCCACGTAGCCAACATTCCAAGGAAGAGGAAAGCTGTTGTATCCATGTTTGCAATTATGCCAGGGGGTGCAACAAAGAACTTGTGTTATAAAGGAGACTCTGAGCTATGAGAGCAGAGAGTGAATAAGGAGGGCGGGCTTCAGACTGAGGAAGAAGAGAGCTGAGAGCGATTGAATAAAGATATTGAGAATCTAGAAAGATGTCAGGATGATTAATTTCAGAGCTGAGGTAGTTCTGGGTAGTGACAAGGTCTAGAAAGTGTAATGGGAAAAAGCCAAGATGCAGTAGAACAGAGATGGATACACCAAGTATCTAAAAGGCTAGGATGTGGGCTGGACCACTGAGGTCATCCATGATGACAGCAGAGCCTCCCTGTGTCCTTTCCACCATCCCACCTCTCCTGACATCTCTCACCTCTCTGTTGTTAAGCATAAGAGTTGCTATGGTGGTGGGTGGCAAAAAGAGGGGGTGGTGGCTAAAACTGGGTGAGGTCTGTGAGACATTTTCACAGAATAAAAAGATGTCATTTGTGTAAGCTTTGAATTCCTTTAAACACTCAAGGCAGAAGGCATCCATAGCTTATTATCAAGATGCCCTGGAACTAAGGATGACTTCTAAAACTCTTCTTTCCTCATTATGATGTCAAAGTCTAAGGATTACTTCTCTGATAACAACTCAGAATGCCATGCTGTATCTCTCTTCCTCTGCCTTGGCATCTGCCCTTCTGTGCCCCCTCAGCCACTCTGATTTGAAAACACAGTTTCACTTCCCATATCCAGTTGCCACTAATTTTGCTTCTGTCTTTCTATTCTCACCGTCATCTATCTCCTAACATTACAACACTTTCCTAACAGACTTCTCTGCTAATTCCCCACTGGTCTCTTCGTCACTCCCAAGAAGGCAGAGGCAGAGGCAGAGGCAGAGGCAGAGGCAGAGGCAGAGGCAGAGGCAGAGGCAGAGTGAAGGACTGTGTGAGTATGCTGGGGTGACTCACATGACAGACAGCAAGAGGCCCCCTGATGTGTGCCAGCAGAGTCTGAGCAAAAGCCTCCTCCCTAGCCAGAAACAGGGACCCTCAGGGCTTTGAGGGCTATAGGTTCAACAACCTGGGAGTGTCAGCAGTCAAGTGACCACCTTAAGAGGAGCCATTCTCTAAATGTGGCCTCCAAAGACAACAGCTTCTGAAGTAATTGTGGGGAGAAAACCTGCCCCAGGGTGTGTGTGTGTGTGTGTGTGTGTGTGTGTGTGTGTGTGTGTGTGTGTGTGTGTTTGGGGAGGGGATCAGTATGTGAAAGGTAAAAGCATTATAGTAAAAGCTAGGATGTGTCCTGAATTCCTAGGCTAAGGAAAATCCCATCAAGGCTCCAGTCTTCTTATCAGGAAGTGGGGAATTCCCAGAAGCTTGAGGAACAAGCAAACTGCAAAGATTCCAAGGGGAGGGTTTCAGTAGCAAGGCCCTTCCCTCCAGAGGCAAGTCCCTACTTTTCCCCTGGAAATTGACCGTTGGGACCCAGACTGTCCCTTAGAGTCCAGTTTGTAGTTCAATGCTTCTTAATTCTCAGAGGGGAGTCTCAGAAGACTTTCGGCTCCCAACAAGCCTTGTTTCTCTTCCTGGCTCCTCGGGGTCTTCTAATTTCTTTCAGAGCCTATCTCCCCAACAATTTCCTCCTCTGGCTATTTTTCCTTCATCCCACTCACCTACACAGGAAAAAGTCTGAAGAGAAGACCAGGGGTCTGTTTTCCTTTCTCTGGTCTGGGCACATCCCCAGAGTGGCAGCATGAGTCAGGAACACCTGGCCCGTTGCTCTCTGATGCTGCTGCCATGAGCTCCATCTTGGGACTAGTCTCTGAACTGTTCAAGTCCATACATGCTCCTCTGTACCCTGGGAATGCCCCTTCACAGCTGGTATCGTCAAGGCTCTGCCAGTTTGCCATAGATATTATTATTAGGCTCGGGGAAAACTTAGAGGAGGAAACATTTGAACAGAGACCTGAACATGGTGAGGGAGAGAGAAGATAGTAACTTTGGGAGAGCATCCAGCAGAAGGGTGCTCAGGCAAGGGTGGCTGTGAGGTTGAAGGGAGGGACTGTGGGAGGTTAGGGGGAAGAAGTTAGAGATCCCCTAGGGCCTCAACTCTCCAGGGAGCTTGTTTTTTAGTCTAAGTGTAGGTCTTGAGCAAGGAAGTAACACAATCCGAGTCACACTTCTGAAAGATTTCTCTGTATGGAGAATTCCCTGCCAAAGTGGAGTCAGAAGAAAAGCTAGGAAGCTGTGGTAGTTATTCAGCACCACCATTGGCCATCACTACTACAAACTCCTCTGCACCTCTCTTCTTCTAATTCAATCACAGACTACTCCCTCATATGTCTGGACTGGGGAAAGCTGTCCAGAGTCCTGCCCTAAGGAGGGATTTCACACTGGAGCTATCAAGCATCTGATGCTACCAGTCACTTCTTAATAAATCTAACTAGCCAGGGGTCCTATGAAAGCATAAAATGCAAACTCTTTTTAAGGTAGGTGCCCAAGGACCACCCTCTGAATGGTCCGCCACTTCCCTTCCTCCTCATTTCTGAGGTGTTGGTATCATGACTCCCAAGCCCAGGAACGCTCTCCTCCCTCTGTCCAGACACCCACTGCCATGCTTCTCTCCACCTCCAGCTCAGGCACACGCCCCTGTCAGTCAAGTTGCTTCTGGTCAGCATTTGCCTGGGGATCCACTCTGAGCACTCCTAGATAGCTGCTCAGTGAAGGGAAATAGAATAAAAATTGGCTGAGGGGAGTTGAATTCTAATGTGGGAGACAGAAAAACATGCCAGAAAACTTTATGATCTGCTGTTTTGGAGTTATAAATTAATATGGGGTAAGGGAGAAAGGGCGAGCTCTAGCCAGGACCCTGAATTATTTTAACTCCAGATGTTCCTCAGCCTCAGACCCCAGTGTTCAGTGACCCACTGCAGTTCTCCAGCTACTAATCTGTCAGACATCACTAGGAACTTAGTGGGTCTACAACTCAACTCTTCTTACCTGCTCCTCTTTATCTTTTCTAGTGCTGCTTTCTGTAGCACTAGAGAATCAACATAGGACCTTATCCATGTAAGTGCTCTACCGCTGACCTGTATCCTCACCTCAGTAACCAGTCTCTTAATCCCTAACCCTGCTCCTCTAATCCCTAGTCTACTCTAGCCATGATGGTAAGCTATAGCTGGTCTTGGCTGTTCTCCCTTTACCAGGTACTCCTGGTAATCAATCTCATTCATCAACACCCCTTTAAAGTGCTTTTAAATCTCCACTCTTTCTGGGCCAGACTCTTATCCTTGTCACGATGACCATGAGTGGCCAGGACATCCTCACTAATGAATCTTTGATAGTTCCCTGGTCATAAACATGGTCATTCACAGAGAAAGTTGAGGAAAGAAAGGCAGAATGCAGGGGAGAGCTGGGCGCAGTGAGCTGGGGAGGTTCTCTCCTCAGAGACCTAGACACTTGGCCTGGACTGGCCCTCAGGCAGCTCACATGGATACATTCATGTTTGAGCTGACCATGCTCCAGGACCTGCTTGATCAAAACCAAGAAGCCATGCTTGTCCCTCCTCACCACCCACACCTCAGCAACCACCAGTGCTCTTTGCTGGAAAGCGCCTAGATCTCTCCTCTTTGCCTTTGCTCCCCCACATCACTTGGATTAAGCCACCATTGCTTCCACACAAATCATCTTATTAGCCCTCCGAGGTACCTTCCGGCAATCTCCCAGCCTGTGCTCTAGAGTGACTCCAGTCACTCTAGAATTTCCAAGGTGCAAACCTGTTCATTTCAGGTCACTGCTACCAATTCTTCATTGACTTCTTTCAACTCTTCCATTAGCTTACCAAATACAAAAGGCGCCTGGGTAGCCAACTTCTCACCATCCAATTTACAACCTCCACTCCAGATTGTCACAGTCTTTCCGTTCCTAGAATGCATTGTCTTCCTACTTTCTTCTTCCTCCTGTCAACACCCTTGCTGCCTCCTTCCCACCCTAGTTCCCTTGCCTACCCACTCATGCCACAAGCACTCAGCGGAGGTGTGCCTTTCTCCAGTCATCTTCTCTGATCTCTCTAGGCTGGGGAAGGTATTTCTCCCTGTACACCAGCCGAGTCCCCCTAAGATACTTGCTACCTTGCAAGTGTGTGGAAAATCTGTTCCTCGGGCCTGGCAGCGCTGAGAGTGTTTGTCTAGCATGAATTAAGCAGGATCTTTAGAGCAAGACATTGGGTTGGCACACACAAGCTCAAGGGCATCTCCCTTCTCTGGAAATAAGGCCTCAAATTTATGATCCCCCCCTCCAACCTCCTCAGCACGGAGATGACAGGCATGTTTCGTCATGTCTGACCAATAGATATTTTTCTAATAGATGGATGAGTGGTGTGAGGGTGGAGGAGTGCGGGCTCTGGGTGCATCTGGAAAGCAAGATGTATTCCGGAGAAAGAAGCAATGCAGAAAGGCAGGCTGATAAAGGCACAAGCGTGGGGTAGACACATGCACCATGTCGCATTCAGAATGCAAGAGGCCAGCCTACTGGGGCAAGGGTCATAAGGGAGTAAAGGGTGATGAGGACAGATGTCAAAGCCAAGCTAAGGTATTTGAGCTTTATCACAAAGGCATCACAGAGCATTGCAGCCAGGATGCAGCCCAAGCATAGCCATGGTTAAGGACATCAGTCTACACCAGCCTACGGTCTGGCTTGTGCAGGGAGAAAGGAGGACTTTGAAGGGTATTCCCATTCCCAGGGTCAGAAGAGAGCCTGTTCTGAGCTCCTTCTTCAGCCACGAGACTTTTCTGCAGCTGCAAAATCCTAGCCATTTGATGGTGGCAGGAAGCAAGCTCTTTTTGCCAGCACTTGCTCCTCTGGGCAGAGGTAGACTGCGCCTCCTGATGTCTCATACTGGAAGGGTCAGCTCCCAGTGGAATGACATTGTTGACAAGAAGAGGAGCCAGGCTTTTCCTTCTCCAGCCAGCTTTCTGGGTACCAAGACAGCAACCCAAGACAACAAAGTGTGTGGACTAAAGAACACATCCACATCATGCCACCGCCTACATGCTTGGACCCAAAGTGTCACGTGTCAGCTGGCCTAACAGTTGTCGGTGACTCAGGCAGCTGTAGAAACTCTCAAGAAATGACATAGGGCCATGAAGGAGAGAGCAGTGCCACTTCCCCTCTAGCCAAGGGAGCAAGGCAGGCCCTCCAAGCAATGGTGACTACCTGACCCATAGTTAGAAGAGCACAAGAGTCAGTAGGTGTAACTCAGTTGGGGACACCACCTGGTGAAGCTTCTTTGGAAGTAAGAAGTGAAGAAAGGGAAAAGAGACATATTCTCCCAGAAGGCTATGGATCAGACCCAGTTCAGAAAGGCCTTCACTCTGATGAAGGAGCTGCAAGCAGGACCTTGACAGGCTGCAGCTCCAACTGTCAATGTTAATAATTTGTTCTCTAGAGAAGACCGATGTCACATGGGTGGCCTTCCTGGGCTAGGCCATCCTAGAAGTCTGGATGAGCAGAAAAGGCAAAACCACGAGAGAAAGCCTCAGACCTGAGAGGCAAGGAAGAAAGTGGGTCTGAAGCATCTTCAGGACCCAGAATGCACACGCACACATGTCCATTCTCAATCAGACGTAAATCTCTTCCCTGTGGCTACACAGAAGGCAGGGGTGTCTAGGCTTTCCTCACCTGTGGAAGGCAGGAAGAGAGAAGGCTCTGGCTTAAGGTGGTAGTTAGTTAGCTGGCCTTAGCAAGCCTAGAACTTAAAGATAGATGTCGGGCATAAAAATTATTCCATATCTAGGCTGATGGCTAAGACACTGAGGGAAAGAAAGACCCTGGGAGGAGGGCTGAGGGTCAAGAGGAAGGAAGACGCACTCCCTCCTGCCAAAGAACTGGATTTTCCCTCCTGTCCATTGCTCTTCCCCCTGCTCTCCTCTCCCCCTTTGCTTTCCTCCTGGCCTTTCCCACACCACTCTGCTGCTGGTGCAGAGCTAGGCTGACCAATGAGAAGCTTACTAGTTTGTCCTCTGCCTGGAAGCCTCTTTTGGCAATAGCGGCAGAGCTGGCTCCTTCTGCTCACCCTGGTCTTAGTTTACGTGTCACACCCTTCAACAGGCCTTCCCTGACTTCTTTGATTTAGCCAGAGCTGGTGTCACTATTTTAGTTCCATGTAGCACTCACTGCTACCTGGTATTACTCTCTGTTTCCTCATTTTGTTTTTCTTGTGTCTCTTCATGCAGAATGGACACTCCTGGGGCACAGGGACCTTGTCTGTGTTGTATGCAGTTATATTCCCAGAACAGAGAGCAATGCCTGGTTCCAAGGAGGTGCTCACGTTTAGTTTTTTGAGTAATAACGGCTAGCATTTGTTGAGTGCTCACCACATGTCAGGCACTTTTTTCACGTATGGCTTCAAGAGTCAGCAAACTGTGAGTTTCAAAGCAAATATGGATCTTTGAAAGTTTTCACAAATAAATCTGACTGGAACACACCCATTCCTGTATGTGCTGTCTATAGCTACTTGTGTGATACAACGATAAAACTGAGTAGTTGATACAAGGACAGAGCATGGCCAGCAAGCTACAACTGTTTACAGCCTGGCATTTCACAGAGAAGTGCTGGCCCTATATTGACTCACTTAACCCCTACCAGCAGCACTGAGGTCAGTGCTGTGATTGATACCATTTTACAAATAAGGCCACCAAGGTACAGAGAGCATGGCACAAGATACAGAGTTACTAAGGGCACAGGCTAGATTTGGACCCAGATAGTTTTGATCTATGCTCCTTGCTAGCTACAATGTTTCCTGGTTTTTCTAGGAACAATGAAGGGGGAGGAGAACTGAGCTTATCCTGGATTTTGGGAAATAGCATATAAAAAGGAGGAGTAAAGAAACCTATGGCAGGGCTGGAGAGATGGCTCAGCGGTTAAGAGCACTGTCTGCTCTTCCAGAGGTCCTGAGTTCAATTCCCAGCAACCACATGGTGGCTCATAGCCATCTGTAATGGGATCTGATACCCTCTTCTGGTGTGTCTGAAGACAGCAACAGTGTACTCACATGAAATAAATAAATAAATCTTAAAAAAAAAAAAAAAAAGAAAAAGAAAAAGAAACCTATGGCAACAGTGCCCTTATGACTCTAAGCCATTAGGACATTTGAATTGTTCTGGGGTTTTGTTGTTGTTTAGGTATTATTATTATTATTATTAGTAGTAGTAGTAGTAGTTTGTTCACTTAAAGACTTTGTTATATAGCCTGGGCTGACCTTAAACTCCCATTCAACCTGCCTCAATCTCCCAAGTGCTAGGAGGCCTAGTGTCTTCCACCATACCTGAGTTTGAGCCATTGATTTGTTGTATTAGGCTGTTTGTTTGTTTTTTAACCAGTACTGGAGAATAGGCCTGAGGACTGACACATGCTAGTCAAAAGCTCTACCACTGAGTTGTATCCCCCAGTTGGATCACTGGTTTTGGCTTGACCCTCTTTTGAGACCCAAACCTCTCAGAGTCTCTCTGCTGGAGCAGAAGCCCCACACCTAGATATGAATAGAGCTACCCTCTTCTTTCACAGGGAAGATGAAGCGCCAAATATCCTTTATTTAGGACTCGGGGTGCCAACATTTCCCTTAAATCTTCGATGCCTGGTTTGCCCTGCCTACATAAAAAGCAAGGTTCTAGTGGTCTCTGATGTGTTGATTTACAATTTTAAAAATTGTTTTTGTAGCTAGAGAGAGAGAGAGAGAGAGAGAGAGAGAGAGAGAGAGAGAGAGAGAGAGAGACTCAAGCTTTTAGAGGCCTCACTGTTTGAACATGTTTGAGAACTTCTCATTCCTCAGATGTTGAAATGTGGATGCAGTTCAATTCTGTGGTTACAGAAACCCAGAATTAGAGACTCTGTGGATAAACTGCAGTCTTAGAAACACAGCCCCGCACAGAAAGCCTCCCAGAACTGCTGCAAGTTTCTCATGGCCTCTAGAAATGCAAGGAAAGCAGCTGGGGAGGGGGGGGGGGGATGAAGCAAGTCTGAGGGGCGACTGAGCTTCGGACGGCCATCTAGGTGGAGAGTTCTGGAAGACACACCAGAGCAGGAGGTGGGGAAGCACCTTCCCTGGCTTCTGGCTTTGAAGGCTGCTTTAAGATTTATCAAGCACTTTCACATTTCGTGAAACCTTTCCTCATGACAAGTTTCTGAGAGGAGACTTATTTCCATCCTCATCGCCGATGTTACACAGTCGGGTGAGAGTCACACAGTTAGGGGCACCAGATGGGAGGGGACTGACTTCCTTCCTTTTGGACAGGTTCCTTGATCCTTTGGAGCAATCTCCGAGGGCTCTCTGGGAGGCCTGATACAGGGACATCAGGTGAGGGTTTAGCTATTTCAATTCAATTTGTCCGTCTCATTCTCTGGTACAGCTCAATGCCAAACACCTAGCCCAGAGCAGGTTCTTAGTAGATGTGTATGCAGGGAAACGAAATGCCATCTCCTGTTCTAGAGGTGTCCCTACCCTGGTGGAGGTGGTACAATAGGTGCAGACATAAGGCTAAAATAAACTGAACCATAAAGAGACCCAAGAAACGGTATAGTATGCCTCAGGGCTCCAGCATAGACACTGCCATAGGGGTTGCAAAAATGGGCTCTTCCTGGAGGAAGCAGCAGCAGAGAGCCTTGCATTGGGTTGCCGCTGATACAGAGAAGGTGTCATGGAGCACCCGCATGGCCAGACTCTAACACCCTGATGATGCCTCTAGCCATCTGTCTTACACTCAGCCACATAGAACTTCTCTTCCTGCTGCCCCTTGTCTCTGTTACTCACTTTCCCTGGCATACTCTGCTTCTCTGCCTTTCTCTTTTTCCTTGGTTTATCCGGCTCTAGAAACTTACATTGCAAGCTGTCCCTTATCTATGCCCTTTTAATGATGGATTGCAGTAATTGCCTGCTTGCTTGCCTAATTGCCTGCAGCCCCACAGGACTGTAACCTTCTTGACAATAGACTGGCTATCTCTATATTTGGGAGATTCTAGCAATTAACCTTGAGTAAACGTCAGCCAAGACATAGTAAACATTTAGTGAGGCTATGGCCAATGGGCAAATATCCAACTTATGTGAGGTCTAAGGATATGTAATACAAGGAAAGGCTGCAGCTGAAGGTTGGGACCGCTCTCAAAGTGGGTGAGTGAGTGTGTGGGGCTGCAGCAGCACCAGCAAGGTGTGGCTGGTCCTGCTAACTAGTAGAGTGATGACTGCATGGAGGGGTAGCATAGAGTAAAGGCAGACTAAGAAAGAGGGGGGGATGATGGTTTCCCCAGAATCTTGGTGCACAAACAGGTCTCTAGAACCTTTGGAGGAGCCTGGGCATGGCTCCTAGGTTCCGCTTGAACACTGGGTCACAGACAGTGTGAATTACTGGCCTGTAGATTTGCTACTGTGCCAGAATTTATAATTTCACCCAAGTGGTAGAGGGCCTATGACAAGCATGTGACTCTTCAGCCAGCCTGGGACAAGCCACAGTGGGATGGCCAGAGCTCTACTTTGAAGCCAGAGAAGCGAAAAGTCATCTGCAACATTTGGAAATGACTTGAGCTCTTGGAATCCATTCATTCATTTACTTGGCAAAACTTATTAAGCACAAATAAGTAAAGTGAGTTCTATGGGGGATAAAAAGCTGCCTTGGGGGATGGCGAGATGGCTCTGTCAGTCAAGTGGAAAGTGTTGTTCCTCAGTTACTCCTCACCATATTTTATGAATCAAAACCGAAGGGCAGTATCATAGTCTCAAAAATATTTGCTGAAGCTGGGCAGTGGTGGCGCATGCCTTTAATCCCAGCACTCGGGAGGCAGAGGCAGGTGGATTTCTGAGTTCGAGGCCAGCCTGGTCTACAGAGTGAGTTCCAGGACAGCCAGTGCTACACAGAGAAACCCTGTCTGGAAAAAAACAAAAACAAAAACAACAACAAAAAAAATTTGCTGAATGGATGGCTGGATCTGATCCTGCCATGTGACCCATGACTTCCCAGCAGTCTGCAAAGCAAAGTCAAATGTCCCACGGTTGACCTGCAGGTGCAATTAATGGTGTTGACACTGTCTCTTACCCACTTTTTCTGGTCCTCCCTCACCAGCTCCAGTTATTCCAGATCTTTGTGTAACTTGGAGCCCTTCACACTGCTGCCACCTCCTCCTGACTCTGTGCACGCTGCTGCCTCTCTCTGGAATGTTTGTTTCCTCCTTCCATACCTGGGTCACATTTGCTCTCCATGTACCTGCAGAATCTCCTCCTCAGAAAGCATTTCTGTCTCTCTCCTCAAGCACCTCTTGCAATGTGGGAACAATGTGTTACAGGGTGGCCTCCCCTACTGTGAGCTCTCTGGGAGTTAGGATGAGTCCGGATTTCCCCTCTAGTGTGTAGGGTCTTCCAAAGGATACTTAAGAAACACTTGCTAAGTGAATGATGTGGGTGGTACAGGGAGACTGCCTGAGGTCCCAGGAGCTCACTTTGACAGCTGCTGTTCTCTCTTGAAAAAAGGAGTGTTGACCCCTGGAGGCATAAAGTATCCAAGTTGATGTGAGTCTACTCACATAGATAGAGAAGCCCCTGGAACTCAGCTCCAGGAACCTCTCCTCTTAGAAGCTGGAGTTTTGCTTTTTTTTTTTTTTTTTTTTAGCTTTAAAAACTAGGCATATGATCCACAGTTTTATTTTTAAAACTCTAGGAAGAACAGGAATATGATTTCTATTGTTGTGTTCTAAAAATACATTTTCTAATCTTCTGTTTGCTTCACAATAAACTAGCTTTGGCAAGACATTCTCCTTGCAAAAATGAAATCACAGTGTAAAGAAATAGTACTCTATGAGCTTTAAGGAAAGCACAAGCCGGGGTGAAAGGAAGGGAACATGGCTTTAGGTCACTCCAGCTCTAGAGAAGGCCCAGAGCCATCAAGGGCTTCAGGCCTCAGAATTAGTTTTGGTATTTCAAGAAAGTTGGCACCGGAGGCCAGGGTCAACCATCCTCAGTCAATTAGCAAATATTTACTGAGTGATTACAGCATGAAGAGCTATGGCAGAGAGGAATGTAAAATGTATGCACTCCTGGTTTGCTTTTGGTGGTGTACTCTTTTGGATGGCACCATTGCCATGATTTCAAGGGAAACCCATAGCTAGAAGTCACTGAGGCCCAGTCTACAATAAGGACCCCAGTATACACTGATGTATACTTTGTCATGCTGAGACAAGCTGTACAGCTTCTGCCTAATGAAGGAGGAACTGAAGCTCCAAAGGGTTTCACACATTATCCCTGGCCTCACAGCTAGGAAACAGCAGATCTGGGATGTGAGGGTGATAGCTCTGATGTCAGAGAATACTGGCACATTGCTTCCATGGCAACATAGCATTTTCTGGAAAATTTACAATTTGATCTGATCACTAACATATGAGATTCAGATTATGATGATCCTCATTTTACACATAAAAAACCTGAGGCTTGGAAAGTTCAACTCATCAAACGTCCCTCTGAGAAGGTAGCTAAGGTTAGGATTTAGGTTGAAGCCAAATCTTTAGTTCCTGCTGCTACATTATAGAAGGGACTGGGTTTTTCATTCCGGGTCCCTCGGCTATTTCTAGTCCAGAGTGCTATGATGAATCCTAGAAGACATTTAATTCCCATAACACAGTTCTTACCTAACAGCCCCGAAGGCCTATAGACCGTGCAGCAGGCCATGCCTGGACTTTGCCTCAGGCTCTCCCGGGAGGAGAGACGAGGAGGTTGCTCCACAGTGAACGGCCTGTTGCTCTAGTCTTCAGCGGCCCAGAGTTGTACGCCAGCACGGAAGGGGAAGGACTGAGAGCTGTTTGGGGCTCCAGCAATCAGGAAGCTTTCTAATGAATGGGGTTTGTGGGTCCTGTGTGCTCAGAAAAAGAAGTTCTTATGAAACAGAGTGTCCCTGTTCCTGACAGCAACTCTAAAAGCTCTACGCCAAGGAGAGGGGACAAACACCTCCCACTCCTCTTGTCTGCAGGAGTAAGCCCAAACCCCAAGCCCTTGATCCCCAAAGCAGAGGTTTCCCCCACATGATATCCAGAAGTGGAATTCCTGGCTACACCCTGTCCTGGCTGTATGGCCTCTTCCCCATTCCTCCTTGGTTGAGGCCATAGTAGAGCCACTGTAGCCTCCTCCCTTAGGGAGCCAGGGCTGGCCCAGCTTGAACAGTAGCCTCAGCCCTTAATAATGACAGCTCTGCCTTACTGGACTTACTGTAGTCCAGTGATGATATGGGCATTGTGCAGAAAACTCAACTGTTCCTCATAACAGCTTTGTAAGGAAGGCACTATTGGTTATCCTCATTGTATAAATGGGGAAGCAGGATCATGCACAGAGCTAGCATGGGGTGAGAGTTTAACTCAGGCATGCCGATGCATAGCTAATAGTCTTCCTTGCCATAGTTCACCCCTGAGGAATGTTGTGACATTTCCTTTTCCCAGGGGAGAGATGTCTAGCACTAGCAAACTGAAAGGAGATTTTTCAGCTGGCTGAAGGCCCTACAGCCAACTGGCCAGGGAAACCACATAGATGAGCAGGTTAAATCTCCTTGCCTCATAGGGGGCAATCCTAAGGTGTGTCTTCTGCCCCTCACTCTCGACTTGATTTCTAATTAACACTAAGCAAAACAGCCTAGAAGAACCAAGGCAAGGAAATCACATGACATAAAACAGAGAGATCTGTGCCCCCTGGCTGTCTCTGACTTGAACTCTTCCAATTCTCTGACTCTGACCTGTTGAGGGCTCTGGTTGCACCAGATAACTTTGGGCACTGGGACATTTCTCCACCATCATTGCCTCTTGTTAAATTGTCCCTTGACATATCTGCTCTGGTATCCTGTAAGCAGGAAGGACATACAATTCACCTGGCCATGAACAAGCACAGGCCAGCACTCAGCAGGCACTCAGAAATGTTTATTGTACTAGCGGACAAGTTCCTCATGCCCTCATTCCAGGTAATTCTCTGCTTCATTTGCTCTGAAACCACACAAGACCAAGGATATGAAGCAAGTTTGGTGCATGGCCTAGACAACAACAGACATGCCTTCCTCTTAGTGATTCTCTTTTTCCAAAGAAGGTTGGAAGCTCTCAGGAAAGTTCCTCTGTTGGGGATTTTGACTTTAAACTCTATGGAGGGCGCTGGATAAGTCAAAATGGAACTTTAAATAAACTGCATCTTAATTTTGGGTTAGATTCATCCAGATTACAGGAGTCAGGAACCTGGAGCAAGGGGAAACAGCTGGGCTGGTGAGGAGACAGGCCTCCTCCTAGCAGAGTCTGCCCTCTGAGAGCAAGCCTCCTACATCATGAGCCTGGAAGCCAGCAAGTCTTTTGGTAATGATAGGAACAAGGGGAAAGGCTGGCTTCCTCCCAGTGGGGAGAGGTGAGCTAGGCAAGCATTGGTAGCTTCTCCAAATATCAACTACTGGCATTTTGTAATTTTTAAAGCCAAAGTCTACTGTAGCCCTAAGTACCAGAAGGTTGGAAACTACTATTCCCATTTAAATGATGGAGAAACTGGGTCCTGAGGGTCCCTTCATTATGGCTGCTCTGCAGATGCAATTTAGAGGGCAGTGGGCAGTACCAGAGATCACAAGGAGACCTCTACTCTCCTAATGTGGTTAATCTGGTGTGTATGTGTGTGTGGGGGGGAGGGTCATCTAACACACTCTGACCTTTGTATAGTACCTTGCCAAGAATACTGAGACTCAGAACAGCATTGTACAACCCCAGGTTGTAGTACCTATTCTGATCTACTTCCAGGGACCCACTTTTGTAGAAAAGAGGAGGGAGAAAGACAAGAAAGGGTGGAAAAAGTAAGAGATGCACCACAGAGGGAGGAGCACCCTGTGTGGTAACAGTCAATTTGCTAGAAAGATCTCCAGAGGAAGTTGTCTGACAAATCATTTAGAACAATCTACAAACGAGGTTTCCTCCCACTTCCGGTCACCCATCTCAATTTCTGTCTTTTCAATCACTCACCCTTCCCTTGGTTCATTGCTCTAGCAAGGAGGGTCTCTCCCAAATCCCTCTGTCCTCCCCCAGAGTCACCTGAGTGCTGCCTCCTTGGTGATGCTGCAATTTGGAAATCCCTGGAACCCCAAATCTCAGACAGTGCCAAATTCCTCTCTCCCTTCCCCCCAGGACCTGGATCCGGACATGGCTTTACCAGTAGTCAGCATGGAAGACTGCAGATGATCTGATCAACCACATGGAGCCCAGAGTCCTCTCATTCCAGACTTGACTCTCATTGTCCCCATCCCAGACTCCCATAATTCTTGTGTGATTCTGGAAGAGGTGGCTTAGCCTATCTGGGTCTTCATTTCCTCATCTAAAGCAGTACAGGATTTAAAAAGGTTTCAATTCTACGATTCCATCACTTCCCTTGCATAGAAGGGCTCACACTGGCCTGTCTGGATCCACAGGACCCTGAAACCCAGACAAGACTCTAAAGAGTCAGACAGGACAGGAGATGCCAGAATCAGTCCCTGTGGGCTGAGGAAGACCACCTTGGAGCGGCTACTTTAAACACATCATCAGCTCTTCCAAACCCGACTTCCTTGTGCATGAAGGTAAAGCTTGGTTAGCCACCAGAAGCACAGTGCCTTATTATAAAGTAACACAAATAAGGTAGCTACAAGTCCTTGGTAGAAGTTCAAGTTATGGTGGTCTTGTTTGTCCCTCTGCAGTGCCATACAACAGAGATCTTCTTATCACTGCCTTTGGGCAAATGAGGAAAGAAGAACAGAAAGGATTTGCCTAAGTTACAAAGCAAGTGAGTGGTCAAGGTGGGAGAAAATTCTGGCATTGAGATTCCAAGTCCACACCACCACTGTTGTGTCAGTAATTACAGAATAAAGATAAAAATAATAAAATGGGAGCTGGTGAGACAATTGGTAGTTAGAGATGTCTGCTACCAAGACTGATAACAAGAGTTCAACACCCCCAGGACCTGCAGAGTAGAAGGAGAGATCCAACTCCCACTAGTTTTCCTCTGACTCCTACACAAATGCCATGGTATGCATGAGCGCGCGCGTGCACACACACACACACACACACACTATTGCTTTAGTTTGCCTAGCAACTTGATGGAAGGGAAATCATTGGCTTCATTTTATAGACTTTGAGGTCAAAAGATGTGTTTCCATCCATAGCCACAAAGGACTGGCAGAGCTGCCAAGGACAGGTATCTTGTAAGTGGTGGGTTCAAGTAAACCCTAATATGTGAAGAGTTTCTGTAGGGTGGGAAGGGGTTCTGCACTTTGCACTTGTGTGATGGATGGCTAAGCCTGTCTTTGTGCTGATGTAGAAGATGCTTGCACTCTGCCAGACTCAGTTTAGCTCTAACTCCAAGCTCCATGAGCCTGGGCAGAAACCAGTTTGTAAAGGAGGATGGAACCAGTAAAATGTGATCTTTCTCCCAGCTACTCTGCAGGCTTATCTTGCTTACATGGCTTCTTCTTGCTTTTTGTCTTAAGAGCTATGGTTAAATCTTTATTGTTCCAGACCACTTAAAGAATATTCCACCAAAGAAGGAAGTAAGCCTTGATCATGTCTCTGGCCGAGTGCTGTCTCTGCATTCCTCCCAGAAGCCCTGAGTCCCAGTCACTACCCCAACATCTCAGCTTGTAGTGGCTCACAAACCCATGAGAATGAGTAGGGGGCCATAACATCACTTTCATTGTTACACCTCCAAGGTCCAGCAAGGGGCCTGGCCTGTAGTTAGCAGTGAATATCTGTCAAGTGACTTATCCATTCCATCTGCCCAGCTAACTTAATTCCTATTATGTGCTATGGCTGTCAGTTCAGAGGTAAGTGAAATGGGGTGCCACCTAGAGGAAGCCTCCGGGCTCAGGGTGCAGGTCAAATGTAATCACTAGTATCACTAGTGTACTGTAGTTCTAAACTTCCTCAATGCTGAGACCTTTAATACAGTTCCTCATGTTGTGGTGACCCCCAGCCATAAAGTTATTCCATTGCTACTTCATAATTTTTCTACTGTTATGAATCATAGTGTAAAACATATGCTATGCAGGAGATCTGATATGCAACCCCCAAAGAGGTTGCCACCCACAAGTTGAGAGCCACCTGTTTAAAATAATGTAAAGAATGAGTTAATGCCAATTTAACTGGGAGGAATGGGTTGAGTCCAGTGGGAACACAGAAAAAAGGAACTGTCCATCAGCCTGAAGCATCCCAGAAGGCTTTGCAAGAGGAGGATAAGATGTGATTATAACCTTAAAAGGTAAGACATTCACCTTAAGATGGATGGGGGGAAAGGAAGACTTCACATCAGAGGAAGCAGTCTGAGCAAAGGCTTATGAGTGACATCATTGCTCAGAGCTAGGCAGAGGAAGGGAGTTGGAGGATAAGTGACAAAAGGTGCCTATTTGAGACCAGGTCACTCATCCGGGCATTGAGGGATTGAAACACATTGAATCATAATGAATGGAAGGAAGAAAAAGGTTCTGATGTTAGCAATATAATTAATAGGCTCCTCTTGATAGGTTAATTTAGGTTCATTCTCATGTAAAGAGAAAATGTGATCCACAAATGCATTTCCAACAGAGTAGAGGGAAATCTAGGGCCCAGGCACACCAACCTTTCCACCTAAGCTGGGTTTGGCAGCCCAGGAGCAGGGGACCGGCCAGCCTTTTCAGGTCAAGCACCTGAAGTGCCTGCCTCCTGGCACAGAGTACAGAACTACCCAGCTAGTTGTCACAGGACTAGGTCCCTCCTCTCCTGGCCAGGTAGCTGGATTGCTCCCCACTTCTCCTTACAGCCAGAGGAGAGGAAGTTTAGCAGATTCTTTGAACAATGCACAGGAGGGAGCAAGCAAGCCTGCAAACCTGCTGCCCTGGGCTCCATGAGGGAATTGAATGGAGCTGCAGCAGAGAGGCGTCGGTCTTCCGTGGTTAGTTCATCCCTGTTCAAGTCCTGTTCAATGTAGTCTGTCCGTTTCCTGCTCAGATTTGAGGATTTTCTGGCCTAGAGGGAAAGTCCCTAGGGGCCAGCATTAGGCAGAGAACAATCACATGAGATTGACAAGAGTGGCAAGCGCAGAAGGAAAGGCAGTGTCTTGTCCAGAGCTGGAGAAAGGAGGGGGAGGGCGGTGGAGCCCCGGTTACTTTGCTGAAGGTTGCGGAGCTTGCACAGCCACAGAGCGACTGGGAAGAGAGCTAGCGGGGACGACCAGGCGGCCCGCTTGGGGGAAGGGAGTCGGCGGCTCAGTGGGCCTCTGGGGTGTAGTATGTGTCAGTGCCTGTGAGTGTGTTTGTGTGTGTGTGTGTGTGTGTGTGTGTGTGTGTGTGTGTGTGTGTGTGTGTGTGTGTGTGTGTGTGTCTGGCGAAGGGCCAGGGTGATTTCCCATAAACCACATGCCCCGCCAGCCCGCCCGCTTAAAAGGCTGTGCCGAGGGCTGGCCAGCGAAGCTCGGCCAGGGGAAAGTGAAAGTTTGCCTCGGTGCTCTCGGTGTCGCTGCGGCTCTCTGCATCCCAGGACAGCGGCGTGGCCCTCGACCGGGGCGCAGGCTCTCCAGCCACAAGCGAGCAAGGGAGCAAGTGAACCAGGGCGGCCAACACGCCGTGCCGGGACCCAGCTGCCCGTATGACCGCGCGGGGCGCCGCGGGGCGCTGCCCTTCTTCGGTAAGCTGTAACCGTGGCGCGCGGGGCCCGGGCTGGGCTGAGGCAGAAGCTCTGCAGCAAGCAGCAGGCGGCTCGGCGCGGCCCCTTGCAGCGGACAGCCCCTTCTTGCCAGCTGCCCCGGCTTCCCGGCCCTGGGTTTTGGCTTCCTTACTGCTTCTATGCTAGGGCTGAGGCCCGTGGTATTTCAGTAGCTGCTCCTGGGCTGCAGCGCTTTGCGAGGTAAAGGGAAGGCTGCTCATCCCATTGCACGGAGGAGAACACTGAGCTACCCACAGGCAGGAGAGAGAGAGAAGGGGGGGCGGGGAGGGTGTCGCAGCAATTGGTACAGGCCCAGTGTCTGCCAAGATGGTCAACCAGGTCTCCAGGTTCCGAGTGACAGAGACCGGAGTGTGGCATCATCCCCAGTAGACATCTTCCTTTGGCTGTTGAAAATGTTTTTAGGCCCCAATTGGGAGTGGGCCTTCTGGGTAGGGAAAATTCAGGGTCACTCAGCTTTATGCCAGGAGCTGTGCTGAGCAACCTGTTGGCAGAAGAGAGAGAGAGAGAGAGAGAGAGAGAGAGAGAGAGAGAGAGAGAGAGAGAGAGAGAGAGATGGGCATGCCGCTACTTGTTGAATGGATGTGCAGGAGCTGTTAGGGACTTGGGTGGCTCTTTGAGGGGAATTGAACCCGAATCTTTTCTTGAAGAATTTGGGTCAATGACATGGGGCTATCTGGGCTTTGCCACCGACTGAAGAAAGTACAAGGAGAGTTCAGAGCTGCAGGGCTGATGATGGGCTGCTCAGAAGCGTCCCCAGTAGTGGCAGCAGATGATACTGTGGCTCTTACAGAGTGAAGGATGGTACTTTCAATGAACAGCAAGTGGGCTTGCTTCCAGGGAGAATGAGAGGGAAAGCCTAGAGGGCAGGAACAGAACTTGTGATGGGCGCAGAAGAGAGGGTTGCAGGTGTTTGGGAGGAGAGAAAAGTGGAGCCACAGGGAGGGAGGGCTCAGCGAGAGGCAGAAGATGGGGTTAGGAGGGGAAGGGATGAAGAGTTATGCCACAAGCAACACACAGAAAGAAAGAAAGAAAGAAAGAAAGAAAGAAAGAAAGAAAGAAAGAAAGAAAGAAAGAAAGAAAGAAAGAAAGAAAGAAAGACTAAAGGGGGAAATGGGAGGACAGAGAGGAGGCCAGAGTAGACACGCTGAGCGGGAGGGCTCTCAGGCAGTCAGCCCAGGTCTCTACAGAGACTTTACTGATTGGGAAACGGAACGTGATGTCTTGAAGTGCTCTGAGACTGCAGCAGTTTCCTTCCAGGGCTGCTCTCATAGTCAGAGGCTGAGGCAGTGGGTGGGAAGAAGAAGCAAGCCAGGAAGAGCCTGTCCAGCCAGATGCAGGCTAGAGTATTAACCCTTGGGCATCCATCTGTCTATGGTAGCATTGGGGTTAGAGATCCAGATCCAGGAGTGACCCCCTTTGGTCATCTTTGAAGCCAGGGGCTGTGCATTATTTCTGTGTGTGCTTGAAATGCCACCAAAAGCCAGACAGCCCTGAAGTAATGTCTTTACCTTGCTATCTTCAAACATCAATGTCTTGAAGTTCCTGGATTGAGGTATTTCTGAACATCTCCACTCCCGGGTCCTTTCCTCCATACCATAGGCAGCATGGGCTGACAAGCTAAGTGACACCAGCCTGGGCCAGAGTTATCTTCTGCACAGTCATTTCCTTTAATGGGTCCTGAGCCTGGAGTTCTGGAGACCGGGGCTGCCACTCCCACTCAGGGCTAACTTTCCAATTGCCTAACTGTGCCCAATGCAGTATCAACCCATAGCTGGCTGCACCTCCCCTTTCTTTTTCTCTCTCTTTGAGGTCAGGCAAGGACCTTGACCGGTCCTGTGCTTAAAGGCATTGGGCAACCCTGTGCCTCAACGCCCATCACCATCTTCCACCCTTTAAGGCCTCATTGTGGTCCCTCTTCCCTCTGCACTGCCCAGCCAATGCTGCCATTCCTCCCTGGTATGCACTAGCAAGGCTTTGGGCTTTTAGATGTAAACCAGTGTTGTTATGGACTGTTTCATAGCCTCCCTGTGTTTTTCCAATGCGCTCCTATTTGCAGCATTTGTCTCATCATCTGGACTATTGGGGCAGAGCCCAGATCGAAGAAGGTGCCAGTCATCACTCCACCCTGCCAGCATTTCCCTGAATTGGGGAATATCAGCAGCCAGAATGCTCAAAATGGCAGCCTCGGGCCAGGGAAAGAAAGCCCAAGAGCCCCTCTGGCCTCAGGCTAGCATCTCCTGGGATACCCTATTGGAGCCTGTAGGGATGGAAGGATCTTAGGGTAGGCAAGGAAGGGAGAAAGGAGAAAGGAAGGACCCGGTTAGGTGTCAGGAGCCAGACCTGTTACTCTAGGGATGAGCAGCTACTGGGCCAGGTGGGTAAGAGCTTCCTTGCTGCGGCAAGAGCTTACTGATTAGATGAAGGGTCTGATGGGTCTCAGACAGATGACAACAGTGAAACACAGCATCGTCTTTAAATAGTCCGATGGACTCTTCTTGAAATTCAAGTCCAAGGCTCCAGGAGGTCTCCCACTTGGGCTGAGTTCCCAGTGTTTGGTCCTGGTATTTTCCCCTGTAGAACCAGACCTGTGGAATCAGGTGAGAAGGAAGGTAGGTGCCAGGGGTGATGAATGTTTCTGGCTTGCAATCTGAAAACTAGTGTCTGACCACAAACTTGAAGCCAGCTAATAAGGTATCTATTTGTCTCAGTGTTAAAGTTGAAAGGACAGAAAATCTTGCCCCCGAGTCTCTCAGTCCCTAAAACTTATACTGGTTGGCACACCACTAGTATTATCATTAAACAGTAAGCTGGAAAGATGGCTCATCATTTAAAAACACTTGTTGCTCTTGCACTGGATCCAGGTTCAAATCCCAAACCCAGATGGTGGTTCACAACCATTCATACCTCCAGGTCCAGGGGATTCCAAAAGGCAAACACATAGAGTATGTACATGCAAGCAGGCAGAACACTCATAAGCACAAAACAAAAACAAATAAGCCTTTTTAATTTTTTTTTTTTTAAGTTCTTTGTATTGTTGAGCTGCCCTGGGTTAACCTGAGAAGAATTCTTAGAGAAGATGACATTGGGGTTATTATCAAGGGAAGATCGAGGTAGTGCCCTGGCTGATAAGAATCTAATTGGGGAGTGCTGCATTATGGGAATGGGGCTTTTTATTCATCCTTAGTGGGACATGGGGGTAGCTAGGGAGAGGGAGTGCTGGAAAGACATGACTCCCTTCTGTTACAGACATGGATGGGCTCCCGGCTGCTGCTGGTCTGTCTCCTTGTGAGCAGAAGTATTGCCAAGGAGGTGTCGGAACACTGTAGCCACATGATTGGGAATGGACACCTGCAGGTCCTGCAGCAGTTGGTGAGTATGAGACCATGCCTTCTCCTCACTGGGGAAACTGAGGCAGCAGCCGAAAGGCAGAGTCAAAGAGACAGCTTACAGAAAATAGTTAACTGGATAATGGCTATCCTGATACTTCTCTCATTGATCTTCTTAGGTCCTCCCAACCCCTTTGTCTGGGTTCCCTGTAGTGAATAGGGTGGGTTTCTAACTGTTGCCTGAATTAATGGTAGCCCAGGTATGTCCACTATGAATTCTAAAAGGCTCCTTGACCCTGCTCTGACTCAGACAATGCCTCCTTTGGGAAGTCAGCCCGGTCTGCCTGCTGGGTCCAGATGGTTCATCCTGCTCCCAGATAGCCAGATCCCCTGACAGCCTGGCACCAGGGCCCCACCCAAATTTAGATGGGAGGCTCTAGCCTAACTCCCCGCCTTCTGCCTTCACTCCCCTGACCCTTGCCCCTGAGGTTGGGGTACCCTGCTCATCTGGGCCGGGAAGGAACCCAGATCCCATTCTAATAGACTTAATGAAATCATCAACAATTCTAAATGTCATCTAGCCAGGCAGGATCCAGTTGTTGTCATGGCTTCTGCTCCTCTCACTAAAGAATTTATCGTCTTTCCACAAGCTCGGCAGAGTGGGGCACCAGTGGGTAAGGCCATCTGCAGAGCCCTGAACTTGGGCCCTGGAGCTAAACCTCCCAATCTCCCTTCTTAACAGCATTCTCTTTGCATGCAGCTCCCATGGCAGGCCCAGGTCCATGAGTGCCATCATTGTCTCCAGGGAGAGACTGGGGCTAGAGACCCAGACTCCCCAGAGCTTGGCCAGCCTCTCTTTGAGGCTTTTCATGATAGAGTGCTTACCACCTTCCAGAAAAGATTACATCCTATATTTTCCTAGAGATAATTCTTCCTTATACAGACTAGATTGTGTGATTTCATAGATCAAAGTAGAAGTGTCTGTCTGTTTTTAAGTCCTCTGGGCATTTGGAAGATACAGCTTTTCCCCTAGCTGTTGCTCTGTCATTTTGGCATTGTTTTAGGGAGGTAAAGTTAAAACATCATTCACCCCAAAACCTGGGTCTCCATACTGAAGCTGAGCTGACCTGTAGGTACCACGTAACTGTTGGCCTGTTCTATCTCACAGATTGACAGCCAAATGGAGACTTCATGCCAGATTGCCTTTGAATTTGTAGACCAGGAACAGCTGGTGAGTAGCAACTGTTTGTAAGGCCCTGCATGCTTAAGTGAATACTCGCAGCCCACCCTGTGGTGGCATGGAACAGCATGAAGGCAGCAGAAAACCCAGAGCAGACACGTGAGGGTCCCTGGGTGCTCAAGTGTCACATTCCAGCTTGCAGGGCTAGGCAGGGTCCAGAGCTTAAGTCCTCTGCTGTTTCCTTACTTTGACCTGGCACAAATCAGGCACTTGCTAAATGCTAGGCACATTACCCAGTTAATCCTAACAGTACTGTTCAGAGGTCCACAGAGGAGCATGCTTTGTTAAGTGATAGAGGCCTAATATGAACCCAGGAATGTTATACCTTGTAAAATAAAAAATGTGCTTTATTTTTTAGATCACATCTCCTCCAATCCACTGGCCAGAGACAGTCTAGCTTGGCTTTCTACCCAACACCTAACCGGCCAGCCACCCAGTGCAGCCAGTACTGCCTCCCTGTACCTTAGGGTGCTGTCCCTCTATCCTCCCCAGTCCCTTGGAAATTTTCAGGGGCTTCCTGACTTCCCTGATTCTAGGGCATGCTTCATCTTACCACTAGGGGGAGCCCTCTGAAACCCCAAAGCCTTCACTTATTTCTCCTTACCTGTCAGGAACGCCATGGCTCCAGGAGAAAGCACAGACAGTCTAGTTCCAAGTCTGCAGTACCCACCACCTATGTTCATTTCCTTCCTCTGCTTCCCCAGCTTTTTCGTCAGCTCTTTGTGAAGTCTTTCCATCACTTTCCATGTGCCCCATGGATCTCTGTGCCACACCTCCCTCCCTATCTTCGAGCCTCAAGAGAACAGCCAGACTATCCAGAATGCACCAGACCCATGCACCTCTGTGAACATGCCACAGCCTGCATAGTCTCAGGGTTTCATCCAACCATTCTCTTCCTCCTTCACTTGCACCGTGGCACCTATTTACTGAATCAGGCACTAGAGATATAGAGATAAAAGTAGTTTCTGTCTTTGAACCAACTGCAGTATCCTTGGAGACAAAACCCAAAGCTACACTTTTGACAATGGGGTAGTGCTCAGTATTTTTATATTTTGGAGGATTTGAAAGGGCCATATCGCTTTAAAAAAAAAAAAACAAAACTTTTGTGGAAGTAAGCTCAAAGGAGAGAGGGGGGAGGGAGAGAGAGAGAAACACGCTAAGGGGCAGCAAGGCTGAAGCTCACCCTCCCCTGTGTCTCCTGACTAAAGCTGCATTTCAGAAATCCAAAGCTCTCTCTAATCAGAATCCACCTTTCCTTCATGCCAGCCCAAGTCTCAGTTATGGTTGATTTAAAGAAAGAGAATAAAAGACAGGACAAGGGTATCATCATCCTCATCACCAGGGTGGTGTGTCCCTTCCTCAAGAGTACAGGATGGCAGGCTACAGCCCTCTATCTGCCTAGGGTGTGGTTGTCTTGTATAAAGCCTGGATTCCCAGGCCACCATGGCCAGGTGCTAAACTCCTGGTTCCTGTATTCTAGGATGATCCCGTTTGCTACCTAAAGAAGGCCTTTTTCCTGGTACAAGTCATAATAGAGGACACCATGCGTTTTAAAGACAACACCCCCAATGCCAATGCCACTGAGAGGCTCCAGGAACTCTCTAATAAATTGAACAGCTGCTTTACTAAGGACTATGAGGAGCAGAACAAGGTAGGGTGATTCTGGGCCTGGAGCACCAGGGGAGGGGCAGGGGGAGGCTACAGAGGTCCCCCTGCCTCTGACACTTGCCTTGATTCTGGACTGGAGCACCAGGGGAGGGGCAGGGGGAGGCTACAGAGGTCCCCCTGCCTCTGACACTTGCCTTGATTCTAGACTGGAGCACCAGGGGAGGGGCAGGGGGAGGCTGCAGAGGTCCCCTCTGCCTCTGACACTTGCCTTGATTCTGGGCTGGAGCACCAGGGGAGGGGCAGGGGGAGGCTGCAGAGGTCCCCCTGCCTCTGACACTTGCCTTGATTCTGGGCTGGAGCACCAGGGGAGGGGCAGGGGGAGGCTGCAGAGGTCCCCCTGCCTCTGACGCTTGCCTCGCTGAACCTCACTAACTTACTCCCTTGCCACTCGTGTCTCCATCCACCTTCCTCAAGCATTCACAGTAGATGGACGGCACGGTGCTGGAATTCCCCTTCCCATGCTTACAGGGCTTATAGTCAAGTGAGGTAGGCAGCGGTTAAACGATGACACCGGTAAATGTAATCAGAAGGGCTCTTCATCCAGTCAGCAAAACCTTATTGAGTGACCACTGTTCTGGACACCAGGAATGAGCTGTGATTTAAAAAAAAAAAAAAAAAAAAAAAAAAGGCAAAAATTCCCACAATCATGAAGAAGCAGCTAAAGTGAGCAAGTATGTGAATGGATGACGGTGCTGATAGCACTGGAGACGTGTAGGCCAGGTGAGGGAAGCCCTGAGTGACAGTGAGAGGAGCAGGAGCCTGAGACTCTGAGCATGCAGTGAGGACTGCTAACACAATGAGGATGCAGACCGGAAGAGACAAAGGCGGCTTCTAAGCAAGAAAAATTTTTGTTGTTGTTGTTTTGTTTTTTCGAACCCTGGCTGTCCTGGAACTCACTCTGTAGACCAGGCTGGCCTGAACTCAGAAATCTGCCTGCCTCTGCCTCCCGGGTGCTGGGATTAAAGGCATGCGCCACCTAAGCAAGAAAACTTTAACTGGTGCTCTAGCATGAGGAAGAGCAGTAAGAGCCATGGACTGGGAAACACTCCGGAGTGAGGAGTGCTATGCTCAAGCCCTAGGGTAACCAGAAAGATTTACATTCAGAAACCCAAAGGGGGTCAGCATGGCCCAGCAACATCAGAAAGCACACCATTCATTCATGGTGTCAAAGAGGTGGGCTTTTTGTCTTAAATTTGAAAGCAGCCACCATAAGCTAGAGAATGACATGATGTCATGTATGATGGAAAGACCATATGGTGGTGGACTGGAGAGTAGGCCATGGAGAGCAGGAATGAAGGTCAGGAGGCCAGCAGGAGGCTCAGCCAAGCTGGAGATGGTGGTGACTTGAATCACAGTGGGGGGAGGGGCAATGAAGGTGAGTGGGTGTGATCCCTCCAGACAGATAGGACTTGATGCTTCCTGGCTGAAATGGAAAGTGATTCAGGATACTTTCATCTTGAGTCCCGGGAATTCTCACTGATGTCAAAATAAGGATGACCACAGGCAGAGTAGGTTTGAGGGAAGAGCTCAGTTTGGTGTGAGGCACATCAGACATCTCAGGAGCGGCTCATGATTGTGAATGCTGGACATACAGACGTTGTTTGTCCAGCCACAGAACTGCACAGCTCTGCCCACCCTTCTCACCCCAGTAAGAAGAGAACAGGATTCAAGATCCTGAATGAAAGGCAGCCTCAGGTAGGAGGAAAACCTAGAGAGGGCAGCACCTCAGGGCTTCCAGATGGAAGGAGCCAGAAGTCTTATCAAAGGAGGCTGAGAAGTGAAGTAAGATAAGGGGTGACAGCATCCATTGGTCTGTCTGTCTTGGCAGCATGGAGATTGCTGTTGGAGGCAGATGGGGAGAGAAGAAAGAGAGGAAATAGAGATCACAAAGTGGAGGAACTTCACTCCAAAAGGGGACAGAAAACCAGGTTTTCTGGAGTGGCTGTATGGTCAAGGAAAGGGGGGTTCTTTACTATGCAGAGTCCCAGCATACACCGTTATGGACTCTACTTTCCTGGGCCCATAGGTAAGCCTGGGAATCTGCATTTTGAGAAGCTGCCCCATCAGTGGCTGAGATAGAAACTCCTCAGTCTCCTGGGCTGGTGACTATTCACTCAGTGCATGATGAAAGGTGGCTCAGGGGGAAGACAGAGTGTAAGCCCAAGGAGCCAAGTCTAGCCACACTGCTCAGAAAAGGATTATAAGGTAAACCAGCAGGCACCTCCATGCTGAGAAAGCTTGGGTGTCAAGGTTCTAGGTGAGGATGCCTGGTTTCTTTTACAGCATATAAGCCAGGTTTGAGGAAAACAGGTTTATAAAGACATATGCAGGACAGAGCCAGCTGGCCTGCCTCGACAGCTCCTGGGAGAGGCTGGGGTGCTGTTGCTCTAACATCACAAACAAGGAGATGAATCCACATAAAGGCAGTCATTTGTCTATTCTCACCTAGCTGCTGAGCAAGGAAGCCAAGACCAGGTCATTTCATTCATCTATTTGACTAGTAACCGTTTATAAGCCTGCTATGGGCGGGCCAGAGAGATGCAGTGATGTGATCAAGGGAGCTATAGTAGCCTTGGAAAACCTATTGTTCTTCCCAGAATAGCTGGGGGGGGGGGGGGGGCGGGAGTTGTTATTCTGGAAATAGGCTGTAGATGAGACTGTAACCACACATAGAATAGCTTGCTGTGAAAGGTGAGGTGGACCTGGCACAGAGCCTGAAGGAGCAGCTGGTGAGGAGGGAAGAACCCAGGAGGGCATGGCTTCTCAGAGCTGCAGAGGGTGTGAGTGTGAGCACCTGGGCCCAATGCAGAGGAGAAAAACCACTCAGCAGCAGGCCAGGGCATCCTTGGCACTTCCTCCAACATGTAGCACCAGCCAAGGACCTCACTCCTCTGGTCTCCCCAGGTCTGTTCTCTACGCCGTACCAAGATGATTTTCCTAAAATACAAGTCTTATACCACGGACCACTTCCCCAGCAGGTTTTCAGTTTCCTGTTGGCTCTGTGGATTACAAGTTCCTGGCAGAGTCAACAAGTTCTTGGCCTTGGCAGAGCTCTCTCCAGCTGCATCTCTTGCCACTTTCTTCCCCATGGCAGAGCTGCAGCTGCTCCAGCCTTCTTTCAGTCTTTTGCTGTCTCATGCTTTCCTGCCTCAGGGCCCTTGCCTCTTCTATCATCTCTGCCCCCACTTCCTTCTATTCATCTTTTAGCCGTTCCTTCGGAGATCTTCTCCCTGGGCCCTCATTTAGTGGCCATTTGTTACACACCTTCAGATGGTTCAGGATACTCTCTTGGGAGTCACTGTGACTTGTAACAACGTGTTTAGTGCTAGTGTCTGCTGGACTCGGTGCCCAGCTTGGCCGGGAACCACTTCTCTTTTGTTCATTGCATGATGCCCAGGTAAAGTACCATATACCTGGCACTTAAACATGTGTTAGATGGATCTCTGAATAAATGGCGTATCTCTCAACCTCAAGACTGATATTGCTGCAAAGCAGAGAAAGTGTAAGGGAGGAAACAAAAGGGGGAAAGAAAATGCACGTGAGAAAAACCCAAGAGAATTTGACAGAGATAACAGTGAGAGGAGACCCATGTTCATGCTTACCAAAGGGGGCTCCACTCTCCTCCCAGGCCTGTGTCCGAACTTTCCATGAGACTCCTCTCCGGTTGCTGGAGAAGATCAAGAATTTCTTTAATGAAACAAAGAATCTCCTTGAAAAGGACTGGAAAACTTTTAGCAAGAACTGCAACAACAGCTTTGCTAAGTGCTCTAGCCGAGGTAAGCACAGAAGGGGCCAGCTACAGGGAGGGTGTGTGCAAGGTGAGATATGGGGCTAGGGGAATCCCAGAGGCAGCCTGGGTGCTAAATGTGTTTCTGTGTTTTGTGTACTCGTGTGGCTTCATGTACCTTAAGGTCCTGGGCACATGTCTTTGCTGACATGTGTGTGCATGTACACTGACTTATGCCTGCATGTACTGTCTCACTGCCAAACTTCATGTGGCAGTATCAAGAAGGCCCCTGCTGGTGGCTGTGAAGGTAGTGAATGGGTAAGGGGACCTTTCTCAGAAAGCCATGTAGGCATGGTGGCACATACCCCCCCCCCCCAGCTCTGCAGACTGGTTGAATAAATGGGGGTTCCGTGGAAAGAGCAGGTGCTCCACCTGGCAATCAGAGTCCTTGCTCCAGGAGCTCTGCTGCAAAACACCAGGATAACCTGGCTCCAGAAGTCCCCAGGATGCCTTGGATGTCCCCTCAAGGGACAAGGCTGGATTTGAAGTCTGAACATCATTCAAACTCTTTCTACCTGTGCACTCTGCGTGTATTCGTCTCTGCATCCTGTACCACGTGTGTCCTACATTCAGCCTCACCCCCCAGGGCAGGGGCTGAGGTCCTGCAACCCGACAATAGCCAAGTCCAGCCTTAGTGCTTCAGTTCCAAAATCCCCAACCTTGGCTGCTTCCCAGCCCCGGCCTTGTCCTGCCTGTGGCAGTGGCTGTGGTGGTTCCACTCCTGGCTGTGCATGAAACTAGTGTCTTGGAGGCTTCTGAGTGTCTTGTGTTAATCCAGGAGCTATTGCTCAGTCCCCTGGCCTGGGTGCTGCTAACCCCCGGCTTGGCCTCTGGCCAGCTAGATCCCCAGTACACTGTCCTGTGGTCTTCCTCATCCCAAACCCTGCTCTGTTTGTCTGTACCTTGCTTTTGGTTCCTAGTCCGTGATACCCTGCATATTGATCCTTCCTGCCTGAGTTCTGTGTCATGATCGTTTATTACTGTCCTGCCCTCTCCCCAGCCCCAGGGCTGTGTTAGAAGAGGGGCCCTTTCCCATGCCCCAGGGCCTTATCCCCCTCTTAGCCCCTCTGGGGGAGCTGTGCTGGAGGCTGGTGACTCTATCTCCTCCCCATCTTTCTCTCTCCCCCTCTCTGTGGTTCTTTCAGATGTGGTGACCAAGCCTGATTGCAACTGCCTGTACCCTAAAGCCACCCCTAGCAGTGACCTGGCCTCTGCCTCCCCTCACCAGCCCCCCGTCCCCCCCATGGCCCCTCTGGCTGGCTTGGCTTGGGATGATTCTCAGAGGACAGAGGGCAGCTCCCTCTTGCCCCGTGAGCTGCCCCTTCGCATAGAGGACCCAGGCAGTGCCAAGCAGCGACCACCCAGGAGTACCTGCCAGACCCTCGAGTCAACAGAGCAACCAAACCACGGGGACAGACCCACTGAGGACTCACAACCTCAACCTTCTGCGGGGGCCCCCATCCCTGGGGTGAAAGACATTCTTGAATCTTCACTAGGCACTAACTGGGTCCTAGAAGAAGCTTCTGGAGAGGCTAGTGAGGGATTTTTGACCCAGGAAGCGAAGTATTCCCCCTCCAAGCCTGTAGGGGGCAGCATCCAGGCAGAGACTGACAGATCCAGGGCTCTTCCAGCATCTCCATTCCCTAAATCAACCGAGGACCAACAGCCAGCAGATACAATAGACACACCGTTGACAGAGGTGAATCCTATGAGACCCCCTGGCCAGACACAGAATAATACTCCTGAGAAGACGGATGGTGCATCTACTCTGCATGGAGACCACCAGGAGCCACGCTCTCCCCATATTGCGACACTGACTCCCCAACGAGTCAGCAACTCAGCCACCCCCTTTGCTCAGTTACTGCTTCCCAAAAGCCACTCTTGGGGCATTGTGCTGCCCCTTGGGGAGCTCGAGGGCAAGAGAAGTACCAGGGATCGAAGGAGCCCCGCAGAGCTGGAAGGAGGACCAGCAAGTGAGGGGGCAGCCAGGCCTATGGCCCGTTTTAATTCCATTCCTTTGACTGACACAGGCCATGTGGAGCAGCATGAGGGATCCTCTGACCCCCAGATCCCTGAGTCTGTCTTCCACCTGCTGGTGCCGGGCATCATCCTAGTCTTGCTGGCTGTCGGGGGCCTCCTGTTCTACAGATGGAAGCGGAGGGTAAGGAGATCCCTAGGAGAGGAGGACATCCAATGGGGCAGGGCAAAGGCTGGGTAGGGTACAGGCTGGAGGATAACCAGGTTCCAAAAGGTTATGCAGCTACTGGAAGGTGGGGATGACAGCTCAAAGGGTAGAAGGTAGTGATGGAGTGTGACTTCAAGAATCAGGAGCTGCCAGGTTTGGGAGTATGCATTTAACCCTAGCAATTCGGAGGCACAGGCAGGCCTCTGACCTACTGGTCGGCAAAGCAAGTTCTAGGCTAGCCAGAGATACATAGAGAGATTTTGTCTAAAGAGGTCTCCAGCTTCCTTGAGATCATTGAGAAGGGATGAGAACAGAATCATGTAAAAAAGAGAGTTCTAGGCTGGGAACTCAAGAGGCAGAGGCAGGTGGATCTCTGTGAGTTCGAGGTCAGCCTGATCTACAGAGTGCCAGGATAGCCAGGGTTGTTATGAAAAGAAACCTTGTCTTGAAAAAAACAAGAGAGACAGGGGGAGGGGAGAGGGAAGGGGGAGGGAGGGAAGGAAGGAGGGAGGGAGAGAAAATATGAATTCTTGAACAACCACATGGGAGAGGGGAGGAAGGGGTCTGGGAGCTTGAGGGCCCATAGGTAGTGCTCTACATGGGAGGGGACAGGAGAAGGAGCACCCATCCTCAGAGGCCCAGGAATCTCCCTCAGCTGTGCATGCTTTGGGATAGTGGGAGGAATTCTTGCAACTCTCTCAGTAACGCTTGGCATGCCAGCACCTCAGTGAGATAAATCTTTATTGTTCTCAGAGCCATCGAGACCCTCAGACATTGGATTCTTCTGTGGGGCAACCAGAGGGCAGGTGAGCAGTTGGAGTGGGGGCTATGGGAGTCACTGGATGTCTGTCTTGGGACCTGTTTCCCCTCTAGATTGCAAGAGAGGCTTCTCCCCCTTGCCCTAAGGAAATAGAGCTGCAAAGCAGGATGGGTACAAAGACAGAAGGGCCTCTCTTCTTCCCATGACAGTGGAGCTTTCTCCTGATTTCTTCATAGAGTTGGGCAGTTCTGGGTCTTCTGAATCTCACAGAGATGGAACCCATGTGCAAGGTTGGGGATAAACTAGGAGGTCCCCTCAGTTCTGTGCTTCTGCTGAAGTCTTATGTCAGTGTGTTCTGCCTGCAGCTCTCTGACCCAGGATGAGGACAGACAGGTGGAACTGCCAGTGTAGAACGGATTCTAAGGTAAGGTTCTGATTTTGCTATCTCTCTATCCCTTAAAAAGAATTATCTCCAAATACCCACCCCAGCTATAGAAACCACCTGACTTCCAGGAGGCCCACACATTTTGACTTCCTCTCCTCTGTCCCACTCCCAAGTCCATTCATTCATCATCAGGTCTAGCTAGGCCCCTCTCATCCAGGCCCCTTGCACCTGAATCCCCTCCCCTGCCAAAACCAGTTACTGAGACCTCTGCATTATGTTTCTATTCTTGCTGTTGCTACATCTGATCCCAAAGCAATCACATTCCTCCTTCTCCAATGAAGCTTTTACAAGGTGTTTACCACCCTGGAGGATTTTCATTAGCCCCTGCATGGCCGCCAGCCCCCTGCAAATACAAGCATTCCCAGCTTGGTGCTGAGCCCTGACCTCCTCAGCATCCTTTTCCTGCCAAACTGTGCCTTATCTGGTCCTTCTCCCAAGCCAAGGTTATTGCTGCCTCCCTGATATAGGGTCATGGTGCCATAGAAATTTAGTCTTGGGAGAGCTGTCAAGAGGTCATCTGGCCCAGCATCCCAGCCTAAAGGGGCTACTCTGCATTCCCTGCAGGGAGTCAGCCAGCTTCCTGCATGCATACACACTCCCAGTTCCAGGCAAGTTCTCTGCATGCCAGACTGCTCAACTACATACATCACTGGGGTCACAACACACAACACTGGGGGAATTCCTTCCTTATGTGGGCAAAGCTGCCTTCCTTTCTCCCCTTCCCTGACCAGTCCTCTCTCCTCTTCTCATGAGGCCTGATATTTAAAGTCAGATATTCATGTCCCCTTTTATAATTCTCTATGTTAAGTGTGGCCAAGCCCCTCAAACATTCCTTATATGATATGGTTTTCAGACCCCTCACCATCCTGGACACATTCGTTTGTCAATGTCCCTCTGAAAATGTGGCGCCCAGCCCTGGACACAGTGCTCCAGATGTTGTCTGACCAGCTCAGAGTACAGTGGGACGGTTGCCTTCCTTGATCTGGACAGTACTCTTCTACTCATGCAGATTAAGATCACATTAGTTTTAACAGCTGCATCATATACTGTCATATGTTGAGCTTGTAGTCTATTAAAAACCCCAGTTCTATTTCCCATGAGCCTCTATCCAGCAGACCTTCGCCATCCCATACTCCCATACTTGGACACTTAACCGTTTTAGCCAAAGTGTAGTTGGTGCTCACCTTTGGTAAAACTCCTTGTTGTTTTTCTGTCCATGCCACCGAGCCTGCTGAAAGTGTTTTAGCTCCTAATTTGGTCACTTTATACCTCCTGGTTGGGTCTCCTGCTCACTGATGTGTGTCTTTTGTTGTACTTGCCCTCAATGTTGATGGAGATGTGACCTGTATCCTTCTTCTCTATGCCCACCCACACCAGCCTATGGGGAAGCCGTCCCTTCCTGAAATATTCCACATCCCTCTGGCTGATCTTTTCATTCACACCCCTTCTGCTCTTTTGTGTATGGCTAATGCTATATCAATCTTCACACATCTGAATGCTGTTTTATGTATTTTAAATCATATTTTATGTGTATATGTAAATTTTGCACTACTAAGAAGATTGTAAGCCCCTAGAGGGCAGGAACTATCTTCTATTTTTTTTTTTTTCTACACTTCATTTTCAATCCAGGATTCTAGTACAGACAGGGCCCCCTCCATCCTTGTCAAAAACTTAGTAAATTTTGGTAGCTGGTTTCAGGTCTGAATCATCAACTAACCCTGGCCAGATTTCTCTAACTGACCAGCCTTCTGGCTGACCAATTAGCCAGCCAACTAGTCAACTCATCTTGCCAGCTAGTTGACTAACTGACTACACGACCAACTAGCTGGTAACTACTTTACTGACTAGTTCTTGATTGTTGAGCTGATTGGCTAGCTAGCTGGTAGAGTGCTTAATTGATTTGCTGACTGACCAGATGGCAAACTAGCTGTGTGATTCATTGAAGTTTTCAGTTATTCCCCTTGCTGCATGTAAGCAAACTGTCCCATGTGTAAGGTGATGTGTCTAAGCCCCTTCCCCAGACAGAGGAAATCTCACAGATGCTCAGAACTAGGGAGATTTATTTGGATTAAAGCAAGCAGCAACCCATATCTAGAATCTTGGGGAGCCACTTGGCAGTAGTGTGGGTGGAGATGGGTGAAATGAATTAGCTGACTCTTTGGAGCAGCAGCAAGAAAGACCCAGAGCCCTTCTGAACTGTATCAGTGAGTAAAGGTTGCTGGGGACTTTTGGGGTTCAGTGCTGTGTCACCTTATCAAGGGCCACCTATATGACCTTGCCCTCAGCCCTGGTTTCTCTGTACTCTATTGTCCTTTCCATGCCTCCTAACTCTCAGACCTGCCCAAGATTTCAAGTTCCTCACCTAAGGATTTCAAGATTTCACTCAGTCCACTCACATCTAAATCGGTCCCCATTCCAGGCTCAAGGAGCCTATGGGAACTGAGTGCCTGTGTTTTTATTGACCAATACTCTGACAAGGAGATGAGTGGGACACACAGAGTGGGACTAAGGGAAGGACACTACGCTGCAGAAAACTCAAGCTCTCGGCCCCAGGAAGCTGGGAGTTGGGTCAGAGGCTAGAGCATGCCCGCTGGGGCCTTCTTCCCCAATGGGCCCTGCCAGAGCCTGTGGCCTGGCTGTACCAGCATGGCTCATGTCCAGTTTATAGTTCCTTCTTGTCTCCTATCCAAGGCATGGGACCAGGCTGGGGGCCAAAGGCTTTAGGTCTCATCTTCCTTCCTTACCCATCACAGGCTTGACCAGTGGGGCTCTGGACATTACTGGGGAGGCGCCACACAGGGTCCAAAGTCAAATTGTTGGCTGGAGTCCAGGGGATTTCTGCTGTGGAACAAAGAGTTCTGAGGATGCTGGGCAAGGGAACAAAGATGGGGGTGGGGTGAGGAGAGGGCAGGGCCCTGGCTCCCATGGATGACAAGAGGCAAGCCCCTCATCCCATCTGGGAGGAGGCCAGGCCACTCAGAGTGAGCACGCCTGTTGACAGGGCAAGCCCTCCCTTTTCCTGGCACTGTCTCTACCCTCTGCCCCTCAAGCCCGAGTTCTTTCTATTCAGTTGCCTTTGCCCAGGTGTCTTCTGTGCAGACCCCCTCTAAGGAATGGTATGGAGGTAGCTATGAAAACTTCTTTGCTAGAGTTGGCAGAGATCACCTTGGATCATTGGTCTAGACTACTGAGATAGCCTTACCTGAGGAGTAGCCTAGTAGGGACATTCAAGAGCTTGTCCCCTGCTCCCATCTGCTTGAGCAATAAGCCCTCTCTCTCTCTTGGCCTAGACCTTCTCCAGTCCTAGTCCCTCATTTTGTGGTCACTGCTCCCCCAGGAGGAGAGGTAGGAGGTGAGGCCAGTCTGTCCAAAGGCTTGGACTGCTGCCAGGCAAAGCTGCTGGTGTCTCTGTGGCGTCTGGGGTCGCCTAGAGGGCCAGGGAAATGACCAGAGGAAGTCTTGCCTGAAGCCAGCCAACAACCCACAGGAATGCCACACCTCCCCCAACTATGTCCTTAGCGACCCTCCCCACACTCCCCCTGCTGACCAGCCTTCTTCCCTTCTTTTCCCTACAGCTGGGCACACAAGACTATCTCTTTATGGAAGGAGACATTATGGGAACGTCCACCACTACCCTCTCCTGCCATCTTCCTGGAAATGTGGCCTGCCACTACCAGAGCTCCTGCCTACCAAGACTGGATGAAAGCAGCTTTGATGGGGGTCTTTCTGTCCTAACCCTGAGACTCTCAACTAAAGAGAGAGGGCTGGAGGATGCTCCCCCACATACTGCCACTATTTATTGTGGGCCCTGGAGGCTCCCTGCATTTGAGGAAGGGCAGCTCCACAGCTCAGGACCCTTTCCCTTAGGGGCTGTTCCCTCCTCTCAAAACCAGAACCTGGCAAGGGACCCACTAGCCTGTATGGCCCATGGGAGACCAGGACAGATGAGAAGGAGCAGAAGAGCCCTGTGCCCAGAAGACCCAACTGGTGCCAAGGAATCCCAACATGGACAGGCAGGGACCTGTTTCTCAAGAAGAGAGCCTGACATCAAAGGGTGGGACAGCATCTGCCAGACTTCCCGTAAAGGCATAAAGGCATGCAGCCCAAAAGACGGGAAGAGGAGGCCTTTGGCTGCTTGTGCCGACAGTTTAAAGGGGTCTACACCCTCAACTTGCCTAAGTGCCCTCTGCTGATAGCCAGGATGGAGGAAGACCAGCCCTGCCCTCAGGACCTGTCTGACCTGGCTCATGATGCCAAGAGGAAGACCAAGCTCTCGCCTCATCTTCTCCTGCCCATAGCCCCTGCCAGAGTTCTTTTGCCCAGCAGAGGCACCCCTCATGAAGGAAGCCATTGCACTGTGAATACTGAACCTGCCTGCTGATAGCCTGTCCCATCCATCCCTATGAGCGACCATCCGTCCGAATGTTCTCCCACTTCCTTCAGCCTCTCCTCAGCTTCTTGCACTGAGCTGGCCTCACATGTTGACTGAGGGGGCCCCTGAGCCCTGACCTTCCCCTGCCTCAGCCTTTGATTGTCCAGGGTGAAGCTGTGGGAGAACTGCCTGGGCTACCTACCAGTCAGAGCTGGTCTTTAGGCTGTGTTCCTTGCCCAGGTTTCTGCATCTTGCACTTTGACATTCCCAGGAGGGAAGTGACTAGTGGAAGGGAGAGAGGAAGGGGAGGCAGAGGCAAAGGCCACAGGCAGAGCTATGAATGAGAATGGGTCTTGAAAATCTGTGTGTACCCCAAGCTTGAAGTTGATCTCTATACTCCAGCCCCTCAGCCAGCCTCCTTCCCATTGCCTGAAGCCTGGAGCTGAGCAGGTTGACCTGTCTCGAGCTCTGGGGACTGAGCTCCATGCTCCAGCCCCACCCTCTTCTGGCCTTTGTTCTCCAGACTTGACCCAGGTAGGCAAGGATACCGTCCAGTCTCACCTACCCCCTCTGCCATCTCTATCTAGCCAAGCCAGCCAGGTCAAGAGAGGGGTCAAAAAAAAAAAAAAAAAAAAAAAAAAGTGTTGTTTACTTCCAACTCTGCTCTGCTGCCCTGTTTCCTGGGCCAGGCTTGTCTGTGGTACCTGGGCATGGGTGACAGGGCTCTCACTTGCCCCTTGGTCTCTTTATGCTGCTGTGTCCCCCTTTCCTGCTCTCCCTGGCTACTGGGTCAATAATCTTTCAGGCCATGGATCCAGGAGGAGGGTGGTCTGTAGGCTCCACCAACCCTGTCTTGAGACACCAGGAGGGGGAGGACACTGGAGACTTTCTTGTGGGGCTTACTTAGCCTTCTAGTTACAGACTATTTCCACGCTAGAAAATACATATTTTAAATAGAAGGAAAAACACAGAAACAAACAAACAAAAAAAAGTCATTCTCTGACCCCTCCACCTAAAACATATATTATTAAAGACAGAAGAGCAAATCCTACCCATTTCAAGAAGCTCTTTGTGGGTGCCTGGTTACATCAGAGCAGGAGGAGCCCCAAATCCACCTTTGGAGCTTCCCTGGTGTGCATAGGAACCCCTTCTTTCCTTTGAGAAAGCCGAGGGAGCACTGCCTCACGAACTGTGAGACTGCGTTTTTATACTTGGAAGTGGTGAATTATTTTATATAAGGTCATTTAAAGATCTATTTAAAAAATAGGAAGCTGCTTTTATATTTAATAATAAAAGAAGTGCACAAGCTGCCACGTGTGAGTCATGGGAAAAGTTGTTTTTGGGGTGTGGGCAGCAACAGGAGGTGGGAGGGAGCTGGCTCTGAGATTTTTTTTTTCGAGGTGCAAGGAGAAAATTTTCTCCAGGCTTTAGTCTTGTTTCTAAAACCTTCTGTACCATTGATGTCCAAAGGCATTCATCTGCATATCTGTTTAATAGAAAAAGGACAGAAAGCAGCCAAACCTCAGGCCGGGCTGCTACCCCCACCCGGCCACCTCAAGCCCAGCCCAGCCCAGCCCAGCCCAGCCTGGGAAAATGGCTGGTTGGGCTCTTTCCAAGGGCCCGAGGGGTCTGAAAGGAGGAATCTATCTCTAAGACCACAGATCCCTGCTGTCCAGGGGAGGGAGAATGGGCAGGTCCAGTAGGGGCTGAGGTGTTTAGGTGCTGGTAGGCTGGAAGGTGGACAAGCCTCGTAGGAAGGGAAGTTGCAGTTACTTGCAAGGCATTAGTCCTGTTCTTCCTATCAGAAGTAGAGAGAAACCAAAGCTATGGACTTCCCTGGGGAGATCTGTCAGGGTGTACCAGAGCAGGTAAAGGTCCTGGTAGGCACAAACACCCGCCTACCTGGCAAAACTGAGACAACAGGGGCTTTCCTGTTGCAATATAATGGTCAAAGTTTTAGAAGAGAGGTGCCCCACACTGGCTTAATGCAGAATTATCTGGGTTTTTTGTTGTTGTTGTTGTTGTTGTTTCTTTTTCGAGACAGGGTTTCTCTGTGTAGCCCTGGCTGTCCTGGAACTCACTCTGTAGACCAGGCTGGCCTTGAACTCAGAAATCCACCTGCTTCTGCCTCCCAAGTGCTGGGATTAAAGGCGTGTACCACCACTGCCCCGCATCTGGGTTGTTTTCAAAACACTGATATACAAACCCTGCCCTATATCTACACAATCAGAATCTCAGGGTGAGGCTCAGATACCAGGTGCCAGAATTGTCAAGACACCTCAGTGATTTAAGTGAGACCCTCTGGGCACGAACTGGGCCATCAGGGCCTGGCTGTTCTGCCAGCTAAATGACAGAGCTGGAGTTCTATCTGTGGAGGTGAGCAGTCTGATGTTGTGTAACTAGAGATTTATGGCTGGAGGGCGGGGCTGACAGAATGCTGGAGGGTAAGATACCCTCCATTATGGCCGTTGCTGTTCCACAGGCAGAGTCAAGAACTCTAGCTTAGAGATCTGAGCAGTAGGGCCCAGCCAAACCTCTAAACCTCTATCCCGCCAGAGGCAGGAAATTGAATCAGAAGCAACTAGGAAGAAACCTGAGGTTAGCCTCTTGCAGACTGCAGGCCTCAGCAAGAGGGTAGAGGGGACACTGGTGGGTGTCCCATGGCCCCTTATAGAAGGCTTTGAAATCAGTGGAGGTGGGTGGTGACTATGCAGCTCTGGAGGAAAGTCCCGCTTTCCCAGGGCAGGCCCCTCTGCCAGTGAAGCACATTTGTTCCCTGGGTTTCCTTTTTAGTTTCTTGAGGGTAGAGGGTGACCAGACTCTGCTGTCCTGGATGCTGGAATTGCTGAGGGAGCAGAGTAGCTCATGCCAGCTACTGAACATAGAGTTGTTGGCTCTCTCCACCTCAGCTGCTACAGACCACAGAAAATCCCACAGGCTGACCCCCATGGCTCTGTCTAGAGTCCAGACTCTCAGCTCCATGACTGGTAGCTGGAAGTCTGAAGAGGTTGTGGATAATAGCCACTGCAGTACACTGAGTTCCAGGGAGACCGTGCTGCAAGTAAAGAGTGGGCTCAGTGCCTTCTCAATGAAGAAACAACAAAGACAAAGGACCCTACAAAGCAAGAGCAAATGTCATAATGCAAAGTCGCCAGGGGGAGTGCAGGAAGAAACACCCTATGCTTTTGTCACCAAAGTGCAAGCATGTTCTCTAAAGAGAGGAAAAATCTGAAGACATAGCAAAGGCCACCAGGAAGGAGACATGAAAACTAGGATCTGGGCATGGTGATGCATGCCTGTAATCCCAGCACTGAGGAAACTGAATCAGGAGGATCACAAGTTCAAGGCCGGTCTAGGCTACATTAGTGAGTTCAAAACATTGAAGAGAGAGGGGAGGGACAAAGAAAAGAGAGGAGGAGAAGGAAAGAAGAGAGAGAGGGAAGGATGAAGGGTGGGAGGGAGGGGAGAGGTGAGGGGCCTATATCTCTCTTACATGGGAAGGCTAAGGTTGTAGGTCAGTGGTAAGCACCTGCTTAGCATGTGGCAACGTCCTGGTTTTGGTCTCTAGTACTGAAAAAAAGAGTTTAAGGATCCCAATATATCCAGGAAATCTCCTCCTTCAGCTTTCTTTTTCTGTCCTGACTCCAACTCTGAAATCAAAAAACATCCCAGTCCATCTATTGGTGATGCTGCTGCAAAGAGATGGGGTGATATGGAAGACCTCTACCTCAAGTGGCAAGAAGCCTCCTTAACAGAAGGCTGCTGAGCTGAAGGGAGATGCACAGAGCACAATGCTGCAGACTGAGCGCAAGGAAACCCTGGTGCTACAGAAAATAGCATCCTCAAGCATCCTGGCTGGAAACAGCAAGAGGAGGGAACAGAAACGAGATGAAGGTGATATTGACAAACAAGTTGCTTTATCAATCTTTCTTGCCTGCAAATCAGCTAATCCGCCCATACAAAATTTGTTCCTTTTAAGGGAAAACTTGAAATATAAAGAGAGCTAAGATTTTTGTTGGTGAGATGGTTCAACCTGACAACCTGAGTTGGATCCCTGGGAACCAACTCCTGCAAGTTGTCCTTGGACCTCCACACACATATGTTTGTCTCTGTCTCTGTCTCTGTCTCTGTCTCTCTCTCCCATAAACACACACACATGTAATTTAAAAATTTAAGTATATAAAATAAAAATTTTAAAAATGCATACATTTTTTAAAGTCACTTTAGGAAACAGGGATTAATCAAGCAACTACTCAGCTAAGTCTCTAGTCATCAAGTATAAACGGAGGTAAGAAAATATATGTGCTGTGACAACTCAGAATAAGGACCCTAAGCCAGACTTTCAGGCAGACAAAGGTGGAGAAGGCTGTAGAGAAAGGTTACATGAAGTGAGGAAGTGGTTTGTTCTTCCTTCTTTTCCAAGGCTGCCAACAAGATGGGCCAGAAAAGTACTACTAATTACCAAGTATGTGTGACACACTCTTTAAAAATGCAATCCTATCCCCTACTACAGTCCTGCAAACCAAAGGTTAATATCCTCTTCGACCAATATAGAAACTAAGGCTCAGAGAATCTTAACAACTCAGCCAGCTCACCACAGTGGTTAAGTGGCAAAGCCTGCAGTTAAACCCAGGTCTGGCAGTATTCAAATCCCACACTCTTGTGACAACACTGTACCCAAGTAGCCATTTCATGGGTGCTTCTCGCACAGATGGACAGCCTGGAACAGCTGGTGGGCTTGGGGGTTGGAGGGCCTTAGTGTTGTCTTTGCGCTCCTCCCAGATGAGTTCTACATTCTGGAAATGGCTGGAGGCCCCTATGACAAACCCCTACTCTCATCACCTTACTGCTAACCGTAAATTCACCAGGAAAGGAACAGGAGTCCTCCTAGATAGTGTGACATTTCCAGTAAAGATCTCTTTTAACCATTACTCCTTTCTCCTGGCTTTCTTTGAGCTTTTGTGAACCATATATTTTCTCCTTGCCCATTGCAAACACCTCTGACACTCCTGGCTAATTACAGTCCCAGGAACTGATCATGCCAGCTTGAAGCAGTATGGGCATCATTCTTGTTTGGTCTGAGCATGGATTACGAGGCTAGAAGATGGCTTCAATTAGTCCATCCAGTTCTCCAGGGAAGGTTGCCCAGGCATGGACTAGGATCTTTGAACTTGACACCTGGAGCTCAACATGCTCTAGTGATTCTGAGGAAACAAGCCAAAAGCTATAAATTGCAGGGCCTTGGGAGTGGGAGAGGATCTTACTATGGTATTTGGGGACCCTTAAAGAGCATCATTATCTAATATACTGGGGTCTCAAACCATAGGCTTTCCTGAGATGAGTTCCACACCAACATGTAGGAAGTCCTCTCTGAAGAACTTTGGGCTTGAAGGCCTTGCTATGCGCAGAATATTTTACATAGCAGCAATAACAGCAAACCTTGATTTCCCTCCATTACATTAAGTGTCTGCTCTGAGGGTTGCTGAGAAGGCTTAGTGTGTAAAGGTGTTTTGACCAGGCCTGACAGTCTTAGTTCCACTCCTGGAACATCCACATGGTAGAAGGAGAGAACCAACCAGAAGTTCTCTGTTCTCTGACCTCCATGTTAACACTTTTGGCACATGAATACCTGTGTGCACACACATAATAAATGTAAAACAAGAAAAAGTCTAGTTTTCAACAACAAAAAAAGATGCAAGACATGTAAAAATGCAATGAAGTATGCCTACACAGGGGCAAAAGTAAACAGTTGAGTCTGTCCCCAGGGAAGTCTGGGCACGGCCTGACTAAACAAAACTTTAAACTAACACTTCAAATATGTTCAAAGACTAAAGGAAAACATGTCTAAATTACTAAGAAAAAAATATGAGCTTGTGTCTTGCCAAATAAAGAATATCAATAAAGATGAGACTCTTTTTAAATGGTAGAAATAAATTATGGGATTGAAAAAGGAGCACAACAATTAAACTTAAAATTCTCCCCAAAGTCTCAACAGCAGACGAACAGCTGGAAGAATCAGGGAACTTGACAGTAAGCCAGCTGCGTTGAAAAAGGGAAGTAATGAATAGCAAAGGAAAACAATTGAACAAAGTCACAGAGACCAATGGGTTGTGAGCCAGTATCCCACACCTTCAGATTGGACACAAAGGACGGGAGAGGAAGGACAGAAAACAGTATTTTTTAAATGTTTGAAAAGTTTATTAATGTGAATAAAGATTTTAGTCTACACATATAAACTCAGCATACTCCAAGGAGGATAAACTCAAAGCAATCCAGATCTAGAAACATCATAATAACTTTTAAAAGACAGACTTTTAACAAAGAAAAAGGCTCTTTCAGTACCAAGATCCTTGGTTAGGTTAGCAGCTGATTTTCTTAACCCACAGAGGCTGGAAAATAGTGAGATGGCATATTTGGAATTCCGAGAGGAAAAGACTGTCAACCAACAACTCTATACCCATTAAAAATTAGTCTTCAAACTGAACAAATTAAGATAGTTGCAAAAACAGAGTTTATTACTAAGCCAATCTTATTTATAAGAACTACCAAGGGAGTTTTCCAGGAGCAAATGAAAATACACTAAATAGAAAGTTAAAACCATATGAAAAGATAAAGGAGTCAGTAAGGGTGATGACAGGGATAAATATAAAATGCATTATACAATTTTCTTATTTAACTTAAAAAGAAAGAAAGAAAGAAAGAAAATTCCCAATGCTTATATCACCACCAAAAGAGTAGAGCTGGGAATGGTGGGTTGGGAAGCAGAAGTAGAGCTATTTGTGAGCAGTGTTTTGTATACTAGAAAACTGTAGTGGGTATGGATCTGAACTGAAACTAGATTGTTTTAAGGTGATAATAGTAACTGCCAGAAATCCTTATACAGTCCAGCTTGAGCTCAGTTCTGGATATATGGACTTCCTGAGACCCAATAGTAACCACTAGGTAAACAACTCATAAATACAAAATAAAAGAAATGGCAGAGCCACTAGAGCAATCCATAAAAGCTGAGGGCCAGCCAGGCATGGTGGTGCACACCTTTAATCTCCACTCCAAAGGCAGAGGCAGGCAGATCTCTAGTTCAAATTGACCCTGGTTTACAAAGCAAGTTCCAGGATAGCCAGGGCTATACAAAGAAACCCTGTCTGGGGGGGAAGGGGGGGAGGGTGTTGGTGGTCAAGGGCCTCCAACCACTAGGGGAGGAAGAGCTGTACACCTTTGTTCCACCGTATTCCATCTTCTACACATAACTTAACATACCCAAGTGCCCCCAGTTTCCCAAGTACTTTCCCAGATAACATCATGTTTCCTTTTCAACGCAACCCCGTAAGACTTTATAACCATGTGAGGATGTTGGGGCAGCAGGAAGATGGCTTATTGGGTAAGAATGCTTACCACACAAGCATGAGGACCTGGGTTCAGATCCCCAGCACCTATGTAAAAAGCTTGATGTGGCTGTCTGTTTGCCTGAAGCCCTACCACCGTGGGAAGTAGAGACAGGACAGCTGGGGTTTGCTCACCAGACAATCTAGCCAAAACAGCAACCTCCAGTTTCAGTGAGAGACTCTGTATTAAGGGAATAAGGGAAGAATAACAGAGAAGGACATTTAGTGAAGGCTGGGGTTCAGAGGCTGAGTAGCCCAGGGACATTAGTAACTGTGAGAGCTAAGGCTACACTGAGTTCTGTCCTATTCAGGATCTGTCCCCACAGAGCAGGTCAGCGACTGGACCCCGAGATGCTGACTTCCATGTTGTTTCACCCATTTTCTAACTGTCAGTTATGGGAAGCATCACACCTAGAGCAAAGTAAAAAGAGAGCAGAATAACCCTTCATGCACCCATTACTTATCTTCAGTTTGTGTCCAGTCATGACAGAGCCCTTTCCCATGTACGAGCCCCTGTGTCTCATATGCTTCTATTTTGAATCAGATCCTAAATACGTCCCTTCAAATGAAGCTTTTTGGTATCTGTCTTTAAAACATATTCAGTTTTAAAAGCATAGCCACAATGCTCTTATCATGTTAAAGAGATTAACAATACATTAATATAATAACCAAATTTCTAAGTATTTCACTTTTTGGAAAACATTGTTAAGTGTGGATTCAAATATCATTCATATGTTACAACTGGCTGGAGCCTCTTAACTTCTTTCATTCAAAAGTTTTATCCACTTCTTTGTCCCTGGTAGTTTATTTGCAAAACAAAAGCAAAACAAAAATATAATCTATTTTTTTTGTAGAGTCTCCAAGAGTCTGTAGCTCCCTAATGTCTCTAACATGTTTTTCTGCTACTGCTATTTCCTATCATACTACTTGGAAGAGACGCAAGCAAATTCAATGTTCATTTTTCTTACAAGAACATTTCATACATGCTGTTTGTCCTCTGGTCTGGGGTATGTAGGACTAGGCGTCTACTTTCCCCCCATAATATTTACGTCTTTCCAGCTAGGAAATAGCTTGCTAGGAAATAGCCTACTTTCTGATGCTGGGTAACTGTTATAGGAAGCTGCTTCATCATTACATTGGAATTATATGCAGTCATCCCTGATAAGAGTTTTCAAAGCATACTGTTTGACACAGGGAAGAAATGCTTACAATCTTGAAGAAAGAGCGGGGACCAACAAAGCACAAGGGGCTAGCAAGATGGCTCAGCTGCCAAAGGCACTTGGCTGCAACTGGTAACACGAGCCCAGGGACTCCCTCAGAAATGGAAGGGGAGAGCTAACTCTATAAACTTGCCTGGGACCTCCACATGCATACCGCATACATTCACACCACATACATGCATACACTAATAAAAACGGGCGTGTACTGTGTCTGTTTCACAGACATTGGGTACAATGGTTCGGACCTACAGTCCCAGTGCTTGGGAAGTTAAGAGTGGGAGGGCTGACCGTTGTTCACAAGGCCATCCCGGACTATCTAGTGAGTTCCAGGTTAAGCAGGACCAGAGAGCAAGACCCCATCTTGGAAAAAAAATTACATATAGAAAAAAAAGCAAAAGGAACTACAAATTACAAAGAAAAACTATTGTGTCAGTAGAGACAACTACCAAGATTTATAATTGCAGGAGATTTTTTTCTTTATTCTTTATATATTTTCCAACTAGCAATAATACATTTATATCAATTTCATAATCAATAAAAATATTTTTGTAAAACTTCTATTTCTGTGAGTGAAGTTGTGAGTTTTCTGAAGTCATCTTATAGGGCCACAAAATACAACCTTGAGGTAAGATTTCATCATAGTAGGCAGTATGACCATGGAACAAATTGCTAGTGGGCTTCTGCTTGGTCACTGGTTATTTGATTCCTCTGAATGGTCATTTTGGTCACAGAAAAGTACTGGTCACAAGGACCTAGCAAAAGTGGAGGCAATTCAACAGAAAATCCAGAAGAGGACCAGGGAATTGGATCAGTGGCTAAAGTGTTTGCCTCACAAGTGTGAGGACTAGAGTTTGCATCACTAGAACCCAAATAATTGCCAAATCAGTGTGGAGGCACACCTGTGATCCCAGTTTGGAAGGCAGAGACAGGAGGTCCCCAGGATAAGCTTCAGAGTCATAGTCACCATATTGTTGAGTTCTGGGTTCAAGAAAGAAATCCGTCCACTGAGCTATAGCCTAGAAAAAGAAAACCTTAACTCCACCATTCAGAAGTAACCAATGTCAACTATTGTACTTTCTTACAGTATTATAGTGTTATAGTGTGTTAGTGTTTTTTACATATACATATACATCATGTCCATATATGTATCATTTATTTAATGTTATAATTATGAGCACTTTTCCAAATCTTCTCGGTTTCTTACAGCTGTCTTTCTGTTCTAATCTGCCTATGCTTTTCTGAGAAAATCAGCTAATCCATGATTACACACTGGGCTTCTATGTAGGAGACTGGCACAGAGAAGCATTCAATGGACATGTGACCTTGACTGCTTCTATCCATTAGTATGAAACAGACGCAGGCAAAATTTTCAAAAAAAAAAACAAAAACAAAAACACCAAACATGTATATTAGAGGAGTGGGAGAGAGATGATGGCTGACCTCAGGGTACAAGATCTGACCAAAAGGACTCTGGATGAGTCATTTAACTCCACTGCACCTCTTTCCTCATTCACATTTAAATGGGGGGGGGGGACGATGCTATGCAAGTAGTTGCTGTTTATATTACCAGAGAACACAAAATACTCAAAACTGTTGTTTAGTTATCCAAATATTTGCATTTCTACTGTAACTTAATGTGAGAATAGAAGACAAAATATTTGAAATTTGAGCTTTCTTGGAAATATAGACTAAAAGATCACCACTCCCATAGAGAAGGGGACAGAAGGGGAAGAGCGATGATGAAAGACAGAAAGGAGGACAGAAGGAGGCGGAGGTGGAGGAGGAGGAGGAGGAGGAGGAGGAGGAGGAGGAGGAGGATACAATGGAGGAGGAAGAGGAGGAGGAGGAAGAGAAGGAGGAGAAGGAGGAGGAGGAAGAGGAGAAGGAAGAGGAGGAAGAAGAGGAAGAGGAGGAGGAGGATACAATGGAGGAGGAAGAGGAGGAGGAGGAAGAGGAGGAGGATACAATGGAGGAGGAAGAGGAGGAGGAAGAGGAGGAGGAAGAGGAAGAGGAAGAGGAAGAGGAGGAGGAGGAGGAAGAAGAGGCTGGCTTCCAGCCAATGATCAGGCAGAATACATAAAGGAGAAAAAAAAAAAACACATAAAGGAGAGATGATTGTGGGCTTTACACTTTTCCTTAAAAATCATAACCTTTAATTTCCAAGTTCAAACACCAAGGTGCAAGAACTTCACCTGATCCCCCAGCACTCCTTAGCCTGCACTGTGCACAGGGCAACCCAGCGCTGAACACACATGGCAGAGAGAAGGCATTCAGTAACCTTCTGTGCCTTGGAGAAGGAAAATACAATATTCAGAACAATTATTTCCCTCCTTATTATTATTTTTTAACCAGGAACTAAAATCTGAACAGAGCCTTCTGTTCCAGTAAAAACATTCTCCAGCAACTTCTCAACATAATGTAACAACACGATCTGGCAATATTAGCAGAGGTCAAATACAGCATAGTTTAAATATCATTTGACTTTTAGACTTAAAATGATAGCCTTGTCTCCCCAACAACTATTCTCTTCATCTTCCCCATGGTCTGACAAGGAACAATTTTCTCATTAAAACAACAACCAAAACAAAAAGCAAAAAAACAAACAAAAAGACCAAACAAACAAACAAAAAAATTCCAAAACCCTATTTTCTTAAGGACAGAGGGATGTTTTAGAGAGAACAGGCAGGGATGGAAGCTGAAGTTCTGCTATTAATTCCAGCCTGGTGTTGAAAGAGATTGCTGCCTGCAGTCATGCAACCAGGCTGGCCTCGCACATTGTGATAAGCAGCCAGGCAACAATTTTGGGGGGAGATGGTAGAAACTGGGAAGCCAAGGAAAATTTGAGGGTTAAGAATCAAGATGGCGGCCGTTACACCACTTCATACCAGGAGATGTTGCACCTCATTTTCCTGGGTTCAGGGTCACCTAGGAAAGTGGCAGGCAGTGACAGTGGGCCCTGCCTCCCATCAGGCCACACCCACATTTCTGTGATGATCCTCTTCCACTTGCTAATGTCTCCCATGACTTCAGGAAGTGCTCCTGATGCCCTTGGCTGAAGCTGGCATCATCTGTCACTTCTGTTACTCCCCAGGAATCCTACACCATTTATCTCTTTCTTATGTGTCTTGAAGCTATTAAGATGCAAGTCTTATTTTTCACATACCTAACTTCTATAATGTCTTTTACTTCTATAATGCTTTACAGTTATGAAACAACTCCCCAGGTATTTTATCACTCAGTCATCATAACAGCCGATGAACCACCTCTTCTTATGATTGACATGGAGGGACTTGAACCCAGAGAGTTTAACTGGTTCAGTATGACTATAAGCCAGGAGTTTTATGACAAGTCTCCCTTCTGGACACTCAGCTCCTTGAAGCTCCTTTGTTGTCTTCAAATTCTAGTAAACCTACTGCAGGACCTAATTTAGAACAGATGTTCAAAAATGTTGGCTCAATCAACAGGCATGCATGAACTTGCACAGTTCCTTAGCTCCCTTCTGCAGACAGCCTCCTTTATTGAAAGAATTAGTAGCATCACTTCTCTGAATTCCTTTCTGACACCTTCGTACAGTGCATGACATCTCCCTACAGTGTGATTGCTGGAGCACCCATTTCATTCTATGCCCTTACTTCACTATGGCTGCTCTAACAAAGAATCACAAGATTCTTCGCTTCACGCTACCGTAGTGGGAAGGCTCACTGGGATAAATCAAGGTGTCACAGGGATGGCTACCCTGGGAAGCCGGGGGATGAGTCTGTGTCCTTCTCTATTCTCATTTTTAAAGCCTACAGAATTGTTTTGTTGTGGAACCTCTTCTCCCATCTTCAGTGTGCACCACCCCAGTTGCCATGTCTTTAATCCCATCATTTTCTCTCTCTGATTAAATCTCCCTCTTATAAAGTCTCTTGAGATAGTATTTAGTACCCACCAGGTATGAGAGCATGCCCAGGTTCCAGGGACTAGTACCCATACTTTTTTTATGTCATTCAGTCTACTACAGTGATCACTGTACGTGGAACTTCCCTTTGTATGTGTTTTTGCCTGTCTCTCCAGCATGCTGTGAACAATATGAGGGCAGAGCTGTATCCCTATCTCTTATCATGGCTCCTCAATACAGGGGTGTTTACCAAATTATTATTACATAAGAAGCAAGTGTGACACTCAGCAGATAAAAGCGCTTGTCACATAGGCCTGAGACCCTAGGGATGATCCCAGGAACTTTTATCAAGGTGGAAGGAGAGAATCAACTCCACAGAGTTGTCCTCTGACCTCTACACATGAGCCATGGCACATACATGTACCCTACACATGCCTCTCTCTCTCTCTCTCTCTCTCTCTCTCTCTCTCTCTCTCTCTCTCTCTCTCTCTCTCTCACACACACACACACACACACACACACACACACACACACACAAATAATAAAGTTCCAGGGGATCCAGGGCACTCTTCCGGCTTTGTCAGGCACCAGGCACACACAGAGTATGCATACATACATACATGCAGTTAAAACATTCATACACACAAAATAAAAACAAATATTTTAAGATTATATGAGTAAACAACCCTATACCCGTATGTGCTTTGAGGATCATAACATTCCATGAGGCATTGAATTCCAAATAAATCTGAATCTGGCTTCCAAAAGAGATCTTAAAATAAATGTCAGTCTTTAATGAAATTCTCTTGGGAACACAGAGGGGGAGGTTATGGAGAACATTACACAGCAGAGCTTCCTAAAAGTGCCCAGGAGACACTTCTCTCTCTTTCAGGCCCCTTCACTCAGTCTCTATATTTGCTAGCCCATCCACCACCCAGACAGCTGAGTCTCTAGTTGTTCCCAGGAAAAATGCAAGCACATCAGGGTTTAATTTTGACACCACCCACCCTCAGCCAATAGACAAGCCTGGGAAGGGGAGGAAAAGCATTAGCCACTTCCTAAATTCTTGAATGTGTTTTTGAACATACCTCCCACACAGTGGGGTCCATGAGGCCCTATAGTCCAGTACCAGTGGTCTCATGACTCCATTTAAGAACAGTTCTGCTTCACTAGAACCAATTCATAGAGGAAGTGCCCCTGTTGTCAGACTTCTGGCAAAGGGAGACACTGGACAGGCCGCCCATGTGATATTTGCAGGCTCAGGATGCACCCCAGCATCTCCAGGATGAATGTCTTAAAGGCCCTCCTTTTCCCTTCTCCCAAGTTTAGTTTCCTCACCTATTTCAGTAATGTTCAGCTATAAACTCCCAACATATCTGATCCAACCTTTTTCGAATCTCCAAGATGTGCTCCTGGGCACTCTACTCAGTATGTAATAACAAGTTCTGTATCAATATAGCAATCACAGTTAATGGGAGTTCCAGGCATCTGATCCTCCCAGAAACACAATAAAATAGGTAATAGTGTTGAGCCAACAGCAACAACTAGTGTTGTTCCTGGAGGGAAACTGAGTTACAGCAAGACTGACTTGCTTGAGGTTATATAGCTAATAATTGGTAAAGTAAGAATCCAAATCCAGGTACTCAGGCACCCCAATTGGCAATATATCTTGTCCTCCCATGGATCTGGAGTATGAGTGGGGATGGTGGTTTGAATGAAAATGACCCCCATAGGCCTATATACTTGAATGCTTGATTCCCAATTGGTGGTACTGTTTGGGAAGGATTAGAAGGTAAGGCCTTGTTGAAGGAGATGTGTCACTGGAAGTGGACTTTGATATTTAAAAAGTCTACACTATTCCCAGTTAGCTCCCTCTGCCTCCTACTTGCAGATAAGGATGTAAACTCTCAGTTACTGCTCCAGCACCATGCCTGCCAACCTGTTACCATGCTTCCTGGTCATAGACTCAGTCCTTGAAACTGTAAGCCTCAACAGACTCTTCTATAAGTTGTCTTAGTCATGGTATCTAAAGCTAAGCACAACAATAGAAAAAGTAACTAAGACAGTGGGACAAATAAATCACAGTTGCTCTTCAACTCCCCATGTTCTCACTAGCGTCGTCACACATCCTACCACCTATACAGAGTACTCTAGGACCGCACCAGGGTCCCTCAGCACTGGACCATATTCTGGTCTCCATCCATCTCCAGTGCCTATTACTTCTGTTACTCTCAGGCACTTAGCCAGCTGAACTATTCCCTAGTTCTACCTCTATGGTCTTCTCAGTTAACATGAGTCTCTGACAAGACAGGACACAGCCTCTGATGTTTTAGTGCTGTCTTCCTAGGCATTTCCCTTCTCCTTCCTGGAAGACAAGGGAACCCAGGAGTCAGGGTTAGCTACATCTTTGAGGATAAATTAAGCCCTAACTTCAAAGCTTCAAGCCTCCCCAAGGGTTTTCTTAGACCTTTTAGTGTAGAGAAAGGTTATAAGCCAACATAAGGTAATTTTTTTATCTTGAAAAATAAGTTCTAGACAGTGTATTCTCCCAAATATTGATATTCTTATCGCAAGGGTGACTGATCTCTTTTGGATCTGTTACAGAGAGAGACATTTCGGCTCAACATCTCATATAGAAGCTCTACTATGTTGACATTAATATTCCCTCGGGTTAAATGTGTCTTTTCGAATGACCCAACATGTTTTTAAAATTAATTTTCCTTAAAAATTCCTTTACTACTTGAAATTTGCATCATTTCCAATTCTTCACTCTTCTGCATGGGCATAAGTAGATTGATTCCTTGTTGGCTTAATTATTAGCTTATTTACTTCCTTGTAGATAAGCTTCTTAACGTTAGAAAAGTCCAGAAGACACGTACTGGCTGGTTTTGTGTGTCAACTTGATACAAGCTGAACTTATCACAGAGAAAGGAGTTTCAGTTGAGAAAATGCCTCCATGAGATCCAGTGGTAAGGCATTTTCTCAATTAGTGATCAAGGGGGGAGGGCCCCTTGTGAGTGGTACCATCTGTGGGCTGGTAGTCTTGGGCTCTATAAGACAGCAGGCTGAGCAAGCCAGGAAAAAGAAGCAAGCCAGTAAGCAGCATTCCTCCTTGGCTCTGCATCAGCTCCTGCTCCTTGACCTGCTTGAGTTCCAGTCCTGACTTCCTTTCGTGATGAACAGTAATTGGAAGTGTAAGCTCAATAAACCCTTTCCTCCCCAACTTGCTTCTTGGTCATGATGTTTGTGCAGGAATAGAAACCCTGACTAAGACAAGACAGAACATTCTTAATAGCTTTTTGTTTAGATGTTTCAACAACCTCTGCTGAAAGGTTTATTGTTCTCATTTTCCTTTCTACTGGCTCTAAAATCACCACCTTTTTACTTTTTTCCCATTTATTTATTTACTTGAATGTACAGGTGGGGGTGCATGTGTGGATATCAGAGGACAACATTCAGGAGTCAGTTCTTTCCTTCTACCATGTGGGTCTCAGAGTTGTCAGACTTGGTAGCAGGAGTCTTTACCTGCTAAGTCATATTGCTAGCTTCTCAACAGTGTTTTAATATGAATTACTATCAAGCTGTACATGCTTTTGCATGTAACTATTGGCTTTCTCTTTTACTTGAGAATAAACTATTTGCCTCTTTTGGTAACTTACCGAGTGGAATTCAGACACAAGCTGCTCATATCGGACCTTTTCGTTGTTACAGTAACTTCTATCAAGTATATATTTCATGGCATTTGTATTTCTTTAGTTTTTGTTGATTATATCACCTGTAAAGTCCATAGTAACCTATATACATTTTGTTTTTAAATATATTTTATACATTCTTCATAAATATACACTGTATTCATTTTTAATATTGCTCATTTTAAAAATATTGTGAATCCTTCAAATATGAGATGTTCATGTGACATTTTTCCAGTTTTAAAAATTTGAGGCATATTAAAAGCTGTATTTGCATGGTTTACTCTGATCCACCTTTTTTTTTTTCCTCCTTTTTTATTTTAGATACTTTATATACATTTCCAATGTTTCCCCTTTTCTGAGTCTCCTCTTTGTATACCCCCCATCCCCTTCCCAACCCGCCTCTAGGAGGGAATTCCACCTCCCACCCCACCCCACCCCCCGTCCACCCATCCCCATTTTCCCGCCTTGATATTCCCCTTTACTGAGGCCTCTAACATCCTCAGGCCCAAGGGCCTTTCGTCTCTCCCTGATGGCCATCGAGGTCCTCCTCTGCCACATATGTGGTCCAAACCATAAGTCCATCAATGTGTATTCTTTGGTTGGTGGTCCGAACTCCAGGAGGACCGGGGGAGGGGGGGAGGTCAGGCCCATTGACTCTC
>CM052704.1:81264618-81282332 GCA_028551405.1 Uromys caudimaculatus | reverse complement strand
CTGGGCGAGAGGTGCTGCTCCCCTCAACCCTACTCATGGTCCTTCCAAGTTCCTGTGAGGTTACCTTTCTACGGCGCTCCTTGGCTACCGACTCCTGGTGTCCCAGGCAGAGGTTTCCCCCTTTCTACGGCGCTCGTTGGCTACTGACTCCTGGTCCTGATCCACCTTTTGATTTGTATTATTAAACATGATATGATGCATTGCTCTCAGGCAGGAGTTCCCAACCTTCAGGGGGCTGTATATCAGATATCTTGTATATCACGTATTTACATTATGAATCATAATCATAGCAAAATCACAGTTATAAAGTATCAATGAAATGGTTTTATGGTTGGGGTCGCCACACTGTCATAAGGGTCACAGCGCGAGGAAGGTGGAGAACCACTGCTCTAAGGTAGAAATTTCCTTCTGCTGTACTACTGTCTACACAACAATTAGCAAGCTGAGAAATCTTTCCACGATGTGTGTTGCTTTCTGCTTACCTATAAGTTTAGAAAGTAGGAGAGCTATGCTAGAAGAGGCTTTGGTCTATTTCATTTGATTGCAGTCAATAAATATATGTCAAACCCCTCAGGTGCCAGGTAGGATAAGCTGTAATCAACAACAACAAAAATACAGCTTCATAAAAATAATATCATGCTGGAAGGAGAGAAACAAATTTAAAATTAGGTGATAGGTGGGTAAGTAAACAGCAAGTAAGATAGAGAAGGATCAGAGCTAGCAAAGAAGAGGAGAGTAGAACTTTCCTGGGGATTCTCAGAAGGACTTTGCTGAGGTGACATCTGCATAAGACCTGAAGGAGGCAGTGAGCAAACAAACATCTGGGAGAAAGAAAACCCCAACAGAGAAAACAAGTGCCCAGGAGTGTGAGGTTCCAAGACCAGGAAGGTGGAGGCCACCACAGAGTGAGTAAGGGAAGAGTGGTCATCCCACAGAAAAGCGAGGTGTTTACCAGAGGTGGGAGGAAGCCTTTGGATGGCTTTGCACAAAAGACAGGTGGTTTGTGGCTTAAGAGCTTACCAGGGTCACTCTGGCTCTGGTGAAGCAAAAGCCATAGGAGAACAATGACAGAGGCAGAGGATCTGTTAGAGAACTGTGGTGTGCACAAGAAGCTATGATAGCTTAGGTGGTGAGAGGGTAGATTCTGGATCTACAGCTCTTAGAGCAAAAAGGCAAAGAAGGAAGGTCAAGGATGGTGCCTTAAGTTTTGGCCAGGTCATTTATTAGAAAGGCGGTTGTATCTGTATTGGCTAGCTTTTTATCAGTATAAGGAAACACCTCAGGCAGTTTAACTTTATACAGAAGTTTATTTAGCTCACAGTTTGGAGGTTCAAGGACATAGCCACCTCCATCAGCACAGTTCTGATGATGGTTCAGCTGTATCATACGGTGGATGGTCAGAGCAGGAACGTGTGTATGACCAAATGATCACACTGGCAAACAGGAAGTCAGAGAGCCACTTCCAGCAAGACTCTGGCTTTCATGCAAATGCCTTCTTTGCCAATTGCCAACCTTTACCCCTTCCCAAAGATACAATGTTATAGGTCCCACCATATAAACTCAACACCACTGCACTAAGGGCATGCAAAGTCACCAACACAAAGGTCTTTATTAAGGGAAGGCAAACCATGGCAGTTTGCTGCAGTAGCAGTTTTACTGAGATGGAGCTGCCTGTAGGAAGAGCAGAATTTGGTACTGGTTCTCTTAGGCTTAGAAGGTTATCCTAAATACATCTACTAAACAATCCCACACCAAAGGCTCACAGAATATTACAGAAGAGGGTACAAAAAGAATGTAAGAGACAGAGGATCTGGGAGTTCTCTGTGAGATTGTGTCTCCTAGTAATATTAGAAGCTACACTCATAAAGTTTCACCAATATGTCTGCCCAAACATGAACTGGGCCAGGATGACATCAGTGGCCATGCCTAAGTGGATGGGGAAAGGCCTATGAAGCTTCAGTCCTACCCAAAGAACTATAGGCAAGTGAGGAAAGCTGGGAGTGGGAGAGGGGGTCTTCCCCAAGGAAGAGCACACCAATTGGTTATCCAATACCAAATGGTCAGCCCTGAAAACATACAAGTAGCATTATACAGACTGAACAGGTTATATCTAGGAATATATGTGAATATACATGTACGCATGCAATTAGTATAAAACACAGGCAATGAATTTGGAGGAGTATGAGGAGGAATGTATGGGAGGGTTTGGAGGTAGGAGAAGGAAAGGGGAATGTAATTATATTATAACCTCAAAAAATCCTACGCAGACATGTTAAGCTGATTTCCTATTTGGAAACCGAATATTTTGATAAGTGTGGGTATGTTTGTCAGTTTTAATGTATTTTAAATCCTGTGGCAGAGTCCTACTTTTCCTGTTCTCTAAGATTGGTACCCATTATTCAGCTCCTATTCAATCTAGTAACTTTGAAACTCTCACATTCACTGAGTGTTGATTGTCCAACAATGATCTGGTGTAGCTCTCCATCCGCTCACACCCTCCTTAAACTGTTATGGTCTAATTATTTTCTTAGGGTACATCTTGAGGCTCAAGGAAAATTCTCAAGTAACTTTATTTTTGTTCACGGTTACGAGTGGAATATTTCCTTTTATGTTTTTATTAATCAGCAGCTATTTTTCACTGACAGAAACACAATGGCTCTGTGTGGGTTTCCTTTGGCTTGAGTCTTTGCTGAACTCGTTCATTATTTATAGCAGCTTAGAGGATGCTTTTCTTGGAACATTTAGGCCTATCATCATGTCCAGTGGATTACTACTTTTTACCCATATATTTTATGTCTTTCCCAAATAGTTATTACCAGCATTTCTAATACCACGCCGGGAAGAACAACCATGAGTTTCTGCTGGGCTTTCGAGGAGTGAATTTCCCCAACTCTCAGTAAGTGTGACCGCAGTGCCTCAGATAAAGTATGTGGTTCTTCCCTGTGTGTAACTGAAGCTCCAGTGAGAGGAGATGGTTACACTTACCTGACTTTTAAAATGACTAAAATGGTTGTTCATTTAAAAGATGTTTGTCTTTTTCATGTGTGATTTAATTTCCCCAATTTTCTCTCTTTTGAAAATGAACATTTGCTAGTTACTGAAATACCAAGGAATTCAAATGTAGCTCTATTTTTCTTTTTCTCTTTTCAACTGTTTATCAGATCTTTGCATGCCTTTATTATGATCTCAGTTGGCATCTAAAACATGAGAATTGATCAGCATTCTTTGCCCAATGTACGTTTTCATGATTCATGTTCATCTCTTGTATTTTATTTTGTGTTTTTATATTCTCATTAGAAAACTCAGTATACTCTTATCAAACTAAGTCTGGCTTTAATTATTTTTTCTTGTAGGTAATGAGCAATTATATTTCTTTTTAAAGACTTTAATAAGTCTTTAAGTTGATTGTGTTCCCCGAGAAAAGCTTATCTTCTTGGCAGGTAATATAAGTGATACGAAGATCCAGTCCCATGATCCCCTCCTCTGGGTCATCCTTGGCCCTTTATTTCCTCTGCCTGGTCTCTAACAGAGAGGAGAAATATCAGACTTTGCGTTTATATTTCAGTGTTATGCAATTCCTTTTGAGAATGTAGGATTTGACAGATATTTGAATTGCAGGCATATTTCTTGCCCAAGGTGTCATGGATATGGAGTAATGAATCCAGATGGTGGACAGCAGAGTCATTTGCAAACTTTGGGGGGGATTAGAGAAGTTAAGTGTCTTGTTAATGTTTTACATCTTGTAAATGGTAGAACTGTAATTAACACTTTACTTTTATGTTACCAGTGGCTTTTCTTTGACTCAGTAACCTTGCCTTTCAGCAATTCTTCTGGGTGACTTTCTCCTCAGATGCATCTGAAATAGCAACTATTTGCTGATGAAGAATTTCCTGAGCCCCAACTTTAGACTTACTGAGTCAGAAAATCTGACTGAATGTGTTGATGTAATGCATACCTTTCAGCCTTGCACTCAGAAGGCAAGAAGTGTCACAAGTTCAAGGCCAGTTAGGGACTGTGCTAGCTAATTTTATGTCTACTTGACACAGGGTAAAGTCACCTGAGAGAAGAGAACCCCAAGTAAGAAAATGTCTCCATAAGATTGGGCTGTAGGTAAGCCTATAGTATATTTTCTTAACTAGTGACTGATGGGGGAGAGCCCAGCCCGTAGTGGGTTGTGCCATCCCTTGGGAAGGTGGTCTTAGGTTTATAAGAAAGCAGGCTGACCAAACCATGAGAAGCAAGCCAGCTAGCAGTACTGCCCCATGGACTCTGCTTCAACTCCTGCCTCCAGTTTTCTGCCCTGTTTGAGTTTCTGTTTTGACTTCCCTCAGTGATGGAAGTATAAGCAGAATAAATCCGTTCTCCCCAAATTGCTTTTGGTCATGATGTTTCATCACAGCAATAGTAACCCTAAACAAAAGAGACTCATAATAAGACTCTGACAAGAAAAAGAAAAAGGAAAAGAAAAGGAAAAAGGAAGGAAGGAAAAGAACAGAAAGAAAGAAAAAATAAAGTCTGAGGACAAGTCCCAGGGACCTTCACTATTAGTAGGCTCCAGGCAATCCTGATCTGAACTTAAAACCTCCTGTGCAAGTCTGATAGTAGACTTCCTGTAGATACACCAAGGCTGGCCCTGGGTGCACCATCTCTTTTTTCCCTTAAGTACAGGCAGACTTGTGTCTGACAATAGAAAATAGCAACGATAGCCGTGTGGTTAACACTCTGTGTTGTGTTGGAGGCACTATCACCTGGTGTAAGACTCTGTTGTGGTGAACTAGAGAAGATTTTTTTCTTTTTTTTTTTTTTTTTTTGCTGGCCTTGAGGAAGTAATTTGTGAAAGGGGCACATTTCAGGGAAAGCCAGTGACTTCAGGAAGTTAACAACAGGCCCTAGATAACAGCCATATGAAACAAGCCTCAGTCTTACAACCTCCAGAACCAAATTCTGTTAAGAGCCATGCGAACCAAGAGTGGATGCTGAGCTTCATAAAGAATGTAGCTGTAGGGCTGAGGGTATACGTCAGTTGGTAGAGTATTTGCCTATCCTATGAGCTCTGGGTTCAATCCCCAACAACGCATCAGACTGGACAGGGTGACACAAGTCTGCAATCTACTCAGGAGGTAGGAGGGTCAAAGCTCCAGTTATTCATCTGGAGATATGGCTCAACAGTTAAGAGTACTTCCTTAAGTGCACACACATAAGAGCAAGCACACACACGCACACACGCACACACACACACACACACACACACACACACACACACACACACACACACACTTACTTTAAAATGCAATAAAAGATTTCTTCAGTTCAAATCAGCTACTTTACAAGTTCAAGGCCAGTCTGGGATACATGAGCCCCTGACTCAAAAGGATTAAAAAGGAAGAATGTAATTCCAAGAAAACCTTGTTTTTCCAGAGGACCCAAGTTTGTTTTCCAACACCCATGTTAAGTCCTTCACAGCCACCTAAAACTCAAGCTCCAGGGGATATGAGGCCCTTTTCTAGCTTCTTCAGGCACCTGCATCCACATATTCACATGCACAAACACGCAAACACACACATACACACACACACACTCACACACATACAATTTAAAATGCAATAAAACATTTCTTTAGTTTAATTCAGCTACACTGCAAGTTCAAGGACAGTCTGGGATACATGAGATCCTGACTCAAAAGAATTTTTAAATGAAGAATGTAATTCCAGGGAAACCTTGTAGAATGCTAAGCAGAGCACTCAGCAGAAAGCCTCGCCTGGACTTCTGGCCCACAGATAAGGTGAAGTAATAAATGTATGGTATTTCAAGCAGCTACATTTGTTGTAATTTGATACATAGCAACAGAAATTTAAAATATTTCCTGATACATTTTTGATCTAGAATGTTCTGAAAAGCCACACGGAGTAAAGGCTTGGGACTCCTCATTTTGTTATTAGAAGGTAGTGAAAAAAATGTAAAAGGTAGGACCTAGTGGGAATTGTAAGGCCACTGGGAGGAGGCCTTGAGGAAGACTGTAGGCTACTGGTCACTTCTTCTATTTCTTGTTCTTCCCACCACTCTGAGGTGAGCAGCTTGCACCACATCCTACTACCAAAGGTTCTGCTTTGCCACAGGCCCCAAAACAAGTAACATAGGTTGAAACTCCTAAAATTGAGGACCAAAGTAAACTTTTTCTGTTTGACTTGATTAACTTGGGTATTTTGTTACAGTAGTGGAAAGTAACACACCTTCCAACACAAAATTCCAACACCCAACTGTTTTACAGTATTATTTCCAAACTTGAAGGGAGAGACTATAGTAATCATTTATTTATCTATTTTCTCTTTTAAATGTATCTTTCTTTTTTTTTTTAAAGATTTATTTATTTATTATATGTAAGTACACTGTAGCTGTCTTCAGACACTTTTTCTTCTCACTCCAGCCCTGCTCACTGTAGCTGTCTTCAGACACTGCAGAAGAGGGCATCAGATCTCATTATGGATGGTTGTGAGCCACCATGTGGTTGCTGGGATTTGAACTCAGAACCTTTGGAAGAGCAGTCAGTGCTCTTAACCACTGAGCCATCTCTCCAGCCCTAAATGTATCTTTCAAAGTAGTGAGTACATAACCACATACTCATTATAACACTTAAAAAAAAAAAAAAAAAAAAAAACAATAGAACCAGGGCCTGAGAGATAGCTCAGTGGTTAAGAACATTGACTGTTCTTCCAGAGATCCTGAGTTCAATTCCCTGCAACCACATGGTGGCTCACAACCATCTGCAATGGAATCCAATGCCCTCTTCTGGTGTGTCTGAAGACAGCTACAGTGTACTCATATACATAAAATAAATAATTCTTAAAACAAAATCAAAAGAACCAGGAATCGATAAGGGTGTAACAGACTGTTCTAAAACCTGGCATTTCTTTCCTTTTTTTTTGTTTTTTTTTTTTTGTTTTTTGTTTTTTTTTTGTTTGTTTGCTTGTTTTTTTGAGACAGGGTTTTTCTGTGTAGCCCTGGCTGTCCTGGAACTCACTCTGTAGACCAGGCTGGCCTCGAACTCGGAAATCCGCCTGCCTCTGCCTCCCAAGTGCTGGGATTAAAGGCGTGCGCCACCACCGCCTGGCACTGGCATTTCTTTCAAAACTAGCATTCACCTAACATACAATCTAGTCAGATATAAAAGAGTACTCATTGCATGATCTCATTTATATAAAATGAAAACAACCTCTTACAACAGAAAGTAGATCTGTGGTTTCTGGGAGCCAAGACCAATTGGGATGAAGGCACAAGGAATCTTCCAAAGAGCACATACGAGTTCTGTCTTGATGGTGGTGTGGTTTTGCAGGAGTACACAGTTTTTAAGTCATTGCATTTTACCTTAAATGGCTGTGGCTTAACTATATGCAAATGATTCCTCAATGAAGTTGAAAAACAGGTACTCCAACTGCATAGTACACAACTGAAAAGGTACAGAAGATGCAAAGTAAGTCTGCTCAGCCCAGAGTCAGCCACCATCACTGGTTTCCTGCATATTCTTCTAGAGACATTTTTACTTAATATATATCTTAGATCTTTACTTTTCAGTACACTTTTCAATAACTTTTTAAAAAAACTGCAGAATGGTCCATTTGTGGATGTGCCATAATTTACTAAGCCTCAGTCTCTAATTGGTATGTGCTAACTATTTTCTTTCTTTTTTATGAACAAGGAACACAGAATTGCTAGGCTAAAGGTGAGTTGTGCATGTTCTGAAGACACTGTTAAATCACTCTCCATTGAAGCTATGCCACTGTATACTCCACCAGCAACAAGAGTCTGCTGACACAGTACAGGTGCTGCAAAAGTACACAGCCCTCACTTCTATTCTGCTGTTCTTATTATGAGAGCCACTGAATGTCTTTACACAGTTTCTAGAGTCATTTACATTCATATTAATTTTTTCATAAACAACTCATCTCTTTCCAGTTTTTTATAAAGTTGTTGGTCTTTCCATTTTATGATAGTTCTTCATGAGCTTGGGTCAGACTCTCTAGAAAACAGAGTTTAGATGCTAATGGTTTGTTGAGTGCGTGTAATCCAAGATAACAGAGTGAAGGAAAAATAAAAGTAAAGCCAAGAGAGGAGGACGATGACAGGTTGTCACCTCATCAAGTTGACCAGAGTGTCATGAGCCACAGTCGCTCAGTTAAGTCAATGTCAAAGGTGAGGGAATATGGCGAAGGAGTTAAGAACAATACACCCCCAAATACGCTGAACTGATACGCTGCTTACTCCAGATGCTGCTGCTGGACAAACTGTCAATTGCAGAAAGCACTACCATGCACCCCTTTTCATGCGTTTAGCAGGCTATAAAGATTTCTTTGGGGTCTTCCCTGTTTCCAGACCAAACAAACAAACAGTGCTCATTGTAAGGCTGGGAACGCTGTAGCAAGGGGACTAATAAACTCAGCGGAGTGACCCTTTCCTTCCATCAGCGTAGTGCTCCCCACCACACCTCTCAGTAACCGCCCTAGAATGCACTGCCTCTAGCCCAGGACACTCAGCCAGTCCTGCGATTTCTTCATAAATTCATTTTTTCTGGCATGAAAAAGCCTTTCTGCTTTGTCCACTCTTTGGATCTTCACTTCCTTATGAGAATCCCATTAATAAAATGTTTATGCATTCCTCAGATAATCTGTCTGTGTTCATTTGATTGTTAGAACCAGAGGAAGATCCTACCTAACATCTGAGGCAGATAGAGGATGATCAGACCTTCCTACCACAGGAGTTGGGAGGAGACAATTTCATTCCAGTCTCTTGTCAACATGTGTTCCACAGGACAGTAGCTGCCTTGCCCTGATCAGCTGGTGGGGAAGCCAGATCTCATATCTAGTGGCAGTCATCAGTGCAGTTGTGTTCCTTGCTGAGCCCTCATCCTAGTGCAGTGCAAAATAATGATAAAATACAGACGCAGTAATGTGTAGTTAGTGTGTATAACTCATTTGTTGTATTCTAAGTTTCTGACCTCTTACTAAGCCTACCTTTACCTAGTGTGTCTGAGGTTTGCAAGGTCTGAGAAATGATTTCTAGAAGAGAGTCATGCAATTGGAGAGCTAGACTTGATGTTGATCTATTGTCCACTTCATAGAAGGCAACAGTGGTCAAGTAATATACAGTTTGAATGTGATTAGTAATATACCCATCTCCTTAGCTTTACCAAGATGTTGTTAATTATGGAGACATCACCCTATCTTGATGTATTATGGTCTAAATTATAGCTTCTATCCCTGGAAAATGTTGTAAAATACAAGGTAGCATCAGATGTGCTATTTTTATTTGGCATGGTCTGGGGGACATCCTCAGAGGTATTTCAAGAGGGGTGGAGAGTCCAGCAAGACAGGAATGAATACACAAAAGCATGTTTAAAGTAAACCAGACTTCCAAAAACAACCTTTGCCCTATGGAATTAACCACTTCCTTAATAGTTGTACATCCACTCAACCACCCTCACCACCAAAGTAGCTCTTACATTCTTCCAGCATAATATGCATACAATTTTAATGGCATTTGACTAATTATGGTCCTTCTTTCCTGGTTGGAATGTAAATTCCATGAGGGCATAGACTGGAAGAGACTATGTCTCACTGTAGGCCTACAGTGAGAATAAAACCTAAAACAGAAAACTTGCTTAAACTTAACGCACATTTCTAGATGGTCGAGATAAAGAGCAACATAATGAATCAACTCAAATGGCCTCCTTTTAAAACCTTACCTGATACTACCACACCTCCCTTAAAACCCACCATTCTGAACTCTGGGGCCGTCTAGTTCCTGATTCTCCCATTTCCTTACATAGCTGTCTATTTTCGAGTGAGCTCTTTGAAGACCCAGGCTGTTTTAACCATTTTAGGACCCCAGTGCCTAATACAAACTCAGTAAACATTTGCTGAGCAAATGAATGAATGAATGAATGAATGAATGAATGAAGTGCATTTACAGTAGCAGACTGAGTGAAAAGGTCTGAATGTCATAGGAAACTACGAGTGTATCTGATTATTGTGTTCAGGAAAGAAAGTTCTCTTCTCTGAGGTAGGTAGAAATTTAGGTAAGTAGAAAGAGCATGTGCTTTGGAAACCAATGATTTGAGTTGTGATTCCAAATCTGCCTGTGCTTTAGGCAAGTCCTTTCTCTTTTGGGAGCATCAATTTCTTGTACTCGAGTCAGAAACACACAGGAGAGTGATGGCAACCAGAACGTCATGTGATGGGGATGTAGCTGAGCCCCACACTGTGATTACTCATAGCTACTGATAGTAAGAGGCAGCGAGGAGAGGCTGGGGTACTGTCACATTTGGAGTTGAATGGCCTTCAAGAAGATAAGTTAGACAGAGAATGGAGTGGTGTGGAAGCAGTCCAGAAACCACGCTGGCAACAGTCACTCCATACTGAGTACCAGCTCTGTCAGGCACTCCACACTATTCATTAAATATTTACAACAACCTTAACCTCAGTACTGCCACTCCACTTATCAAAACAAGGGAACTGAATTTCAGAGTGTTCCTGAGTTCTAAGCTCACAGAGCTAGCAAGTGGTTGAAACTATTTCAAAGTCCAATCCATCTGATTTCAGAGCATGCTCCAGGCTTAAACACATCTTTTTCTCTGAACAAATGAAAAGTTAGTCTCAGCTGTATAAGCCTGTTTGTCATTGCCTACGCTTATCGCTCCTACTGTTGTAAACGCCTCTAGAATTTTCAACAAGAAGCTTGTTCTGAATCAGATGCTCTTCACTGGATGAGAACTCAATGCTTAGAGAAGAAAGTCTTCACCTGAATCCACCCCATTCTGTAGAAGTGGTGGAAGACTACCCTCTGAACATAATACCAACTACAATCTTAATCAGAATAGCTGTGGCTACTTGCAAGTGACCCTCAAGGTGAGTCCTGGTGATGTTCCCTCCTAGAAGAAGGGACTAAGGGTCATAAGAAGATCACCTGAGGTTCTAGCCATTCCCTCCTGTACTGCCCCTCCTTGCTGTGTGTATTTCTGTCCTGGCTCTTCAATCTTTCAGATGGTGCATAGGGGACACAGAGAGTGAGAAGTTCACCGAAGGAGAGAAGTCCATCCATACATCCAGGGGGAAACCATCATCCATACTAGGTGAGAATCTTGAGTGATGTGGCTGTTTTATGGTCATCCACACTCCTATAAATAACCCACACCTATGCTTTTTTTTTTTTTTTTAATAACCCAGTAAGTTCTTGATACACCAAGCTAGACTAGGGGTAGAATTGTTCCTTTGCTCTGCCATTGATGCCCTATCTAGAGTAAGTATGTGATCATATCTTCCCAGAAAAGATCACAAGTAGAAAGTCATCTGCGTCTTTGGGAAAGCTCCCTTTTAGAGGATCTGGTTAGACCCGGATAACATATAAATAGAGAATTCTGCTGGTTTGCCTTTTCCCAGCCCCTGACAGATATTTACTTTCTCATACCATACATTCTTAAAACACATGAGAAGCTGAGATGCCCCAGGCACCACTGGCCAGAGCTTCATCCAGCCTCAGCTCCTTTCACCCTTTCTCTTAGTGCACAGGCTCATCTTAGGCAGACATTTTTTTCCACTACAGCAAAATTTAGAAGCATATTCTGAATTCCTGTGCAATGTCTGCTGATGCTGCAGCTGTCCTCTACTCTCTCCAGAGGATGCTGAAACTGCTCTCATCAGTACCAGTACCCTGGACTGTGAGGTTACTTGACACAGCAGAGTCTAGCACAGTCAGTTACAGCCTTGGCATTCAGGAGGAGGGTGTAAGAACAGGAGGGACTTCTTTGAAACTTTTCCATTTGTATACATGCCTCCCCTACAGAGTCTGGCCAAAAGTAAACATAATTTTCCCTGTGTGTCTCCATCACAGGAGGAGCATATGGTTGGATGCAACTGACTTCTCTGAAAGCCTTTCCAAAGAACACAATCTAGTTACTTAGCAAATATTTACTGAGCAACATGGAAGGAGAAAGAGCATTCTAGCAAGAGGCCAGTGAGAGGAAAGAGATCGAATAAACTAGAGAGGAATAAAACAACAAGGGTATGTCTGGGGTACAGTGAGTGAGTGTAAAACTGAAGAGAGAAGAGAACAATTGGGTACCACTTTGGATGCCTGGGAAAGGACTTCAAGAGGTAAAAGAGACTAAAGAGAGATTCTGAACAAGGGACAGACATGATCAAAATGATCAGTAGAATTCAGTGGGACCCAGGTAAAGAATAATCATATAAAGCAGCCATCAAAAGCTAAGTACTTACTTTGCACCCAGCAGATGATCAAGGTCTTGCACAGATTGCCTTGTTTAATAAAATTAATCGTGCACTTAAGACATAGTGCTGGCCCAGGGGTTTTTCAGCCCTCACAGCCATCTCCTAATTTGAGTGTTACTCCATCAATTTGGCAGATGGTGCCTGCACTTAAAAGGTAAATGCATTGTGCTCAAGGCCAGGCAGCTACAGTGGTAGAGCCAGGATTTAATTTTAGGTTATTCTAACTCTAAAGCTGACTCGTTGTTATTATTGTTGTTTTGTTTTTTTTTTTCAAGACAAGGCTTCTCTGTGTAGCCTTGGCTGCCTAGGAATGACTGTACTGGTCACTCTGTAGACCAGGCTGGCCTCAGATTCACAGAGATCTGCCTGCCTCTGCCTCCCAAGAGCTGGGATTAAAGTCATGTAGTGATGCTGCCACTACCACCCAGCCCAAATTTGACTTTTATGAAGGTGTTATGAAAATTCTGGGAAGAGGTGAAGAAGGATGGGAGGAGCAAGAGGAATAGACAAAAATAGATAGATAACTAAGTTGCAGATGCATAATAGACATGTTATGACAACTGGTAAAACTTTAGGTAGAAATAGTGTCAAACATGAGTTAAGGTTTTAAACATGGAAAGACAGACATGCACTAAGACTCAAGAACACAGAGCCAGGTAAGTGCTGTGGGCAAATAGGAAATGTCTTCCTTAGGCTCACACTTTGGATGTTATTCCTCAGGGATGCTATTTTGGGATGCCATGGAAGATAGGGCATGGCTGGCTGAAATGGGTCAGTAGGGATGGGCCTTGAAGGTTATACCTGATGCCTGATTCTCTTTCCCTGTATGCTTTCAGGCTAGCACTGATATGAACAGCCTCTGCCACATGATTCCTCTGTCATGCCTTCCTTACCACAGTCTGAAACTCTTTAAAACCATAAGCCAAAACTCATCCTTACACTGTTTCTGTCAGGTGTTATAGACACACTAACTCAAAAGTAGCTAATACAGAAGGTAAAGGATTCCAAATGTTGAATTTGATGTAATGGTGGCAGACATATGGAAAAATCACCTTACTCCTTATATCTGCTCCCCATTTATCAACTCCTTATTTATTTATTTAAAAATTTAAAAAATACGATAAAATTTAACATTTTAACAATTTAAATTATTTTAATTAGCTGCTTCTTATCCAGTGTGTTAGGAGCTGGGAAGTCATCACTTTATCTCAACAAGGAAAAAAAAACCAAAAATCTGAACAAACTAAAAAATCAGCAAGTGTTCTTAGATCCCTCAAAGCAAAGGGGCCACAGGGAAAACTGTGTCCGCCCTACATCAGAAATGCAGATACAGAGAACTAGAGCAGAAGGCTCCCCAGGAACCAGAGTAAGAAAGCCTGTAATCGAGGACTTGCTAGCACTCAGTGTATAACCAGCTCAAGCACTGAAGACTGCAGAGGGTCCCAGTCAGTGGGACAGAGTGGGGGAAATAGTCATTACTTCTAGTCCAGGGGTTCTTCTAGTTTCAGAGACTACAGAGTAGCGTTCTCAACCTGTGGGCTGTGATCCCTTTCATAAGGGTTACCTAAGATCATCGGGAAATACAGATATTTGCATTATGATTCATAACAGTAGCAAAATTACAGTTATGAAGTAGCAATAAAAATAATTTTATGGCTGAGGGTCACCACAACATGAGGAACTGTATCAAACAGTCACTGAATTAGGAAGGTTGAGGACCACTATTCTGGAGAAAAACAATCTGACACTTTGGGGGAAGAACAGACACTCTAAAATACCAAGGCCAGAGCACTGTGTGTAAGGATTGCCCTCAAGGGAACTGTTTTCCCAGTGTCTCGCCTAATGAGGTTTTGCCAGAGTCTAATAACGTGGAGAAGAGAAATACTCAGCTACAGCACAGTTCCACTCTGTCATTCAGTGAGAGCTGTGCGGGCAGAGACTAAGGAGCCCCATGAGCTCATAGCTCCAACACCAGATTGAATTATCTGGCATGCTGAGTATTCACTCCCACTGTCTACATGCATGCACACAAAATGGCCTCTTTCTCAGAGCTCCTTTCACTAGCACATCCTATCTGAGATACAGTGAGAAAGGAATGGTAATGAATACATAAACATCAACAGTAACAAAACCCACACCTAGGTTATTTAAACTTCAGGGGAAAAGAAGCCTTACCTATTCAGGAGCAAAGACAGGGACTTCTCTGAAACCATGCAAATGAGAAAAGTGTGGAGTGAAGTGCTTACTACACTGAGGGAAAGAAAAAGACAGTCTAGAAGTGTGAGAAAGGAGCCTCGAGAGTGAACAAAGTGGGTACTGTGGCATATGCCTGCAGTCCCAGCAACTGAAGGCTAAGACGGGTAAAGGATGACTTGCGCTCAGGAGTTCAAGATAAACCTGGACAATATTTGAGATTCCATCTTGAATTTAAAAAAAAAAAAAAAAGGTGAAGAAAAAATAAAGATTCCTTAGACAAAACCAGGAAATTTGTTGCCTGCCTTATGTGAAATGTTAAAAGCTCTTCAGAGACAAGACAAGAGGCACAGATCACAGACAGGCACACCTGACAAAAGGAAGAGCATCAGAGAAGGAGGCTCTGCTTGTGTGGTTAAAACAATTAATGTAAAGGGAGTTAAAACTTCACCTTTAAAAATCTTAGCTGATTTATGGATAACAGTTTGTTTAAAATAATAGCAATAATATATTAAGTATACTTGCATGTATAGTCTTATGACTCAAAGGATAGAAGGAAGAAATTAGGGATATTTTGCTGTTATGAGATACTTACAATAACAAACATTCTATAGGGGGCTGGAGAGATGGCTCCGCGGCTAAGAGTGCTGACTGCTCTTCTGAAGGTCCTGAGATCAAGTATCAGCAACCTCATAGTAGCTCACAACCATTCATAATGAGATCCGATGCCCTCTTCTGGGGTGTCTGAAGACAGCGACAGTGTACTCACATATAATAAATAAATAAATCTTTGGGAAAAAAAGAAGCATTTTATAGAGGAAAAAGTAATGAAAGAAAAATATTAAAAATAAATAAAAATAGAAGATATATATTGTATAAGAATGGATTTGGATTAGCTGTAAATTCTAGGACAACTACTAAAAATATGTTTTTTAGGGAAAGGTAAAAAAAATGAAATGTAATTATTACAAGAAAAAAAAAAGGGCACTGAGGGGGAGGCAAAGTCTAATTCAGTTGTTAGTGTGCCTGTCTAGCATGTACCAGGCCCTGGGGTCAATTCACAGCAGCACATCAAGCTGGTATAGCAGCACAGATCTGTAATCCCATCACTCGGGAGGTAGAGGCAGGAGAAGCAGAAGTTCAGAGTCAACCTAGTCTACACAGAGTTCAAATGAGATCATGAGGCTAGAACACACACAATGATTAGTGTTCTTATAGGAAGCAGTCCCTGGCTGGAAAGGTGGCTCATCAGTTAAGAGCACTGGCTACTCCTCCAGAGGACCAAGGTTCAACTCCCAGCACCTCACATGGCAGCTCACATCTGTCTGTAACTCCGGTTCCAGCGCTTCTGACAACCTCACACAGACATACATGTAGAAAAAATACCAATAAACATAAAATAAAAATAAATTGTATATTTTTTTAAAAGAAGAGACCCCAGAGTTTTCTCCACCATTCAAGGTGATAGCAAGAAGAAACCAAGTGCAAGCCAGGAAGAGGGTCCTCTGGAGAGCCTTCAGTGCTAGCATCCTGACCTTGGGCTTCCTAGTCTCCAAAACTGTTAAAGATCAATGTATGTCATTTAAGTCACTCAATTGATGGTATTTTGTTATTGTAGCCTAAAATGACTAAGACAATATCTAAGTTTCCACCCTGGGAAAGTAGAAAATACCAAATTAAATATAGAGGACGCAGATGAAAAGATTTAGTAAAAGTGAGAGGCTACATCAGTGAAATTGAAAACAGAAAATAAACATGAAGAAATCAGTGAAATGAAGGTCTGGTTGTTTGAAAAGATCTTAAGCCTCACACACGCAGATCAACCTACCACAGAGCATGAACGCTTGCGAAAGCCCTGCAGTTAACCCCATAACTAACTCGAGGGACTAGGGGTTCCCCCTAAAATGAGGAACAAGCCAGGGTATCCTCTCTCCTCATTCTCTTTCAGCATTATACTAGAAGTGCTAGCTAATGGAAAAAACCAGGAAAACATTAAAAGGTATTCATACTAGCAAGGAAAGTGTTCCGTAGGACACTACAATGGCATACACATGTCATCATCCATTTTTGAAACGTATATACAACACCAAAATGGATCCTAATTCAAACTGTAGATTTACAGTAATAGTGATGTGCTCCTGTGAGCTAGCTCACTGTACCCGCTGCTCTTCTCGTTCCTGTGACAGAGATACCTGGAAGAACCAGCTTACAAGAAAGGCTTATTTTAGCACATGGTTTCAGAGGGCTAGAGAAGCAGTGACACTGCCACCTTTATGGAGGAAGCAGAGACATGAAAAGCAGTGAGAGTGCACCTAAGGACCACACCTACTGACCTGCTTCTTAGAGTTAGGATTTAGTTCCTAACATTTGTCAGAACCTCCCAAAATGGGATGCACAGCTTGGGCTAAACCCTGACATATGTACTTGTGTGGACATTTTAAATTCAAAACAAAACACTCATCAACTGGAACAAATGTGGCACTCTGGTGGGTCATGGTTGAGGAGACTGCATGTGGGAGGGCAGGGGCTTTATGGGAGATCTCCTTGTCCTTGGCTACAGTGGTAGTCAGTTTCTCCTTCTATCATGGGAATTCAGAGGATTAAACCCAGGTTGTCAGGCTTGGCAGCAAGTACTCTTACCCGCTAAGCATCTCACCTGCTCCAGTTCCATTTTTCTGTGACACAAAAGCAGCTCTGGAAGTGAATCTGACTTTAAATTTAGTATTAAGTTGAGCTGATGTGCATGTGTATAATTAGATTTGTATAACCACCGTAATCACTGCATAGTCATCACTCTGGGATTCCTTCCTGCATTCTGTTATAGTCTTGTACAGGTTTTGGTATACACATAAATTTTCATTTATCTGGGATAGTTACTATCCCAGAAAAGTGCAATTGCTAGGTCATATTGAATTGTGTGTTTTGTTTAAGAAAAAGTTACCCAGTGTTTCCTGTGGCTGGGCCACCTTTGCACTCCTAGCAGCAGTGCATAAGGGCTCAGCACACGATGCATGTTTGGCATGGTTTGGCATTTCATTTTAGCCATTCTAGTATTTGTGCCGATACCTCGTCAAGGCTTTAATCTATATTTTCCTCATGACTAACGAGGCTGAACATCTTTGCTGTTCATATACTCTTTAGTAAGCTGTCTGCTTACTTCTGAGTTGGTTTTTTTTTTTTTTTTTTTGATATTTTATTTACATTTCCGATGATTCCCCTTTTCTTTAGAAACCCCATGTCCCC
>CM052704.1:81105042-81264118 GCA_028551405.1 Uromys caudimaculatus | reverse complement strand
TTTGTCCCGGCGCTGATCAGCTGTGGGGCCCTGTGGCCCAAGCTGAGGCTTCCGGCCGTCGCCGGAAGCTGCTGGCAGTCAGTCTCTGTGGCCCGCAGAAAGCGGGTTGAGCTTTTCTGCGTTCCTGGTGAGCTGTGGGGTCCTGAGTTGGTTTTGATGGGATTGTTTGCTTTCTTATTGTCTGATTTTGAGAATTCTTTACATATTCTTTTTATAAAAGGATGTATCTATTGGTATGTGTGTGTGCCTGTGTGCATTTATGTGCACATGTTAGCAGGAGCTTGTGTAGGCCAGAGGAGAGTTTAAAATCCCTAGAATTGAAGTTACAAGTGGTTGTAAGCTGCCATTTGAGTGCTGGGAACCAAACTCAGATCCTCTGCAAAAGCAGTACTCATCTTTGGTTGGTAGATTTGGTTGTGGAGTTGGCATCAAAACAGGCAGAAATTAGCTATTCTCAATCTTCTGTGCATCTGCATACATTTTAGGTTGAATGGGTCTTTCAAAGGGTTTTGATTGAAACCACTGTAGTGGTTTGAGTAAGAATGGCCCCCATAGGCTCATATGTTTGAATGTTTAATCATTAGAGAAGGACTGACAAGTGTGGCCTTGCTGGAGTAGGTGTGTCCTTATTGGAGGAAGCATATCACTGGAGATGGGCTTTCAGGTTTCCGAAGTCCAAGCCAGGTCTGGCTCTCTCTCTTCCTGAGGCCTGTAGATCAGGTTGTAGCTCTCAGCTTCTGATCGAGTGCCATGTGTACGGCCATGCTCTACACCATGATGATAATGCACTAACCCTCTGAAACTGTAAGCCAGCCCCAATTAAATGCTTTCTTTTATAAGAGTTGCCTTGCTCATGACTTCTCTTCACAGCAATAGAATAGTGACCAAGACAACAATGTTAAATTTAGTTATCAATTTGGAGAGCAATCTATTGAGTCTTCAAATCCCCAATATATTTTAGACCTTCCATGATTTTTTTTCACTGTTTTGTAGTTTTCAGCATCATCTAGTTCCTGGACTTGTCTTAGGAGCTCTATGTGGAAATATTGCATTATTTGCTGTTTGAAGTGAAATTACTATTTTGATTTTCACTCTCCAACTTCAATTGCTGGTGTATAAAAATACAATTGATGCAAACATCTCAGAGATGTTTCCCAGATTCTGAGTTGGTCACATTTGCTGGTCTGTGAACTGGATATGGCTCTATAATTTGCTTCTGAATCAAACACAAGATGGAGTCATAGAATCTCAGTGGAAACAGACTTTTGTCCTCTCACTGTCTTTTTAGCTGATTGTGAAAACAGTCTTCCCAGATGACTAGTGTTTCAGAGATTGATGTACCGCATGCTTAAATTTTCCTACAGCTTCATTATCGACTTGATCTGTTTTTCTTCTGTTTTGCTGCCACACCCATGCCAAAATCTACAAATCAGGGCAGCCAAGATGACCAAGCAAATCACAGCTCTGAGGAGTTCCAGGGAGTTCCAGGCATGACTGTTTCCCTTTTCTCCAGAAAAATACAAAATGCGCCCTGGCATGTGGCATATGCTAATATTCCCAATACTTGAAAGATGGAAGCAGGAGGATTGCCACGAGCTTGGGCAAGCCTAAGCTATAGAAAGAGACCTCATCTCAAAACCTACCTCACAAAAACAACAACAAAGAAAACCCCAAACAAACAAAAAAATCCACTACCACCACCACCACCACAACAAAAACCCATACGAACTGAGTAACAAAAAACAGCATGGCCTGTGATTAGTCCTTCTGGTTAATGAAAGCAGAAAAAGAGGAAACCCCCACAAGAAAGGCTTGGACAGAAAGTTAGTTGTTCACTTGGCCCATTCTAGAGCACTACTGCTTATTCAATAGGATGAGAGATACGTCAATAAGCTAAAGTTCATGTGGAGCTTTTCACTTAGCAAACAGAGGCAATGCACACTCACTGCAGAAATTTTTAGGATCTAGATAAAAGCAAAACTGAGAAACCGTGTGACCTGTAACTCCTCAGAGGAGATAAGCTCTTGCTTTTTCTCTATATAAACATGCAATTTTATGTTTACTCACAAAGTAGGCTTACACTGTGATACTTTTTTTTTTAAAGTTAAATATTTTCAGGTAGTAAAATTGTCACGCATGTCATTAATTACTGTAGCCTTTTGTATGGCTGTCCCAAATTTTTAGTCACTTACATTTTTCTTCTGCGTTTGGGAGTGTAAGAGGGAGGATTAATTGCACACTTATTGCAGTAGAAAAACCTGATTGAGAAATCAACTATATCTAGTTTTCTTGGCCATGGACTCTTCAGAAAGGAATGTTAAGAATTCTCCCCACATCCTCCCAGGAGAGTGGCCAGGACTTCAGTCTGGTAGGTCAGAGGTTGCGAGGTAGCTTTTTAGTTATGAAGTTGGTTTTCCTAGGGCAGTGGCTTCCAGCACCTGGCAGCACCACATGTCGGACACTGAGACCCAGATGGGTCCCCTTCTCCTTCCAGAGGTTGGCAAAAGCAGATGGCTGTGAGGAACTGAAAGAAAGACTTTTCCGTAGCTAGCTACTTGGGCAGGGAATGTGTGATGAGTGGGTGTAGGAAAACTCTGCTAATTAAGGTTGAAGTCTGCCCCTGACTGGATATCCTTCTGAGGCTCGTCGAAATGTGGAGGGTTCCCTTCCTTGGCAGGACTTCTGCTTCTCTGATCTTGTCTGGGGAATTCAGAAATCTCTACCTGCCGAAAGTCATATAGCCTTAGAGTACAGGATCAACTTCCTTTTTCCTGATAAGAATCTGTTCGGCTAGCAAATGAGATTCCTAAAATGTTTCCCCATGCTAATGAGGCATTTTGGTACCCTAAGCCTTCAGCCAATGACTTTTGCCCATCCTGGATATTCCTACCTCCAGTCCCCCCAAATTACCTAAGCCTTGAATCACTCCCATGTAAGGTTCTGACTCCCTGCAGCTGGATCCAGTATGAGCATCCATTGTAAGTACTCACAGGGCTTCTGAGTCCCAATAGTCATCCCTGCTGTCATTGCCCTCATGGACCAACATCAGCCAATGATCCCAGAGGGCAGGGAGAGCCATAAGGGGGCAGCCTACCTGATGAAGCCATGCCCATAGAAATGAAAAGACCAGCATCCCACAGGTAGCCATGGAGCAGTCATTAACTACCTGAGCTCTTCTAAACCAGGACCAGCTGTCCAGTTCTATTTTATTCGCCTGCTTAAATTTTCTGCTTTAGAGGCTGGAGAGATGGCTCAGTGGTTAAGAGCACTGACTGCTCTTCCAGAGATCCCAAGTTCAATTCCCAGCAACCACATGGTGGCTCACAACCATCTGTAATGGAATCTGATGCCCTCTTCTGGTGTGTCTGAAGACAGCTACAGTGTACTCACATACATAAAATAAATAAATAAATCTTTAAAGAGAGAGAGAGAGAGAGAGAGAGAGAGAGAGAGAGAGAGAGAATTTCTGCTTTAGTTTACATTTAGAAAAATCAAATGAGTCGCAAGGAAGACCACTTTAATAATATTAGACCTCTAACTAACTAACTAACTAACTAACTAACTAACTATGAACTGGGTTTGGAATCAGATTTAAATAAATTTCAAGAAAATAAAGAATATGATTATTTCTTTCCTGCCAACTGTCACAAAGCTATTCCTTGCTATATGCCATGCCTTGACGAACACTATGATTTGGTGTTCATCTATGGTCCCTGATGGTTCACCTCTGATGTCTTCTTGGCCTCTAAGGAGTGGTAAGGTCTGTTGGGTCAGTCAACCATATGGCTTAAGCCACTGGACCAAGGAACCTGAACTGGGCTAAGGCAAAAATGGCAAGATATTCTGAGTCTGGCCCTAGCTCCCTCTCAAATGTGCTTTATGGCTCAGAGAATGTTTCTTCGCCCTCCTAACCTTCAATATTTCCATCTGTAAAGTTCTGCTGACCAAAGGTCTTTGCCACGTGGCAGTACTCAGTCTACATAAAATCTAGACAGACATGTCCACAGAAGATAGAAGCAGCTCCTATGTGTTTCAGTCAAACCAGATGTTGTTGACCTGTTCCTAGACAGATCGTAAATTTGGCACTTCTACATTTCCACTCTTGCTATTCCTTCCATCCAGTACGGATACCCCTCACTAAATTTTCAAGTCCAACTCACCCTTTAAGATTCAACAAAACAACTCCCTTTCACAAGGCTGCCTCTATTTCTCCCATGGGAATCCATCTTTCTTTCTTCTTTAACAGGCACCTAATAGCACTAAGTAGTCATCTGGATACATTTTGGAAGCTCCCTGAAGGCAGAGGTTGTGCTTCATTATCTGTGCACCCCCTCCAGGACTCAGCTCAAGGTTCTGAGAGTTATAATCAGCCAAATGTAGAACTAAAATTGGGACCTAGACTTAGGCTTGGATGCAATTCCAGACTATTTCAGGCCCTGGAATGGGTGGGGTAATGAAAGGAATGTTGGGACTAGGAGATAAGACTTCCGAACATGAGTGTGGCCTGGGCTTCAGTGCCTGCCCACCAACTCAATACCTCCTTGTCTAGGCCCTACAGGAACAAGGAGACACTGTGTCCTCAGGACTCTCTTTAAGTTGACCCTGGGGCCTTCGAGGGACCTCACTTCACCCATCCCTTCCCTGTGACCCTACAAATAAGGCAAAGGCCTAAGTAGGCCTGCAGAAAATGGTTAGAGGAATTCTGGGAAAAGGCTAATGTCCAAGCTCCTGGTCTCTAGCTTGAGCTATATACTTGTTCTTAGCCCAAAATGTTGTTGACCCTTTGTCGGGACTCTGGAGTGTGGAAGTGGCATGAGCTCATGCTGGAGGCCAGGGACTCTGTTCTCACCACTGCAGAATGGGACAAATGATGAGGGTGGGGATGAGGGAGGTTAACTCTTCTCCCAGGGAAGAGACCAGGCTTGCATTGATATGATGGAGCCTGCAACTGTTCAAAAGCTGCACACGCAGAACCTCTGGTCATTGTGGGCGTGAAGATGATGATCACCTTCAGGGCAGAGGTGTGAAGGCTAACCTTGGAAATCGAGACTGGCATAATGAGAGTTAGGAGGGTGAAATGGTTAATGGTTTGTTGAAAAACAGGGAGAGTCCCTCCTCTAGGGGCCCAGCTGGCTGCAAAGCCAGGAGCAGAGACTCCAAGGGTGATGCAATGGGGCCCGCCCTGCACACCAGAGAGGGTAAGGAAGGCTGACTCCCACCCAGCAGCAGACTCCACACTATCAGCAGACAACCACTCTTTCCTCTGGCCCCAAAAAACTAGCCACATGGTGGGTGGGACCTTGCAGGTAGAAAAGACCCTGTTTGCTTGAGCTGTGGGAAATTGCAGCTCCTGCCTACCCTATTCCATCCAACCTCTAAGTCAAGCAAGCCATCCCACTGACCCCACCTCACATGTTCTGGAATCTACTCATCAGGGTAGCTAATTAGTCTAGCCAACAATTCTCTATTCCGACCCCAGGACTACTTTCAGTCTTAAGGTAAGGTAACGGGCAGAGGGTAAAGGACTCAGGACTGTGGGAAGCACAGTCTACTCACTATGATCCTGGGAGAGGGTATATTCTAGGTAGAAAACCAGAACCTTTTAGAAAACTCACTTGAGCTTCAAGGGTGGGTAAGCATCTCTGAATTTTAAGAGTTAGACTGCTGTTCCCTTCGCATCTTTGAAATTGACCCAGTCTTCTGAGTTCTCAGCATAGGGCAGGAGACACAAGAGAATCTGACCTCTCTGAAAATCTACTGGGAGACCCAGATTTTCTGACAAAGTTCTGACCTTAACCCTAAAGCCCCATGAGGACTGTGGCTGGTTTGTTTTCTACAGGATCCCCAGCGCATCTTCTGTCATAAGTCAAGAGTTATTAAAGTGACTTACCAGGCAGAAGCTAAAGTCCAAGTGCAGTTTCACAATTTCTTCTATTATGGTAAACTCCTCAACACATACACACACACACACACACACACACACACACACACACACACACAGGGACGGGGGGGGGAGGAAGGGGGTACAGAAAAAAGACAAGCACAACAAACTATCAGAACCAATTCCACAAGTATTTACACACCTTGTCTGCCTTTCCAGCCTTAACTTTAAAAGGTGGCAGCTTCAGAAACTGAAGAGGTTCATCAGGATCTTTGCTCCAATCCATCATTTAAGGATGTTTCCAGGAGCTGTTGGACCCACAGTGGCCAGGTTCAGGACCCAGCTTGAAGCAGAGAAGTGACAATTACCCACGGCTCAGGCAGTTTCAGTCTTCCCTATCAGAAAAGCACAATTTGCTTGCCAATAAGTGCTCTGCATGAGCAAAGACGGTCAATCTGGGCTGCAGGCTATTCTTATTCTTGTAATTCTGGAAGGCAAGGCACAGAAAGGATTCCAAATTCTCAACAATAGCTCCTTTAAAACCTCCATTTTTTTTTTTTAACATCTTAGTAATTTATGTTTGAATAAATTACTTTTTGTAACTTTCTCCAAGCTCCCTTGGATTTGGTATCTGAATTAAGTCATCATAAGCCCCAGATGGAGAGCTATATCTTGTTTTGCATAGGGAAAGAGATCCAGAAAGATGAAAGATCTAAGATCCCCGTGGCCAAGTTGGGAGCATAGTCAAGATCTGAGCCCTTATCTCCACCCTCCCAGAACCCTGGTATACACACACACACACACACACACACACACACACACACACACACACACACACACACACACACAGAGTCGGCCAGTCATCAGAAGTTCTCAAGTCCCCAGCATAGAATCTTAGATGCCCTAAGGCTAAGAGGTCCTTAATCCAGTACCTTCAGATAACTATCACTATGGCAGGAACAAGGCTCTCTGCCATTTACATTTTGTTCCCTTTCTCTGTGCTGTGACCCAATTTTGTCTGCTTTGCTTGAAAGCCAATCACACCCACTCCTACTCCTCACTCCCAAGTACAAAATTCAATTGCAGTGAGTTGGAAATGACTCCAAATGTCCAATAACAGAAGCAAAACAAAACAGTTAAACTCTTAAGGTGAATGATGAAATGTCTGAGCAACATGGCAGGCACTAGCCAAACAGGTATGCAAATGAGCATCTACAGATTAATAGGAAGCAGAATGAACTGAGAAGTACAGATGAAAGAGTTTCTCTCTGTAGGTTTTCCCTCTAATGTTCAAATAATAACTAGTAATAACAATTTCCTAATGCATATGGCAAATGTGAGTATCCTAATAAGCAGAGTGGGCGCTGTGAAGGAGGAAGAATTCTTGCAAGAGTTGCTGAAATGGAAGAACCAGAGTCTGGGAAAGGGGGTGCTCAGAGAGCCCAAAGTCAAATAGGAAGCAGGATTCTTATATGGCCCTGCCCCTGGTGATCTGGAGTGCTGCTCCAAGGGGACCCGACACATCAGAAAACATGTCAACGGTGCCTCTAAGAGATGTGCAACAACCAGGGCTGAAAAAGGATGAGGGCTTTCCTCTTTCTAGTATTGCCCACAGCTCACATCACTAAAATTATGGGGGCCCTGTCTTAGGGTTTTCCATCGCTGTGAAGAGACTCCATGACTAAGGCAACTCTTATAAAGACAACATTTAATTGGGGCTGGCTTACAGGTTCAGAGGTCCAGTCTGTTATCATGAAGGTGGGAAGCATGGCAGCATCTAGGCAGACATGATGCGGGAGGAGCTGGGAGTTCTACTGCATCCAGGAGAAGACTGATTCTTCTGCCGTGGGCAGGACTTCAAAGCCCACCCCCACAGTGAGACACTGCCTCCAACAAGGCCACACCTTCTGATGGTATCACTCCCTGTGGGCCAAGCATATTCAAACCACCACAGGTCCTTAAAGTGAGACCTGCTGACAAGAGGCAAAAGGCCTACAGAACAAGTATAGTCTTTCTTGGGTAAGGTACCAGGCTAGATGGGAGTACAGAGGCACAAACAAAGCTTCCCTAAGACTCAGGGACAGGGCTCTCCACAAACACATTAAACTAAACATGTTTCAAACTGATACCATATCTCGTCAGCCTCTCCATGAAGGCTTGCTTTTCCTCCTTTGCTCTCCAAATTGGTGATTACCAGCAGTACCTACCATGCTGCAACAGGCCTTATGGGATCTGTCTCCAGCTTCAGCCTTAACTCCGTGCTAGTGTACCTTTATGCCCTAAACACACTAAAATAGTGATGGATCCCATGGCATACCAAGCTGTTCGGCTGTCCTGCCTTTCCTAAGGCTGCGGCTTCAGCCTGGATTCTGTTCTCAACCTCAGCCAACTGTTTACTATCAAGGCAGCACAGGTAGCATCTTTTTCTTCGAAGCCCCTTTTGTTCATCCGCTGAGACCCACAGAACCTGTACCCAGCTAGAAAGAAGCCAGTGCCTCATCTTATTAGTCTCTCAAGCCACATCTAGCACTGTTCCTAGTATATCTCCAGCATTCGATACTGTGATGAAACGTAGCCCTAGTTAACCCTGCATTCTGAGAACTGTGTCACTGGGCAGGTTCAACACTGTGAACACCATGCAGTATACCTTCATGGATTGTAGGTCATATAGCCTGATATACAATATATATAGTAACACCCATTGCATGTGGCTATATAGCATATACTGCAGGTGGATGTAGTACAATGGTAAAAACTTAAACATATCAAAATGCATGTTTATATCAGTACCACCATGAGCCTCTGAGGAATGTATAGTGCTAAAACATACAACAGCTTTGTCACAGGATTATAGGAATATTTTGATACCATTAAAATATTTGCTTATTTTTGATTTTAGTCTTGGTTTGCTTTCTATTGTAATAAAGAACATGACCAAAAAGTAATTTGCAGAGGAAAGGATTTCAGCTTACATGTCCTGCTCACAGCCCATTATAAAACAACTCAAGGCAAGAACCCTTATAAGACATATAAATTATTATAAAGCAACCTAGGGGCAGGAACTGAAGCACAGGCTATGGAGTGCTGCTGCTTCCTGACTTGTTCCCCATTACTTGCTCACCCAGAGCCACCTGCTTAGTTATGTGACTGCCTGCATTGGGATAGGCCCCCCACATCAACCATCAGTCAAGAAAATGCTCCCATGCACATGCCTACAGATGGTCAGATAGAGGCATTTGCTCAGTTGAGGTTCTGCGCCCAGATAACTCCAGCTTGTGTCAAGTTGACAAAAATCTAACCAGGAAAGTTTTGGTGTTGTTGTCTTTGTTGAGACAGAGTCTTACTACATATCCCAGGCTACCCTCAAACTCACAATGTAGCTCAGACTGGTCTTGAAGTCTTGGTGATCCTCCTGCCTCAGCCTCCTGACTATCTGGACTACAGGTGTGTGCTCCCAAGTGTGGCTCCATAATAATCCCATGGAACCACTGTTGTATAGTATCTGGCATTGGCCAAACCATCATGCACTGTATGACTTTGTTTTATAAAGAACAAAATTAATTTGGGGGTAGACTAATATTTGACTAATCATAACAAGCCCTTGTGAGACACTGCGACACTATCACACTTTTAGTCATGTGATCTTCCCATTCCCCTTTGACACCTTCAGCCACCACTTTCTAGGGCAGGATTCTCTCTGATCTCCAGACCTTTGGAAAACTTTCTGCCAACACATACAACAAGAAGACTATCCTTACATCCCTCTTCTTCACAAACGCTGGCCCAGGGATGGTTCTCTAGTCTGGGTGCCTTTGTGGTGTCCTGAGGAATTAGCTTGCTGGCTGGCTGGTAGAGATAGTGTCAGGTGAGAGAACAGTCGAAGACAAGCCATTTCTTGGCATCTAGAAGTGGCAGTTTCCAGGTGAACCATGTGAGGCTGTCTTGGGACTGGGCATGAGGTAGGCAGTATACAGTGTTTCTCACGGATGGTATGTTGTCACACTCCCTGGCTGGGTAAGCACTTTGATTTCCAACCTCCACCTGGGGAACATGGTGACCACCATGGCCTTCTACAGTGGCTGGTTTTCAGGAATGCCATGACCTTGGGCTGGATACCATCACAGAGGCTTACTGCCTATCTAGCAACACAGGGGTGCCCTTTCCACCTTTAGACTAAGCATCCTTGTCCATCTCCTCCAAAACCAAATCATCAGCCTCCTGTCTAGTAAGGCATGCTGGAAAGTGGAATCACATGTTGGTCTCTATCTTGACCTAAGCCACTCAATAAATTTCTATTCCCTCTAGGCCTGGTCCTGTGAACAATCCTCTGTCTCCTGACTCTGAAAGAGTATAAGAGATGTATTCTTCAGTCTTCAGGAAGCTCACAGCCTGGAGGCCAAAATACACAGAGAAAGTACAAAGCACCTGGAGAAAAATTGTTTTTAAAAAATCAAATCCAAAATATAGATATGCCAGTGCTTGTTAAAAATAATTTGTCTCAAGGCACATATTTTTTTAATTCAGGGGACTTAAGAGTTTCTTAGCTGATTTCTAAAGACTCACCTGAATCCACGGGCTCCAATAATAGTTTGGACAAAACCAAAAAGATGAAAACTCCTGAGTGGGCCAGTTGTGGTTCCCAGACCCGAGCTCTAAGGAGAAAGGGGCCTGCCTGACCCTGTATGGATGAGCTTAGTGTTCTGGTTTCATCTCTCTGCCCCCCTGTGGCCATTGAATTCCCAAGGAGAGAAGTCTGACTGCTCCAAAGAGTGGGCACATGAGAGAATGCTAACATTTTAAGACATAGTGATCCTTCTAGGTACTTCAACAGCCCTCTTCAAACATCCACGGGCATAGGATTCAAACATCCATAGGAAGAATTCAGTGGTTCCAGAAATAACTATTTCACACCTTTCCCAACCTTGAGTATGTACAAATATTGGGGGAGGGGTAGTGTCTTTTAAGACCACTTTTTTCTTGATGAAGTTAAGTCTTTAAAACCTGGTAAGGTCAGGAATGGTGTCACAGGATAAGAGATCAAGGCCAGCCTGGGTTACATAGTAAGACCCTATCACAAACAACCTACAACTCAGTGAGGTGCTGGATATAAAAGAATAGACTCAGAGAGGAATTTAGTGGAAAGGTCCTCAGGAAGACTTACTTTCAGCATAGTGGAAAAGAATCTGGTTTCTCAGAGTCCACCCAAGAGAGAAGGGTGAAGCAAAGGAATGAAAAGGGAGTCACAGGAGGCAGCTAGATGTGTAGTATACTAGGGACATTGTGGCCATTGAGAAATCCCCAATGGTGAGATGGCTGAAATCTCTTTTCGGATCATTTCAGAAATGTAATTGAAGACTGTTTGCTATGTGATGTAACCTCTCCCCTATGACCCACAAACCTTCATTAAAAGTTCTGCTACATGTTATATTCTCATTTTTGTGGTTTAGGAGTGAGAGTTGGAAAGGAAAGGGGGATGATGTGACTACAAGAGCTGAAGAAACAGTCATAAGACTGGAATAGTGAATAAAATTTCAGATGAGGTAGCAAACTAGAGCCAGAGGTGACCATGAAAACCTGAGTCCCCTCAGTAATTTACAGAAATCCTGGGGACAACATTGTACTTTCCACAGGACATAGGAATTGGAGCCAATGTCATTTGAATGACTTTCAAAGGATGAGATACCTCAGTTGACCCCAGCTTACAAACAGGCTTTCCCTTCCCAAATTGATGAGTTCTTGGAAAACATAAATATGCCACATGCACCTCTACCATCCCAGGGCCTTTACACAGGAACCGTACAGAGTAGAATCCAGAAACTGTGCGAGTCCAAAATGAATGCCCTGCACTTGCACACTCACTGCAAGTGGAGCTGGCATGGAGAGACTACTGCCTAGAGAGAGCATGGTGCAGGAGAACCAATTTGGCCGGGGCTTTTTTTTCATTCTGCCCTGTTCTCGGTCCTCTAACCCACCCATCAACCTTATCTTAATGACCTCTTCACATCAGCACATCAGCCTGAAGGTCATGTAAACAGACAAGGTCCAGGAGGAGATGGTGATGGAGGTCATAAAGGGTTGTATAGAAACCAGACTGCTCTCAGCTTGTTCTGTCCCCTGTGAAATCAAAAAGCAAACACTGTCCCCTGGAAATGGGTTTCTAGTTCAAAGGGCCCAGGGTGTGGGCCTTGAGTGAGTAGGCTGTCTCCAACAATGAATTTTCCCAAGAAGGACCGTAAAATGTGTCCGGTGGGACTCTGGCTTATGCTCCCAAGCATCGCTCTTGATACGCCATCTTCCCGATCCCCGACGCCCTGCCACCTCCCCGTCTCCTGGGGAATTGGTAGTCCAAAGACCCTTAGTCTTGTGGCATCTTTATAGGAACCACACACGGCTCAATAGGGCTGATGGCTCCACCTGGCGGCAGACAAGGTACAACTACTCACCCTGGGAAGCTCATCACCCGGGAGCAGGAAAAGAGGGGCGGTTCTTGCAGCCCGGCCCAGCTAGTGACGTTAGCAGAGCGCGCCATTTCTCCCCGCCTCTTTCCCCACCCTCCTTGGGGCTGCCAGTACTTGACGTGGCGTCTCCGCCCTTCTACCCTTACTTTGCGTGCGTGCTTGCGTGTGGCGGAGGTGGCTGCGCGGGCAGGTCGGAGCTGCGTGCTGTTGCTTCTGGTTGTTCAGTGGCCGCCGTAGCTGTCCGGCAGTCCTGGGCTAGGGAGCCGACGAGGCGCGCGGATCACAGCCCTTCGGAAGCCCAAGCAGCTCTGCGCGGGGCCTGGCGGGAAGGCGGGCGAGCGCGTGGCCGAGGGCGCCGCGCGGACGGGCGGGCGCCCGTAAGGGAAAGAGGCGGGGGCGGCGGGTTAGCCGCGGGCCGGGCCGGCCGGGGGGATGTCGATGCCTGACGCGATGCCGCTGCCCGGTGTCGGGGAGGAGCTGAAACAGGCCAAGGAGATCGAGGACGCCGAGAAGTACTCCTTCATGGCCACAGTCACCAAGGCTCCCAAGAAGGTGCGGGGCTCTGGGTGGCGGCGAGGGCCCTCGCGGAAGGGGCGCGAGCAAGCCCCGGGCCCAGACTCGGGTAGTTCGGGACTTCGGGCTGGGGTTTGGGGTGCTTAGGACCACTGACACGATGTAGGGGGTGACCGGTGAGCGGCGATGGGCCTATCTGGAGCCAAAGAGGCCGCTCTGACCTCGCTTTTCTTTGTCCCTCGGCCGGATTCCTCCTGGATCTTTCTGAAGCCCGACAGGGCCAGGCCTTAAATTCGCGACTGACTTTTCCTGGATGGAGGGCCTTGAAGACGAGATTGGGAGGGGGTGAACAACTCATCTGACCCCTGTGACCTGTCCAGGGGATGAGGGTGTGCAGGAAATTTCCCCTCAGGTGAGTGGGGGAAAATCAGGCAGCGCTTTTTCAAGGCATCTCTTGGTTTAGAATTGGCCGTTTGACCAACAACTGCGTGATAGCTTAGAGGCAAGAGGAAAGAACTGTATGAACTGGTTTATGCAGCTGAAGGTTCTAAAAGCAACAAGAGATTGAAAGGCAAGACGATATTCGCCTTGCAGCCTTCAACTTGCTAGGAAGTACTCGAGAAGGGAAAATTTGGAGGTTGGTGACAGTAGACACTGTCATGGATGCAGGTTGATCCCAGTCATGTGAATCGATCACTTAGACATCCCTCCAGAAAGAAGCTTGGGTGGGTTGGAGAGGTGGGTGGTAAGAAATGATTGCTCATTCTTTACTGCACTTACTGAAGCAGAACAAGTTCAGCCTATTGTGCTGAGGGTTGAGCTCAAAGAGCATCCTTCTATTGCTCTTGGAAAAGGTGATCTATGGAGGGCTGAGTCTAACTAGCTCTTTCAATGGTGGGATCCGGATCCCCAGTGCTTTCTATCGAACATTCTCTGACCTTCCTCTAACCTAGTACCCAATTAGCAATAGACCAAAGAACCTTTGCAAAGAGGTGACCTTTCAGAAATATTTCCCTCCTGTATAAAGTCATTTCAAAGCTAACCCTGCCTACGGTATTTGTGGGGTTCAAGGATGGTATAAATTCAGCAGAGCAAGGTTTGCAGGGATAGTTAATCCCCAAGGTTCCTGCACCTGAACTAGTTAAGTGCTCTCAGTGCCTGAGAGGGCTTTATTTATTTTCCTCCAGGAAACTAATTGACTGGTCTCGAAAAAAGAAGTCATCGCTGTGTGCTTTAGCTCTGTTTTCTCGAGAAACTGAGATTGTTACCAATAACACCTTTAAAAGGTTTATAGAAGGGCCCTTGATCCTAAGGGATCCAGTTGACCTCATTTTTAGTGCTCTCATTCCCCTGACTGCTTTGTTGGAGAAGTGACCTTTTGCAGTCTGCACTGTTTGAATACAAAGTTAGAGTTCTTACAAGCAGAATGCTTATGTGCGGTACCTCAGATGAGTTAAGGGAAAGAGTTGGAAACCCTAATAGCCTAATCCCTCTGACTTACCTCTTACCATAAGCCCACCTTCTTTTGTCTAGGTACTCCAGAGAGAATTGGTCATTTTTATTGTTCTTTTTTTTTTCTTTCAGTGTAACTATATTCTTGCAAGTCAATATTGATAAGCCAAAATCTGTATTATACATTGTAAACTCCTAGAGGCAAGGACTCTGTTTACCATCGTATCTATGGAGCCTAGCTCTGTACCTTGCATGTAGTACTAAATTGTTAATTGCCAATCTGGCTAACCAGTAACAGATGCTGAATGCCAGCAGCAGTAAATATCCTTTTCTTTTCCTCTTTCTGAGAGGAATATCACAATGAGTGTTGTTGTGAAGCCAAGTGCTAATGACTTTAGAGACTCATATTCCATTAGCTAAAATAAGCAAGTCTCTGCCAGGAGTGTGGGAAGACCCTGTTGTAAATTTTCATTTCCTAGTATATGTGTCCTCGTGTTATTAATCTTGTTCTTGGTGGTATGTACGTTGTACTTGTATTAAAATGATTATAATGACTAATTACCTTCACTTAATGATGGTGATAAGAGGCATTTATTTAATTAATGGACCAGTTAAGGACTAGTCAAGGTCATGTTGTAAATTCTGGGTAATCTGGTTTTGGCTTTTTTATTCCCTCTCAGAATTTCAGCTCCTAGACATTTTGGCTTAGGTCACTTTTGTACTCCTTCCATGTGGTGATAATGTGATTGAGTATGGAGAAGGTGAGGGTGCAGGAGCACCTGGCATGGTGCTGGATAGTGTGAGGAAAAGGCCTCTTTAAAATGATGTAGTCCTTCATCCAAAAGGATCCCAGCTGGACTCTAAACCAGGTGATCTTTGGATCATTCCCATTCCTGAGGCCCCTCTGGAATTGAAGACATTCCTGAGGCCATTGGTGACTTTAATGCTTCTCAATCAGGTCAGATTCTAGTATGCTTTTCTTGCCAGTCTTTAATTATGTTTGCTTTGTTTGAGGTACAGTATATTATGTGCCCATCAAGCAAAAACATATCTTATTCTCCAACTGTAATGATACCCAGTTTTGTATTCTTGGATGTCTACTCCAGTGATATGGATATTACAGGGCTTGTTGGTTTGATTCAAGACTTGAATATTTGGCAGTCAAGAAGCCAACTATTAACTGGAATAACTCATGTGCCTCAGTTTCTGCATTTGCCTAATATCTGTTGTTTGGAACAGGTGACGCTAGAGACGTTTGGAAGTTAAGATAGCAACAGTAATTTTTAAAGTATATTTTATTCCCTCCTTAAAATTTTTTAATACATTAGTTTATGCAGGGAGAACGCATGCATGGAGAGGTCAGGATAATTACATGAGTCTGTTCTCTCCTATCCTGTGGGCCCAGGGGATCACACTCAGGTTGTCAGGCCTGGCAAATGTCTTTACCTCCTGAGCATCTTGCTGGCCTTGTCCCCTCTTTTCAGTGAGCATTTGTTGTGGCTTATAGGGAGTCATAAATGCCATATACTGGGAAGATAAAGCTAACCTTGAAGGTTAATATAATTAGTGATACAGATTATCATAAGCAACTCCATAAAACATCCTAACATCTAGAAGAACATGAAAAGAATCATAGTCTTGTCTCTAGTAGACATGAGAAATAATGGAAGACATTTTTTTCCTGACCCAGGATTATAAAGGCAGTTTTCATGGGACCACATTGATTGCTTTGGTATAACTTACTTGATAAGGCGTAGTCACAGCTTATAAGTGGTTTCAGGTGATACGGTCAGGAGAGCTTGAAGTAAGAAGGACTCCTTTAGTAATAAGGAAAAGTATGCATTGTACCACAACTGAAGGAGAACCCCGTTTTAATGGTGGCAGTTGTTCAAAACAAATCCACTACATTGTTGTGCTGCAGACAGTAACTGTCTTTGGGACTTCAGAAATTGACATGTTGTCAGATTGTTGGTTTTCTATTAACTAATTCTATTCTGTAATTTATTGATGAAATCTCCTTTGATGGACATGTTTCTCTAAATACCTCTCAGAATATTATCCTTTCTGTGAGTTTCTGACATCTGAAGAGGGAAGGACACAGGATTCTGCTGAGTGGCATATTAAACATTTAGCGTATGTAGTCCTTTTACTGCTTAGTTGCCATTTAATCAAATTGTTAATGTTATCTTGAAGATGTAGAAGTTTATTTTGAATTTTTAAAATGCAAACCCTCATCAATGTTTCTAAGTCTAGAAGAGGTGACTACATATAGAGTATGTGTAGAAGGCACAGAATTAGAACCGGTCTCATTTTGACCTGTTTCAGGAAATGTCTTTGGTAGTTGCTGCATTAGAGACTGTGCATAATGGTTCTTAATCTTTTGAGCCTTAATCTTTGAAGAATTTCACGAAATTATAGTTTCTGCCTTTAGGAAAATTCAGAGGAGCACAAAAATACATATTTACTTCTAGAGGGTTTAATAGGGCTGCCTGGAACTCATTCATAGATCCTGACTTTAAAACCTTGTTTTAAGTAGACAGACTTCTAAGCATAGTATCTCTTTTCTTTACAGATCTGGATTCTGCTTTAGAAAAAAATGTTTCTAGCTTGCACTTCGTCTTTGTAGTTTGGAATAAAGCTGGGACTGGTAGTATTGTTACTTTCCTTTTTGGGTCTCATTATTTATTGCCTTGAGAGTATAACTCAGAAACTTTTACACACAGAAACCAGATTTTCAGCAACTGTGGGTCAGTACTATTTCAGCTCTACTTGTCTTCATAAGAAACTGTACTTTTCAAACTATTTTTAATACTGAGCTGATAAAATATGAATCTTATCATTTGATTTCTCCAGATAGAGCTTACCACGTTCACACATATAGGGCCTGACACACAGTACTATTGATGAGTGTTTATTGAATCAAATACTGTGAAGTGGTTATTCCCTGGAGAAAATAAGTTGGACTCACGTTGCTTTCCGGTTTTTTTCCAGAGCTGTTTTTATGAACTTATACCTCCCTTATGGATGGATAAGGCAGTAACTAGGGACTGCAGGAGAAAATGTAGTGAGAGTTTCTACTCATTTAGTAGATCTCTTTCTAATGCAGGAAATGGGAGGGAAGGGAAGAGAAAGAATACACACTATATGGCCTCCTCATTAGCTTAGTAGTATGGAAACCTAAAGCAGTTGGCTTAGAGCTACCCTTACATGTAATGAGAGATGCAATTTTAAATTCTCACCATTAGAGCAAGCATTTTAAGCACTGGGAAGCTTCTGCTCAAAGTTGAAACTGGTATCTTGGATTTAAGAAACTTTGTCCCCAGGGAGTTGCAAGTTTGAGGAATAATGAAAAGTTGAACAGCTGGATTTGGAATGTATGTTAGGGCCCTGACAACATTAACAGCCTTGCTAGCAACGCTGAGCAAATTTCTAAGCTTTCATTCTGTATAATGCTGGGTGTCCATTCAGCTGAACCAAAAGCTGACCTTGACATCCAGCAGTCTGATGTGCACTTGTCTTTGAAACACACCTTTAGAATTACAGTCTTCTGGGAATGGGCCAGTGCTGTCCTAACCATGAGCTCCTGGTTCTAGTTGGCACTAAATTTTGTGATATTTACGTAAAATGTGTAACTTTGGCAAGATTTGGGGGAAAGGGAGACTTTCAAAATTCCCTGTTTTGGAAAGTGAAATAAGTGCTTTATAGAGATGGCAGATCCATGCAGTTACTCTGGTAACAGATTCAGTTTCCTGTTCGTGTCCAGGTGGTTCCAGCTTCTAATTCAGTACTGGAGTTCTTAGTGCCAGCATCAGTACCAGACTTCTTAGCAGGCAAGATGGGAAGATTCCCAGTGTTGGCTTATTAGGAAGAGAGTGACCTAGCTGGCTTGTTGTGCTGGACATGATGAATTGTGAATCTTAATTACATTGATCAATACAGTGGCCTTGGTAACAGCCTTGTAGCTGCTGTAGAATCTGTTTGCTTCAGGGTTGTAACAGAATGAGACTAAGTTGATCGGGGACATCATGTTCTCACTGTAATAAGCTGTAGGCTAAGTCCAAGGAAAAACAAATCCTGGAGGGGCTGACCTCACTACACCCCTTCTCCAGTATTTCCCAGAAGGAAACATTACTCTGGAGGTGGTTTCTGTTCTTATTTGCCAGTTGGGAGTAAATCAAGGTTGACAAAGACTTGGTTCTTAGTGTAAGTGGGGTAAAGGATGCTTTCATGTTCTAAAGGGTACATGGAAAACACTTGCATTGAGAAGTCCCCTGTCTGCTGGGTTGTAATTGGGAATGGGTGATTGATGGAACTAATTTTAGCCCTTGCATTCAGGAATTAGAACCTTTCCTATTTGGGGAATATGGGATTCATAATTCTGCACATTCTTTTCTGATTCCATAGAGAGGAGATTAGCTGAAAGCTGGGCATGATTGGAATGAGAGCATATTGCCGGTTTTTGCTAAATGTGAACTAAACCATGTTTAAAAATAAATAAACAAAAACCATTCTGTCTTGTTTAGATAGACTCTCTTGTTCTCCTAACCCTTTATGGATCCATCATATGCATGGTTTGTACTAACAAGTATAGTTGGTATTAAAAGTAGCTTCTCCACTTTCCTTTCCCTTGTTTTAGTTCGGAGCAAAGCACATTTAACCCATTTATTTCCTGCATTTTTTGAGGAGCTTTGTCAAGAACCTGGCAAATTCAGTGTAATTGTTTGCCTTTTCAGGTCCTCCTTAGATTGCTGGTTAAATCAGTACCTTTCGTGAAGTTGGAGTGTGAAAGATATCTGTCACAAAGGGAGTTTTTTTCAGAATATTATCTGGGCTCTAAATTAGACATACTTATTCACAGTGCAGAATGGGTTGGCATTTTGAATGACCAAGCTGCCAAAAATTATTTTGAAATTAGATATTGGGGTAGGAGTACAGCCACTATCTATGAAAGTCACCTATTTCCCAAGGAAGAAATCTTCCATCCCATGTGAGAGATCAGAAAAATAACCTACTACTACTTTTCTCACATATTCAGAATAAGTCTGGAGCAGAAGTCATAGAGCCTATCAATCAAGTTTGAGTAACTCCTGTCATAGGGCCTGTGCTAGACACAACTACAGATATGTCCTATAGAGCTTAGATTCCCATGAGATTATTTAGGTCATTTAAATTTACTACAGGCTCCCTTACCCATTGGAGCACTCTTAGAGCTGTGTACATATTCCAGAGAGAGAAAAAGAAAAAAGAAAAAACCTGCAGTAAATAAAACAATCTAAATAGTAGGGAAATTTGTTAACCGGAAGCGTATCCTTGGACGCAGGCTACCTAAGCACCTGGAATGATTGCTTATCTAGAATTAGGGTCAAAGAAAGCCCTGAGCTGTGTTCTTTGGACTTTATCTCCTAAACAATCTTTATCAAAACAGGAAGGCCATTTACGTAAGAGTACTGGAGTGTATCTATAGAAAAAAATAAGGAACTCCAGGCCTCCTAAGCCAGTACCATTTCTTGAGTTTAAATTCTTTTTGAAATGCTAAGTATAATTCTAACACATTGTACATACCCTTATCTGTAGTTTCTGGATGGTCAAGTCAGAATATGAGAGTTTAAACTTGTTAGTTTATATTATAAACTCTTAGACTGAAAATAATAGTATTTTAAAGATTTTGAGAAACATTTTGGTAAAATTCTGACTTCAGAAGAAAAGCATAGATTGGTATAGTTAATTATTGAAGAGTTACGGATTTAACAAAAGAATAGATCAGAAGCATGTACTAATGAGGAAAAGACAAAACTTAGAAAGTTGATTAAGCTGATGAGCCATGTTACCAGCTAAAGCCAGTGTTAATATGGCTCTGTTATTTGATGGAAAAGAATGGCCAGGCCTCCCTCACGATAAGTGCTGCAGGAGCAAGGGTGGAACTCCTTCTGGGTACTGAAAAAGAATTCAGTAGGTGGATGTGTCCAGTTGAGGCTGGATCAGAACCTCATCCCTTCCTAGAGAAGTCAGTAGGCTCTACCTGGTTCCAGTTCTAACTGCTTTCTTTTGGGAAAACAGGAAGCCTGCTGTTAACATAAGGGTATTTCATGGTTTGCTTAATGATGCATTACAACCGAGGGGATATAATCATATACCAGTTATCTTTACCTACTGGAGTGATGGCTCAGCAGTTATGAGCATTCATTCCCTGCTTTTCCAGAGGACTGAGTCTCATTCCCAGTGCCTAAGTCAGGCAGTTCACAAATGCCAGTAACTCCAGCTCCAAGGGATCCGAGACCCACATCTGTTCATACACAGAAAAATAAAAATAAATATAAATATTTTTAAATGACCAAAGGAACTTCCTGGGGCTTTTACAGTTCTGTTCAACCTGTAACCTAATTCCAGTTTTTATTTTTCTTTATTAATTTTTTTCAGCTTTTTAAAGATACAGTGTGCAAAATTAAATATACACAAAGAGCACAATTTTGTACTGTTATTTGTACATACTGTGAAGAGATGACTGGGATTACGCCAGTTAACCATTTCCTCAGTTATCTTTTGTGAAAAGTTCAGCGTACTACTAGCCATGCTGTTGCTGAGAGTGCATCCTAGCAGCTCTCCAGAAAGTACTCCCCCTAGAGAAGCAGTTCTCAACCTGTGGGTCTAACAACCCTTTCATAGGGGTCACCAAGACCTTCCTGTGTATCAAATATTTACATTAAGATTCGTAACAGTAGCAAAATTACAGTTATGATATAACAATGAAAATAATTTTATGGTTGGAAGTCACCACAACATGAGGATTTAATAAAGAATTTAAGATTAATAAAGAATTTAATAGATTTAAAGATTAATAAAGAATTTAATAAAGTGTTGCAGCATTAGGGAGGTTGAGAATAGACTTAATAGGTCTGTTCATTTTATGACATCAGAATTGTGCATCCTGTTCTCTCAACCCTGGGACCTAACTGCCTTTCCCTCTATGAGTTTGGTTTTTTAGATTCTATGTAAGAGATGATTTAGATAAATACTTAATATGCCTAACATAGTAATGAAACCAATATTTATTAATCATATATCATGTTATTTAAAAGTAGATGATTTCAACAAAAGTAATAGCCTTATAATAACTTTTTAGAGATGGTTCTGTAGCATTGTGATATTAGGAAGTAAGAAGAGTTCATTGGTGACAACTGTTTTTATTTTAACCTTAGCCAAATTAAATACAACTTTTTAAAGATTTATTTAATCACGTATTTTATGTTTAAAAGTACTTTGTCTTCATGCACGCCTGAAATAGTAATCCCATCCTATTACAGATGGTTGTGAGCCATCATGTAGTTTCTGGGAATTGAACTTGGGATCTCTTAGAGACAGGGTCTCACTAGGGATCTCTTTAAGACAGGGTCTCATTATGTAACTCTGTCTGGAACTTGATTTGTAGTCCAGGCTGTCCTGTGACTCACAAAGATCTGCCTGCTTCTGCCTTTCCGGTGATTAAAGGTCTGTGCCAGCATGCCCAACAGTGTAACTTTTTATATTGTGAAGATTTAACTTTGCTGGGTCTTTCCAACATACTCTACGATTGAAAGTGACTTGTACAGGGTGCGTTTTGAGGGGTTTACTACAGACATAAAAGGAATGTTTTCAATTTCAGGGACTGCTGTCTATGCTAAATGTTAGCATTTAAGAAAAAAGCTTCCTTGTCACCATTTAACATTGAACTTTTTAAAAATGCATTTAAAATACAAATCTGCTGCATATTTTAAAGTATGGTACCCCCTGAAAATACTCAGTGAGTTTCTCAGGTAAAGCCTCTTCCCATACACATACAAATCAGTAGTCAGTTTTAACCACACCAAATTGGAATCTTCCCAATACTGATACAGATACTTGAGATATAAATAGGAAATTATTTAGTAAGTGGTCAGCATTGGATTGCCATACATTGTCTGCACTGTGACAAGGAAGCAAGAATCAGAACAGAGCTTTTTGCCTGTGGGGTTTAAATTTAAACCCTGCTGTTCTGCACAGTAGCATCTAAATAGCAGGGCATTAGCAGCAGAAAACATCTTCCTTCCTTCTTTCCTTCCTTTCTTCTTTTCCCCCATCTTTCACTTACTGTAAAATGTATGTTCTGAACGAACTGCTTGCTTTCCCCAGAGCTCACAATTGTTCTGGGATTATTCTTAGATTTTTCCACAACAGTCTTGAGTGGACTAGCCCTTGAAACAGCAAGAGACTGCTTTCCCCACCTAGTTCCTAAAGAAGAAATGCTACTGAGCTTGTGGCTTGTTTGGGATTTTTGGTTTTAGTTTTTGCTCTTTTACATTTCAGTGTCAAGTTGCCTTAAGCAAATCATGTAACCCCAACTGCTACCCCTCCTGTTTTTGTATCTTTGAGCACGCAGCCCTTAGATAATGCTAGTTTTTGAAAATAACAAATTATTTTGTAAACCATAAGCCATTAATTTGAGACAATGTAAGCATAAAAGTCAAGGAAATCTGGGTATTCAGGATCTTATTACTTATTAAATTTTATTTCTTTGTATGTATGTGGGTGGGTGTGCATGTAGAAGTCAGGGGACAGCTTGCAGGAGTTGGTTCTCTCCACCATATTTGTCCCAGGATTGAACTCTGCTGTCAGACTTGGTAGCATTCACCATTTCCCACTGAGCCGTTTCATCAGCCTAATATTAATGCTTTTATTGTTTAACATACTAGCACATGTTGCTTTTAAACTTCTTTTCTCATCAACTTTAAGTAAAAATGCTAGTCTAGTACTCCTTGTGTTGTGAGACTTGTTCTTTGTGTATCAGGAGTTTTTTTAAAAATCGAAAATTGCTTAGATTATGGATATCCTGGCAGTGTTACTTATTGAGAAAATAGCTCTTCTTAAACAAAATTTAATGTTTATTTTGGTTTGCTGTGCAGTATTAGCAAGAAAACTTGATCTTTGTGGTCCTGCACACACCACTGGTTAGAAAACAACAGAAGGCAGGGGCTCGGGGAAAATCCAAACTTGCATATGTTGGTCCGAACAGTTGATGGGTGGCATATTGCACGTTATTCATCCTGGAGTGATAGGTAACTTTTGTTTTAAAACAACTCCAAAAAAGCCACAACTGACAGTGCTTTTCGGCTTTCTCGCTTCTTATAAGCCACATAAAGTAATAGTTTCATAATAAGTTTTTTATGTAAACTTGAAGTATGGAAACTAAAATCAGCTGAAGCTGATCAGTAGGGGTTTCACTTTATCCTTTCAAATTGAAAACATGCAACCCAGCTATAGGATACATTGTGAAAGGTCCATTGGCTCCTTTAGAAATAATTGTGGTTGCTACATAGTTACTAGTTAACTTGGGCTTCTGGAAGTCAGGTTTATTTTGTTATGTTTTGACAGCTTGAGCCTATAAGCTTTTGGGAAGCAACTAATGGGTGACAACTTTATTAAAAAAAAAAAAAAAAAAAAAAAAAAAGTGATGTAGGTCCTGTCTTGTTAGCCCAGGGCTCAAAAGCAAAACACCAGTTCTCATCGACTTGATGGCCACATATCAGTAGCTGCTTATAGTTCTGCCATTTAAACACTAGTTGGCAGACTCTGTTTCTTCATCATGGTTAAACATAGTCTAGCCTTCCCAAATGCTGATCTGACTCACAGCATGATTCACTTACTCACTGAACAAATGTATGAATTTAAAATGTAACTGGTTTTTAAATTTCACATAAACTGTACTTCAGACCAAGGAAGAAAGTTTTTAAATTTCACATAAGCTGTACTTCAGACCAAGGAAGAAAAATTTGCTTTTAAATATTACCTTCCTCTTGTTAGGTTTTAAGACATTACTCAATAGTGCCAGAGTACCAAGTGGGCATCTTTTTAGATCTATCCACTATTTGTTTGCTTCCTGTTGAATTTTCCTCCCATAGACATTTGTGTGAAGTGTACAGGTAAGCCTGTTGTAAGCAATTGACAAGTTTCCCTCTTTAAAAAAGAGCATCTCCATCTAGCTTGCAGTAGGATATGCCACTTTAATTTAAAGATGCTATTTAGCATGTCATTGGCATAGAGAGAAAGGTGAATATAGTAAGCTAACTTGGTCTTTCCCAGGCTAGCCTGGAACTTGTGATCCTCCTGCCTCAGCTGGGATCACAGGTGTGCTGCCATAACTGTCTTCTAGCCTGATCTTTAATACACGCTCTATGAATCTGAACAAAGTGACTTCCAAAGAGGGACAGAATGGGCAGAATATTTTAGCTTAATACCTTTTGAAAAAATAAGAGAAGGAAAATGAGAATGTAAACATGTATTTGCTGGAAGAAAACCAACACGAAAACATACAGAAACCACTGAAAATAGAGTGGAGGGAAGTGAGGCTGTGGATACAAGTGTAAAGCTTGAGTCATGCCTATTTTATATACCAAGGTCAGATTTAATAGACGAGGGGAAAAAATATTAAAAATCTTTAGAAACACAGATGAGCTCAATTAGCACAGGAAATCTAAGCAGAATGTATCAAATTGGTTGTGCAGGCTTCCAGTAAACAGGACTTAGACTGTATATCTTTCCTGAAATGTGTAAGGACAGTAAGAAGTTGAAGGAAATCTCCTTACCTTTGTGTTTACATTTGTATACACTGTGGCACGGAGTGTGGATGGAGGTCACAAGACAGTCATGAGTGTCAGTCCTCACCTTCCACTTTGCTTGAGACAGTGTTATTTGTTCACTGCTTCGTGTGTCTGTGAGCCTTGCCTGCCCCTAACTCACATAAAGGTGAAAGGACAAAAATAAACAATAACAACAAAAGCCACCTCTGACCTCTCTGATCTCCACTGTGCTCCATTGTATATGCACGCTGCCTCCACATGTACATCATTCACAAAGTAAAAATAATGTTTGAAATGTGCAAAATTACTATTCTTTTTTGAGTTTTTTGAGACAGGGTCTCACTATATAGCTCTGGCTTTTCTGGAACTCACTATGTAGACCAGGCTGTTCCCCAAACCCTCGAGATTCATCTGCTTCTGCCTCCCAAGTGCTGGGATTAAAGACATGCACCTCTACACCCAGCTTATTCTTAAATTTTATTATGCCGTTGAGATTTGGTAGGAGAGGACCTTAGTTCTTTATTCTCGGAATAAAGAATTCTCTAAATTCCAAAGAATTTATTAGAATTTTCATGTTTGTACCTTATTTTTTGCCTCTATTATATGAAAGTATGCATGCACATATATATGTGAATGCATGTATATACCACATGAATATTCAAAGATTCATTCTAAATCAAGAGTATATACATATTTATTATACTGTTCTTTTGAAAACCTTTTTCTGTGTTAAGAGTGATAAGTTTGGGGAAATAAAAGCTCCAGCAGTGGTGCTAGGAGAGGAAGGTGAACAGTCCTTTCTAACATGTTACTAAAGTAACACCTATGTTCTATGGAACAGGAGTCTACAGTCACTAGTGCTCATTTTCTCTTGAAATCTAGAGGTGCCAGTAGTTGCGTATTAGGAGAAGGTAAGCTAGCATGATGTGAGGGTAAGGCATTAGGCTAAGGAGACATGGAAAGTCGGTCTGAATGTGCTTTACATTATGTTGTCAGTTGTGTTTTTTAGAAAATCAGAAAGGCCACCTCTGTACTACTTAACACCTCCTTCAAAAAAACACAGAATAAAAAGCCATTAACTTGCTTTTTTTACCTTTAGTTGGCAACTGCTTGGTTGACTGCAGCTCTTAGGGAGACAGTAGAGGCCAGTGAAGAGTTGTCTCTTGAAGAAGAGGAGTAGTGGCTGATGGTAACACCACGTGTGCTTTGGCAAGTTTTCAAGTGTTGTCGCTCATGTTTTCAGTGACTCGGCTCTATGGGCCTGACAGCACCTCATTCTTCCTCATACTAACCTGCCTTGACACAGTATCACATTGAGTCTCATTTTGAAGGGCATAATTTGTCTGACTGTAGAGTTGGATTCTAGTAGTGTGTGTTGTGATTAGTCAGCCTGCCAACCCACTCCCTCCTGGAAACTCAGGCCCCATCTGGGGAGACTGAGAACTTAAGAAGGAAGAAGGAACAGCCAAACCCTGCTAGGTCTCAGAAAACATTTCTGTACCAGGAAATGAAAGAGGCTAAAGGTGCCTAGTGTTAGGAGAGGGTAGGGTGTTTATTGTTGGTTTTGGTTTTTTGTTTTGTTTTGGTTTTGTTTTTGTTTTGGATACATTTAAAATGGGAATCAGACTGATCTCTGCTAAGAATCAAAAAAGGATGCTACATTGGGGAGGTGAGGCTGACTGTTTGGACCTCTTTTCTATCCTCTGAGAAGGTAGTGGCTGGGAGTAGAGTCTTAAAAGGAATAATTAGCTGGAAGTTGTATGGAGAAGGGATTAAAAAAGATATAGGAGCCTTAGGCAGGGTTTTAATATACATTTTAGTAATTGTCCGTCCTAAATTTTCTAGTTTTTGATAGTCTTTTTGGCTCAGTGCTGTTACCTAAGAAATATGTTACCCACAATTCCTAAACAGCAAAATTCTGTGCACAATATGCCAGAGAAAGCAATGGGAGAGAATATATATGTTTTTAAATGCCTCAGAAAACCAGAAGAGGGATGCTGGGCCCTCAGATAATATCAGTAGTTAGAAAGACTGGTCCTTCTATGCTTCTAAGGTGTGCTTTCTTAATGATTTGTTTTCCTAGTACTTGCTGTTTACCTTTGAGTCTAGTTCTTCACCCTTAGGAGAAAACCTTCCTGAGGAAATTAGAAGCTGTTAGATAGGTATGTGAAATAACAAAGTTAATAAGATGTCTGCCTAACCTCTAATTTTTGGAGTACCCACATTAAACTATCTGGATAAGGCATAGACTCAAGTCATCATATCTACTAAACTATTTGAAAAGCTGCTTTAAAATCACACCTTAAACTGGCTTGAAATTTAATTAGATTTTAAAGATAGAACAAATAGACTTCCGTGTTTGTGTGTGTTGTAGGAGCCAGCATGTTCCTAGAGGAGAGGTGAAGTCCATGGCAAAGCCGTCTGTTACCGTTACAGGAGAGTCAAAGCACACACCCAGATTCTAGAGAGTCTTAGTTCTTGCATCGGTCTTTCAGAGGATGAAGTGGGTATTTAGTGCCAAGCAAATATGTTGACCAAAAGAATATAATGCACATTGTATATTGTCCTGATCATTGTCACTTAACCACAGGGTCATAGTAGTGTTCTGGTAGCTTCTAATTTCCTCTAATTGAAGAGAGAGAAAGAAAATTTGAATTAGGTATGGGAAGGAGAGAGGGCAGCTGAGCTATTTACTTCTGAGTGTGTAGACCATACCTTTTCAGAAGTAGACTCAACTTTGGGTAGTAAAAAGTATTAAGATCAATTAAACAAATGATTACAATTATTTTTCTTTTGAAGTTTATAACTTTTTTGGGTTGCCTATGTTTCCTTTGTCTTGGTAAGTACTGTACTTACTATCTTGTAGATCACTCTGTCACTACACCAACCATAATGAACCCAAATTATTAGGTCAGTGTTACAGAGAAGTCAGTCCAACCATCATAAGTTATGCTTTAAAATAGCACACTATACTGATATGTACTGTACTGGCCTTAAGATGCAGCAAGTAGACATCTGTTTGGATGTGCTTGTTGGAGAATGGTCGATGTAGCCTATCCTTTCTCAGATGTGCTGTTAGTCTGAGAGTGGAGCTGAATGGTACTTTGGGTATTTTGTCTACGTTTCCTTCTTTCTTCCCTGTACTTACTACCTTATGCTAAAGCACCCCAGTGAAAACCTAACGGTTGGAGGAAATCATGACAATAAGAAGTAATACAAAAACCAAGCTTTTGCAATTGTCTTTGGGTTTTCTTTTATCCAAATTACCATATTTTTCCACTTAACTACACTGAGTTTAACCCAAACAGAAAGCTGCTATTAGATCTGGCTTCACTAGAAACCAGAAATTAGTTTTGGCAGCAGTATCCTTATTTACAGCATAAAGGTGAACAGCATACAAAGATTCTTTCCACCAAGAGAGAACCAGCTGCTAGCTGGAAAGAACCTGTAGAGTTAGACTCCTGGAGCAAACTGGCAGAGCCACAGCATTCTGTAGCAGCTGCTGTGAGACAAGACTGCAGCTTGTAGAGCAGAGAGGACAAGGATATCGTGCATCTGTGTGCTGCTGCAGGACCACCTTACAGACAGCACTATGCCATTAACACTGGCTACTTGAAATGCGGACGATATCCATTATTCAAGAGATGGGGGGTTAGGAGCACTGCTCATAGTAGTAAGCTACTTGCCATAGCCTACTATTTTTAGATGGGAAAGATTTTGCTAAGCTTTAGACCACTGATAAGCTTTATTAATATAAGGAGAGATTATGTCTGTTAATCTCAGTTCACTGAAGAAATAGTTCTAGCTTGCTACAACTGCTTCTCTATGTTTTTATCTAAAAATCTGCAAGTGTTACTGAAGTTCCTTCCCCCACCTCACCACAACATAGGTGGTATCTGGAATCCTGGAATGGTGCCCAGAACCTTTTGGGGGGGAAAAAAAGATGAAGAGGAGAGGGAATCTACCAACCAGGAGAAGGGAGCACTTCTGAACAGACTGCCCTGCCAGCAACAGGGAGCCTGGTGGAGAAGTGCTGCCTCTGGAGCCTGTTAAGAGCCACTGATGGGCTCTTGACTATACTTTTTTCACTGCCAAAGTAACTGCATATTAGGTTGCAATTCATTATTTGGTCATCTCTCCTTGATTTACATCTTGCTGACTGAAGAAGTAGTGAACATGTAATTGGAAATCCTATTTAGAAGGATTTAGTTTTTTTTTTTTCTTTTGAAAAGCAGTTATGCATTTGAATTTAAAGTACTTAAAATTAAAGTTTTAACACTTAAAGTAAAAAAATGTCTTGGGCTTCATGATGATATTTGTTAATCATATTCTGAAATGATATATGTGGCTCAGTTTGATTTGTGATTGTCACTTATCTTTGAAGCTTGACTTAATATTGTACGAGAAAGGAGTTTTAAGGTTCACTTATTCTGCAGATGTTTATTAAATACCTTCCTGCATGTGTGAGGCCCTGACTTTCTATGCGGGTATGTAGTTCTTTATGCCTTCAGTATCTGTTTTCAGATTTCATAAAACAGGCTTTCCCTGTGTCAGAGTTGCCAGAAGAAAAAACTCACAGACGGTGAACCAAGATGAATTCTGAACACCCAGATTTCTACCTCTGTCTGCTATTTGATTCTGTCCTCTTCATTCAATTTTAGTGAGATCCATGCTAGATAGGAAGTTCAGAATACAAACCAATGTCCCCTCGTTTGCTACTTTATGACTGTAGAGTCCTACCAATTCTTTTGTTCATTTGTTCATACTAACTGCCTATGCCAAAGCTACAGACCAAAGCTTGGTTCTTATTACACCGCAGTGCTACCCCAGCAGAGGATGGATGTGTTGGAAGAGGGAGACTGTGCAGCTGTAGCTAATGTAGAGTTTACTTTTTAAAATTTATCATTCTGTGTATAGGAATGGTTTGCCTGTCTGCATGTATGTGCACAACATGAGTTCAGTACCTTCAAAGGCCAAGGAAGGGAGTCAGGTCATCTTAGGCTGGAGTTATAGACAGTTGTGAGCTGCCATGTGGGTGCTGGGGATAGAACCCAGGTCCTCTGGAAAAGCATCCAGTGCTTTTAACCGCTGAACTATTGCTCCAGTTCCTGGTTTACTCGTTTTAGCTTGAAAGTGTTGATGATTGGGCCATTTGTATTATACAGAAAAACTTTTCACCTTAATATTTGCTAACGACATAATAGTTTCTCCATAGGAAACTTCTCAGAGTTCTGAATCTGGATTCTCAATTTATACTCTTTTTTTTTCCCAGAAATGTGGGTTTTATCTCAAATTTTGTAGAAAGAGGTCATCAGAATTTTTGTGAGAGTTCAAGAGGAAAGGTTTAAGCCACTGGTTCTCAACCTGTGCGTTGAGACTCATTTGTCAAACTTCTGCCTCCAAAATTACTTACATAATGAACACAGTTTTATGCTTGGGGGTCACCACAAATGAGGAACTGTATTATAGGGTCAAAAAAGTAGGAAGGTCCAGAACCACTGGTTTAAGCTGTATAATTCCATATTTTCACTCATGACTTTGTTTATAAATAATACTGATTGCAAACTATTTTCAATTTATTAAAGCTAATGATCTAAGTATTCTACCGTGTAGATATGGTGGCACATACATATAGCCCTAACACTCAAGCAAATAGACTGAATTGTGACTTCCAAGCTAGCCTAGGTCTTTTAAAAGACCTTGTCATTTAAAAAAAAAAAAAAAAAAAAAATCTGCAAATATCTAGTTCTAATTTATTCTATCTACAAAGATCTTTAAAACTTGTCGTTATTTTCTTCTTTTAGATTCATTCTGATTAGTTAGAATTTAATTAATGGAGAATTTGGTGTTCATTTTAAAACTTCTCTTTCATCTGTACACTCTGATACTTTAAATTTTTACTGGTGCTACAAAACTCTGGGGATACTACCTTGGTTTTATGAACTACAGATGGCATAGCTGGGCTGGAATGTGGTTTGCTATTGCTAGACATCCTATTCAAAAGCAAGGCCACTGCCAAATTCAGAAGAATATGCTACAAGAGCGTGTACTTGGAGAGAATACAAAACCAGGTTATGAGATTATATCGGTTTCTGACAGAATTGAGGGAAAGGATAAAGAGTTTATTAATGTTAGTGTGTAAAAGTTATATAAAAGGGAAGGGAGAAACTTAGATGAAGAAATTTAGTAAAATTGGGTAGTTACTAAAATAAATGGCTTTTGGGGGGTGGAAGGTGGAATTCCCTCCTAGAGGGGGGTTGGGGAGGGGACGGGGAGTACCCAAAGAGGAGACTCAGAAAAGGGGAAACATTGGAAATGTACATAAAGTATCAAAAATAAAAAAGGAGAAAATAAATAAATAAATAAATGACTTTTCAGAATTACCCTCTTCCTCCTCCAACCTAGGTCTTCCTGAAATAACTAGAAAGAGACAGTTGTTTTAAAAGAGTTCAGAAGGCAGCCTCTTTCCCACCCTTCTAATGAGAGTTACTACCATAGTAAGAACCACATGGTAATGCTGAATTTTTGGAAAGTTAGTGTATGACTTTGGAAAATGAAATGTTTTGGTACAGCAAGATGATTCCGAGGGTGAAGATGCCTGCCTTCGAGGCTGACAACTTAAGTTCTATCTCCAGGACTCACATGGTGAAAAGAGAGAACAGACTCCCACAATCGACCTCTGACCTCTTGTGTGCCTTGGTACATGCACATACTCATGATGAATAAGACCCATACAACTCCCTTGAACTAAGTTTTCAGCTTTTTACCTTTCTCTTGTAGCAAATCCAGTTTGCTGATGACATGCAAGAGTTCACCAAATTCCCTACTAAGACTGGCCGGAGATCTTTGTCTCGCTCCATCTCACAGTCCTCCACAGACAGCTACAGTTCAGGTAGGTGTGACTTTCATGTTCCCTCTGTCTGTTTTTATTCACTGGTGCTCTTCACTAATACTTAGAATGTGAAAATCACTCCCAGCAAGACTTGTAGCTGAGGATGCTTTTGTTGAGATTTTCTTTCCCAGGCTGTTTTCTATGTGGTCTGTGACCATTGCCTAGTTAATGGTACTGGGAAGTTCCTATATCCACATTTGCAAGGGAGGAGAAACCGTGGTATTTTTGCTTTCAGAACTGCCGGGCAGTGGTGGTGCACGCCTTTAATCTCAGCACTTAGGAGGGAGAGACTGGCGGATTTCTGAGTTCGAGGCCAGCCTGGTGTACAGAGTGAATTCCAGGACAGCCAGGGCTATACAGAGAAACCCTATCTCCAAAAACCAAAAAAAAAGAAATGTACTTTTAAATATAAGTTATTTGTATAAAATATACCCCTCCACTCATGGTTTTCTTTTTGTTGCTAAGACAGCTTGAATTATGACAATAAAATTTGTATTTTTGTCTCCTTTTATTTACAAGATTACCCTTCATGTTGACATGTCTTTCCCTGTTAATTTCTGGAATGGGAAGATATAAAGTATTGTAATGTGACTCCAGCTGTTTTCCTACCCTCCTGTCTTAGCCATCTGTAGTAACTAAGTCTTTGTTCTGGTTAAATTGTGCCTATCTCTGCCACAGAGAAGGTATTAGAAAATAACTGGAAAGGCTGTTTAGAGGCTGAGACGACTCAGTAAACTACTTACTCTGCAAGCATAAGGACCTGAGTTCAATCCACATAAAATGCTGGGTGGGGTGGTACATTCTTGTAATCCCAGTACTGGGAAGACAAGCAGATTTCTAGATTGACTCGCTGGCCAGCTGTCTGCCCTAGCCTTCTCAGTGAGCTCCGGTTCCCAGTGACGGACACTATGGCACCTGCGATGAACTAACTGAGGTTGACCTCTCTGACTTCCATATGCACACACATACATTCACAAAAGCTTCTGAATCGTAGAAAAGGAACAGAAGAAAACATTTAGAGGCATCTAATACAGTTCCTTCATCATTCAACAAAAGAAATAGTTAAAAGATTAAAAGGCTTACCCCCAGTCCAGATTGCTATTAATGAGGATTTGTATGAAAAGCCCTTCATTGTTTCTTATCAGTATTGTTTGCATTGTTTTATTAACTTCAAGGGCTGGTTGTGAGGTTTAAGAAATGTTAAAAAATATATCAAAGAAAATTGTATTTCTTCTCTGTGACACTGATAACCCAACCAATATAGGCAGGATAGGCAAACAAGAACAAATGTAGGTAGGGAAACATAAATGGTTATGGATTCTGTGGAGCTGAAGCGTGCAAGAAACAACCCCAAATAGGATGTCTATCAAAAATGAAAAGATATCTGGTGACAAACTAAATTAGTGTGAGATGAGCAGAGCACTTATAGGTAAACGGGAATTCATGTGGGAAGATTGTGTTCTGGAAGGAAAACAGAGATGGAAGAAGTGAGGTTCCCAAAGGTCTCAGTGGTCATCTTACAGAAACCATTGGAACAGAGCTGAACTGTTAGAGTGGACAGGATGGCGTTTCCTAGTGTTTGTGCTGATTGCACTTCTGTCCTTTGTGCAGTGACCAGGGAAACATCCAGTTCCGAGAGGAAAGAAGGGACTAGAAAAGTAATGCATGACTGTAGATCCTATTGCATATTCATCTGAAGGATGGATTTAAATTTTATGTCAAGTCTTTATCTCAGATTATCTTTTTGACAGATTTTTTTCCCCCATAGCTGTGAAAAAGATCTGCTTGTTTTCTGTCCTTTTGTGTATTCCTTGAGCATAGCCTGGTATAAAATTTTTTAGGAATTGCTTTTATCTATATTAGTGGTTCTCAGAAGCAGTACCTGGGAACTTGTTGGAAATACCACCTTGAATACCTCCCAAGACCTGCCAAATGCGAACTTTGGCCAGGGCTCTAGCAATCTGTACTTTAACAAGCAGACCATTCTGATAGATATGTAACTTGAGAACCAGTGATCTATAGAAATGGCATTCCTTATCACTGTTACTCCATTCTTGTAGAGTCTGGTTAAAGTCGGGAGAAGCTAAGTAACTGTTAGGGAGGATCACCACAGGTGGTACAGAATTAGGCTCCATAGTTCTCTATCACACACACTGGGGGCAAAGTATCATAGGGTGAGTGACAGAGCTGTGGTGCTAAGGGATACAATTTCATTCACACCAGCTGTCAGAGCCTGGAGGAGCAGAACTGATGACGTAAAAGGGACTTGCAATTAAAAGTGTTAGCTTCACTTAAATAACAGTCCCACGGGGACTACACTCAGTGGAGTTTGGGCCAATGAGGTTTTTCTCTCCCTGTTTCTTTGCTGTCTCTAGCTGCATCCTATACAGATAGCTCTGATGATGAGGTTTCCCCCCGAGAAAAGCAGCAAACCAACTCAAAGGGCAGCAGCAATTTCTGTGTGAAGAACATCAAACAGGCAGAGTTTGGACGCCGGGAGATTGAGATTGCAGAGCAAGGTAAAGGAGGGAGGGAGCAGAGGACCAGAAGCACCCTTTGCACTGCTTATCAACACCTGGGCAATTTAAGTGTCCTGGAAAAGAGTTCTCACACTTGGGATAAACACTTCTCTCTCAAGGAAACTGAGCCTTAGGATTCTTGTGTTTTGGGTTTTGTTTTTTGGGTTTGGTTTTTTTTCTGTTCCCAGTGTATGGTAATTACAGAGTGGTTTCTGTTCCCCTCATCATGACACCATACTCACAGGTCTACAGTGCATAGTCAGCAAATGTCGGATCATAACATAGTGGTTAGTTGTGTGGGATATTTTTGCAGCTGCCAATACCAGAGATCCAGAGTTCCCAAAAGCAGCTGATATGACAGGTTTCTAACCTAAGGTTGTGGTACCCTGGGGTCTCATTAAGTCCTAGACACCCTCAGCTGGAATGCAGTACAGGTGACTGACAATCAACTGCATCTTAGTTTCTTTCTTCCTCTATACTACTCCAAGGGTCTCTGTTCTTCTGTCCTTTGGGTTTTTTTGTTTGGTTGGTTTTGTTTTTCATGTCGGAGGTATGTTTCATACTCTGAGCTTGACAGGCTCAGGTAAGATAACAGAGAAAAATAGAAATGTCTTCCACTGAGTTCAAAGTCATTCCTCTTGGTCTGATGAAGACATACAGAGAAGTCTGTCCACTTTGGCCAGTTTTGAAAATTTAATTCATTCTCTGCTCAGGCCTTGGTATATATAAAGCAGAAGCAAGACCTGCCAATTGTGTTTACATCATAACCTCCAGTTACTCCATTGGTGAGACTTCTAGTCATCAGGGAAATACATTTGGCATGCTCTACCCCATCTCACCATGGGTCAGCAGACCTAACCCTGCTTGTGACTGGGCAGGAGCGAATGGTGTTGGTATTGTGGACCTGGCTCAGATCCTCTGTTCTTCCACAGACATGTCTGCTCTGATTTCACTCAGGAAACGTGCTCAGGGAGAGAAGCCTTTGGCTGGTGCTAAAATAGTGGGCTGTACACACATCACGGCCCAGACAGCGGTGAGTTTGTTGGAAGAAAATAGAGCGACTTCTGATATAAGGGGAAGAAAAAAATTTTTTTTTTTTTTTTTTTTTTTTTTTTTTTTAAATAAACATGCCATCCCAGGCGGTAGTGGTAAAGAAGCAGACGAATCTCGGTGAGTTGGAGGCCAGCCTGATCTACAGAATGAGTTCGAGTACAGCCTGGACTACACAGAGAAATCCTATCTTGAAAAACCATAGACAGACAGACAGATGAACGAACATTCCTTTCCTTCCTACCTAGCTGACATAGGAGAATGTAAAATGATTGTTATAAAAATGTTTGAAGACTTTTAGGAACATGTCTTTCAAGCATAGATAAGTAACTATGTGCCACACAGCTGACTTGTACCTTTGTGTACTTCTCCAGTGCCAGATCAGCTCGGTGAAGTTACAGATACTATCCTCTTGGTGACATTTGTCCCCTGCTCCTGGGTAGCCCCACTTTTGCTCACCCATCTTTCTGTACATCCATAGGTATTGATTGAGACCCTTTGTGCCCTGGGGGCTCAGTGCCGCTGGTCTGCCTGCAATATCTATTCAACTCAGAATGAAGTAGCTGCAGCACTGGCTGAGGCTGGTAAGTTCCTTTTTTTTTTTTTTTTAAACCAACTTTGCCTCAAGTAACTAAATACAACACAATAAAATTGTCATTATACAATGTATATCTGGGGACTATAAATTTGGGCAGTCTTAAAACAACAGAGCCTTAGCCAGGCAGTGGTGGCGCACACCTTTAATCCCAGCACTTGGGAGGCAGAGACAGGCGGATTTCTGAGTTCGAGGCCAGCCCGGTCTACAGAGTGAGTTCTAGGACAGACAGGGCTATACAGAGAAACCTTGTCTCAAAAAACCAAAAAAAGAAAAAAAAAAAAAAAAAAAAAAAAAACCCGGAGCCTGGATATAAAGCTTAATGATGGAATATTTCCCTGAGCATGCAGCAACAACAGTGAATTCAATCCCCATTATCATGACGGGTGAAGAGAACGGGAAGAAATTTATAGTAAAACCAAGGTATACTTAAAAATAATAACAAAAGAAACACCTAAGGAAATACTCAATTGTAATGTTAAATGGATGAAGGAAGAATAGTAAATGTGAGCTCAGCTGGTCTCTTTTCCCCAAAAGTCTTATCAATTTTGAGAGAACACTGTAAGTAGTGTCTTTTATATTGATGGTTAATGGATTATTTGGTATTTTATAGTACACTAAAATGTATGTGCTATAAGTTTTAGTTAAAAATAAAATAATTTTTATTGTCAAAATGTTCAAAAGTACATCATCTTGAAGTTGGTCTGAGGACCTTCCACCTTCTAGGATCTTGAGAAAGTTATAGTATAGACTTTAATTCTTTTCTAATAACTGTTTATTGTAGAAAAGATTTAAGACATTTAAAAAAAAAAAAACAAAGATTTGACAAGCTTCTCTTTATACATTACATTGGTAAATCAAATCTTAGTGTGCACACATTTTTTATAACCGAAACATTACATTTCCAGAAGTAATTTCTCATATCACTGAACAGTGACCACCTCATTCATTCATATGGCCACATGGTTTTTCTTCTTCATTTTCTAGAATTGCATGTTTAAGTTATTCTGAGACATCTGTTGATGTACAGTGGTCTAGAGGGAGCTTTGTGTTACACACTTCCCTTAGCCTCCTTAAGATGCAGTGTAAAGTGTAAAATTGGCCTAAAGACAGTAATATTATGACTCCAAAATATTTTTAAAACAGAAATCTCTTAATTTCTTAACTAAAGTAATTTCTGAACTAAAAAGTACTATTTTGATGTCTACTCTTTTAAGTTTTCCCTCTTCAGAATTGTTTCTTTTCCCTTCATTCCTCTTATGGACCTCAGAAGCTGGCACTGATGTTTGCATCAGAGGCAACATTAACTGGTTTATTTCTGTCTCCATAGGAGTTGCAGTATTTGCTTGGAAGGGCGAGTCAGAAGATGATTTCTGGTGGTGCATCGACCGCTGTGTCAGCATGGACGGGTGGCAGGCTAACATGGTAATCATTCATGCCCACCCCATACTTTTTACGATGGATTTATTTCCTTTTCTCCCTTAAGGCATGGTTCCCTAAATATATTTTTGTATGTTTGGTCTTATTTGCTGGCTATATTGCTAAAGTGTTCATAACACAGTTCCTACTTGGTATGGATCTAAGACACACAAGGCCCTGGATTCAATCTCCAGCACCAAAAAGAAAAGGAAGGAAGGAAGGAAGGAAGGAAGGAAGGAAGGAAGGAAGGAAGGAAGGAAGGAAGGAAGGAAGGAAGGAAGGCAGAGCAAAGCAAGCAAGCTCTGAGAAGTGAATAGAAAGGTGGGGGAAGGGTAAGCTGAGATGGACACATGGCTCTAACACAGCAGAATAAACAGAAGGAAATGATGTGCTCCCTCTTTGGAGTAGGAGTCTTATTTCTTTCCTTCTTGCTCCACTTCTCCTTTTGCATTCAAAGGAGCCATATATTTCAACCAGACTGAAAATGAGCCCATGATTTGTAACACTTACTTACTGTAGCTGGGCATGGCGCAGGCCTGTAACCCCAGCACTTGAGAGGCTAAAGCAGGAGGAATCCTCGGACTCAGGAATTTTACACTAGCCTGAGCAACATAGCAAGATCCAGTCTCAAAAAAGAGCTTTCCACTGTAGCCTAGAACTCATTTAGGAATTCTTTTAACCATTTTACACCAACAGATTTAACTATATTTCCACTGTCTAAGCCTATTCTGCAGAGCATTAAGAAGTGCTCTTCCAAAATATCCAGGGCTCTCTCACTAGTGTAGAAAATGGGCTCAAAGTTCCCCCTAGCTCTAGCAGCCTGAATGCCCATAGAAGTCTTCTGGCTGTTCTGTAGATCCTGGATGATGGGGGAGACTTAACCCACTGGGTTTATAAGAAGTATCCAAACGTGTTTAAGAAGATCCGAGGCATTGTGGAAGAGAGCGTGACTGGTGTTCACAGGTAACAGATTCTGGAGTAGCTGCCCCTTGTGTCCTTGCCTCATGAAATTCTTCTGGTCTCTCCTAGACTTTAGGGCTGTGTTTCAGACTTAAAATAACTATGGGAGTGTCTTCATTAGATAAAACTGAGTTTTTACTTTTGCAAAATCAAAGTGACCATAGAAGGAATTTTGAAGGAATTTTTTTCAAATTCTAATTCACTTGTTTTTATCGCTCCCATTTATTCCACTGAATAATTAATTAACAATTATTTGGGGGTAGGGGCGTAGAAAGGAGTGTGTCTTGGAAAACTTGTGCTCAATGTTGTATTATAATTTTTATATTTTAAATATGGAGGGAAAAGTCTATTGAAAAACTACATGTGATGCAACAGAAAGTAAAACTGGAGATAGACTCTTGGCTCGGTGGAAATAACTAAGTGATGTCTAGGAGTACTGCTCTCCTGGGGCAGTGCACAGGATTGCTCTCACAGACGCAGTAAACCACATCAGAACTGTTGTCATCTTTGTTTACTGGAAGTAGACAAGTATTTAAAGTCAGAACAATGCTGGCCTAAGGTTATAATGTTCCCTTTGTGGAAGAGCAGTAAATTACTTCAACTGAAAATTTTTTATTTTCTTCCAAAATTAAAGGATAAAGGTAGAAGGAAATGAGTTGAGGACAGATGGCAAGAAAATAGTCGTGTTTCCAAAGAACTTCTGGGCATAAATAAGACTAAGGAGGGCAGCATGGAACTTGAAGAGACATAAGCAGATTTGATGTTTATTGTTTATCACCTAACTAGCTGTGTGTTTGTTTTGTGGCTTCTTCTCCCTTTAGGCTGTATCAGCTCTCCAAAGCTGGGAAGCTCTGTGTTCCAGCCATGAATGTCAATGATTCTGTTACCAAACAGAAGTTTGATAACTTGTACTGCTGCCGAGAATCCATTTTGGATGGGTATGTTGAAATGTATACATTCAGACTTGCAGGGACTAGTGGTATTTGTTTGACGTATTAGTCTGATACCTATAGCTTATCCCTGTAGTCTCCCTCCTTTACATGTTATTTAAAGGGGCCCATTTCACACTTATCTCAGCCAGCTTTCAATTGAATTTCTCCTGGGTATTGCTCTACAATACAATGAGTTTGAATTTGGTACAAATGAGTTGTAAATGATGTTTGAGATGAGCCCTTGTCTGTTTCCACAGCCTGAAGAGGACCACAGATGTGATGTTTGGTGGGAAACAGGTGGTGGTGTGTGGCTATGGTGAGGTAAATAGTTGGGCCCCCATGTGTCTTAGTAGAAGGGCTTTAGAGAAACATTGGATGGAGACAATCTAGAAACACTGATGTATGTTTTTTGATGCTGTGCTTGAAAATAGTGGCAAAAGTCCTTTTCATATTCACAAATTAAAGGCATAGAGTGTATTGAATTTTCATATTTTACCAGTTTATCTTATTGATGTCAGCATTACTGCCTCCCACTTACAACCTTTTATGAAATAAAATTCAAGTGAATAATTAACATTTTATCCCCATCTTATGACTTACATTATAATGGAGAAACTGAAGTGACATTATCGTTGAGTATCTCTACACTGGACTAGGTCCTAGGAAGTTCTTGGGCTGCTAGGTATTGAGTGAGTTTGGAAGTGAGTTTTACCAGGTTTTTATGGGGGGGTAAATCAATTGTTCTTGTTTGATCTTGTTTTCATAATGGTAACTGTTACCCAAAGCCACCCTCTCCCCAACTCTTGTTGTGACTTGTCTGCTAAATTATCTCTAATTGAGGTTTACAGCCTAGTTTGGGTTTCTTTCTGCTCCAGCTGGGTTTGGAGCGTTCACTGGATGATGACTGATTTAAAGAAGCTAATTCCTACCTCCTCAAAAGCTTATGTGCCCCAATGATTGTGTCTTCTTAGACCTGGCAACTTGGGCTTTCCTATATTCTGCAGGTAGGAAAGGGCTGCTGTGCTGCTCTCAAGGCCCTTGGAGCAATTGTCTACATCACAGAGATTGACCCCATCTGTGCTCTGCAGGCCTGGTAAGGATAGAGTACTGATAACACTATTGCATTTGATGTCCAATGCTTTGTATTTCGGAGAGCTGGTGGTTGAGTCACTTCATTGTTTTTGTAGAAATCTCCCAGGAGAAGAGAGTAAGATGCTTTGTTCCCTTCACTCTAAGCCTTTTATGGGGTCTCGGCATTTTCTCCTCCTGTGTAGACTCATGGGGCTCCACAGAAGCAAATCTGTGGTTCACTATAACTCATCATTTACCATTTCTTGGATAGAGCATTAGCTTTGACTTTAGAAGGGGATTTTGTCATCTAATTTTGTGGCCATTTCAGAATGTTTTGTCAACGTGAGAGACACAAATACTTTGCTTTGCTTATAGTGTTGCTTTCTTTTCTTCCAGTATGGATGGGTTCAGGGTGGTGAAGCTGAATGAAGTCATCCGGCAGGTGGATGTTGTAATAACTTGCACAGGTGAGTATCAGTGCTTTGGTGCATGGAGTTAGCAGTGCTAACTCTCAGGCTAAATCTCAAAAGTGACACAGAAGGTAAGACCTGTGCTCAGGGTGAAGTGTTTGAGTTCTCAGAACTTTTAGCATTTTCCAAAAGAGCTTTTTACCATGGTGATTTTTCATATTACTTGGTCTTAAGGCCAAATAATTAAGCTCAAGCATTTTCTTTTCTTTTCTTTTTTTTTTTTTTTTTTTTTTTTTTCTTTTCTTTTCCAGACAGGGTTTCTCTGTGTAGCCCTGGCTGTCCTGGAACTCACTCTGTGGACCAGGCTGGTCTCGAACTCAGAGATCCACCTGCCTCTGCCTCCCGAGTGCTGGGATTAAAGGCGTGTGCCACCACCACCCGGCTCAAGCATTTTCTGTACACATCTTTCTCACAATGTGAGCAAGCTCTTTAATGAATGGTTAGCAAACACCTCCCAGGTTCCAGCTGGAGACAGTTGGTATTCTTGTTGCCCAGCATCTCTTTTTCTTCAGCCACTCTTCTCTACTTTTAGGAAATAAGAATGTAGTGACAAGGGAGCACTTGGACCGAATGAAAAATAGTTGCATTGTATGCAATATGGGCCATTCCAACACGGAAATCGATGTGGTAAGTTTTCTCTCCATTACAGCCAGGCCTTCCTCTGCATTTATTTCACTAGATCCACAACCAGCTGTCTGTTCTTCCTTCCAGACCAGCCTCCGCACTCCAGAACTAACATGGGAGCGCGTACGTTCTCAGGTGGACCATGTCATCTGGCCTGATGGCAAACGGGTCGTCCTTCTAGCAGAGGTAACACACAGCGCCGACTGCAGGCTGGTGCTAGATGCAGAGTGAGGAAGGGGAAGCAGGGGAAATGCTGGTTCTGTGTTCTGGCGAATTCTGTCTTTGGATAAAGATGTGCTTTCCCAGTTGTCTACCCCTTAAAGAGAAGCACACCAAGGAAACCTCCTTGTTGCTAAGTACATGCACTATTTGCAGCCCTTAGCCAATTTCAGCCTTCACACCGATTTGTGAAGAGGGTAAAGCCTACAGTCCTGATCTGAGGAGTGCAGAGAGGTAGAAAGTCCTTCCTGTCTGCTTGACGTTGGTGCCCCGTTAGGACCTGGGAAAAGGCAGCGGCTCATCCTGTCTTTTCTCTCCCCAGGGTCGTTTACTCAATTTGAGCTGCTCCACAGTTCCTACCTTTGTTCTTTCCATCACGGCTACAACACAGGTATGTGGCAAGATGCCTGGTTTTCCTCCACTGAGATGGGAGATGTGGGCATGCACAGATAAGGGCTCTGATGAGTGTACTGGCCATTCTTACTAACCTGTTACCTTTTCCGTGTCCTAAGTTGTTGAGGTTCACAGTTTTCCTTTGAAGAGGTATTTGTGATTGTGTCTCTGAATTGCTGCTCAGCTGAAATTATAGTATTCCAGCTTAGTTATATTTAGTGTGTTCTTTTGTTAGAAACTAATCAGAAACATCACTTTCTCTTATACCAGCTAGCCTTTATCTCAGGGCAGAGTCCTGGGTGCATTCAGATGTCATACTTAACCTAAAGTGCTTTTAAATCTAGTTTTATTTTATGTCCTTGTCTAAAAAATGCTTTGTTCTCCTGCCCTCTGTCCCACCTTAGGCTTTGGCACTGATAGAACTTTATAATGCGCCAGAGGGACGCTACAAACAGGATGTGTACTTGCTTCCTAAGAAAATGGGTGAGTGAAAACGAAGCCTGCATTGACCCTAGTTGGCTGCATGGTTTTATAAAATGACTTTCCTGAAGCACTAACTGTAGAGTCAGAGTTTAGATTGTTCTTCTAGTGCCTGGCCTCAGGAGACATTCTGTTAGCACCATGAGCCTCCATTTTTGTGAGGAGTAATATAAGAGTAGTAGCATGTTGTTTACAGGATTGTAGTAAGGATCCAGGCTAAGGAAAGAAGATGCTCTTACTCTCAAGTACCCTTCCAAAGCACCCCAGGCTGCCCAGTGCAGCTAAGTACAGTTAGACCAAAGTGAGAGAAGCAGAAGCAAGTTGTATTATCCATCTAATGTCTTGATTGGCAAATCACCTCCAACCCAACCTATGCTCCCCATAGGATCACTTACACTTTGTTCATGTGGCATAAACCCTGTCTTGTTCTTTGCCTTTCTACATACTGACACCCACCCCATACTTACAGCCAGTCCACATGCGTGGCTTTACACTTAAAAAACAACTTGCATATTGGGGAGATGCTAATAGTTAAGAGCACTTACTACTTTTGCAGAGGACCCAGGCTCAGGTCCCAGCAGCCATTTAGTGTCTCACAACCATTTTGTACTGGGTAAGGGACTCAGTACCTTTTTCTGGGCTCAATGAGCACCAGGCACAGATGTGGTCCAAATGTATACATACAGGAAAACATGCATACACATAAATTTTTCTTATTTTATATTGCTTTTGGATATTTTGTTGTTTTGTTTTTGTTTTTAATGTGTGTGGGTGTTTTGCCTACATGTATATGTGACCACAGGCATGCCTGTTGCCTGTTAAAGCCAGAAGAGGGTATCAAAATACCTGGAACTGGATTTATAGATGGTTTGAGCTGCCACATGGGTGCTGGAAATCATACCTGGGTCTTTTAAAAGAATAGCCAGTGCTTTTAACTGCTGAGTCATGTCTCTACTATGTAGTGTTTGTTGTTGTTGTTGTTGTTTTAAGAAATTATATTCATAAAAATTAGGGAACAATACTAAATATGTGCCTTAGAAATCCATCAGTCAGCCGGGCAGTGGTGGCGCACGCCTTTAATCCCAGCACTTGGGAGGCAGAGACAGGCGGATTTCTGAGTTCGAGGCCAGCCTGGTCTACAGGTGAGTTCTAGGACAGCCAGGGCTACACAGAGAGACCCTGTCTCGAAAGACCAAAAAAAAAAAAAAAAAAAAAAAAGAAATCCATCAGTCTAAGATATGCGCCTTTAGGGATCCTGTCTTAAATAAATGTCAGTGACAGGAGGCTCTTTTAAGCCTATTGGGTTCATCTTTATGGTTTATGATTTGACGATAGTTTAATATAGTTAAGGAGGTTGCCACAGGAAGCTGGGTGTAGTATATGACATGGTTACCCATGGAAACGACTCAAGTGAAGCCAAAATCTGAGGGGGAATTATAAGACACCCACTCATTAACCTGGTATATATGGCCCTCTGCTTGCCGGGCATATATGCTTAAAAGAAATAATTTCCCAGAAATACAGCTTTGAAAGCTTTCTTAATTAAGCAGATATTTCAAGTTGTGGATTCTTTGAGGGTTGTCCATTCCTCTTCTCTTCCTGAATAGTTTTAAGAAATGAAAATAGAAGGAAGGCCGTACTCTAAAGGCATGTCTGACAAGAAGTCTACCGCCCTTACCACTTTTCTCCTCCCAGATGAGTATGTCGCCAGCTTGCACCTGCCATCATTTGATGCCCATCTGACAGAGCTGACAGATGACCAAGCAAAGTATCTGGGACTCAACAAAAATGGGCCATTCAAACCTAATTATTACAGGTAACTTGGAAGAAAGAATGAAAGAATCTTCCCTAATATTAGACAAGCCAGTCTAGCCAGATTTCTTCAGTAAAGATAAGTGTCATGTCTGATATTTAAGAGTATAAGGCCACCACTCTAGGTTAGCAGGGCAATGACTGGGTTGTTCAATATTGAATGCTTGCCTAGTATAATGAGGTTCAGTCCCCAGTTCTGCAGAAAACCAAATTAACAAGGTAGTCAGAGAAGATGTGTATCCCCCAATAAATGTAAAGAGCTAAGTATCTTAAGGTTTTAGAAGGTGAGCCTCACCCCAGGAGGAGCCCAAGCAGGACACCCCCCACCCCACCCCCCGTCTGGGCTGGGAGGAAGCTGGGCTAGATGCTGTGGCTGATCTCAGAAGGCATGTTAACAGGTCCGTCTCTCTCTTTGCAGATACTAATGGGCGTATAACAATGACCCGTCCACATGAACCACGCAACTCTAATAGAGTATTTTTTAAGATAACTTTTATTTTCTTCTTATTACTTTCCTTTTGATTTTTTTTTCTATAATTTCATTCTTGTTTTCTCATCTCATCATTTGAGTTTTGCAGATCACACAGGAACTTGTTCCATGGCTCTTTAGGTGAAACTGAGGTCAAAGGTTTCTCACCCTAGTCACTAAAAGGGGTTAACTCTGCAGCCCAGAAAGTTGATTCTTTAACCATTTCTGGGGACTTGGATGGTATTTAGTTACCTTATTAACAGAAAATGCTAAGGCATCTTCTATGTGGAACAATCTACAGTGTCTAAATTGCCTTAAAAGAGTCTGTTCCTAGCTGCTGGAACTAGTGCTCTTTCACTTCTTCAGAGGAGCCAGGATGGTACTTCCCAGCCAGGTAGGTTAGATGTAGGTGGTGCATGTCAACTTCCCTTAGAAACTCTAAGCCCTGTTTCCTGTGTAAGGTGGCATGTCTGGCACAGAGTTGTGTTGCTTGTTAATCTCAGTAGGTTCACTTGGATTTATAGTTCAGCCCTTCCACCAGTCTCTCTCATTGTTCTAGTTTTAACTAAACTGCATTCTATCAAGTTGAATTTTGTCCCTTAGCATTTATTTCTGTTTTATTTCTTTTAACTAAGGAAAAATTTTAGTGTTAACCCTGAGGAACAGCTCAGGTGGTTAGTTACCAATATCTCTTTTGGAACTTTGAAGCAAAGTGTGAAGAGCTCAGACTCTGATGTTTCCAGCTCATAGTTTATAGTGTCAGTGAACTGGAGCCATGAGCAAAATTTCTCAGCTCTGCCTCACGCAGCTTATGCTGACGGCCGATTTCTTGAGCCATTACTCAGTATAAAACACTGAGCCCTGTCTTTAGGGTTTTATCCTTTAAGAGCAAACTTGTAGGCAGCTATGCTTCTGCAACCTAAACTATTTGAAGGGAAGTCTGTATAGATGGAAGAAAGAATGATAAATTGGGCCAAGGTGAAACAAATATAACTATACAATCTGTTCAGAACTGTAGACTTTGTCTGGTGGTAGTTTTATAGACATGGTGCCACTTTTGATTGACACTTGCCACAAAAATAGAAAATAAAAATTATAAACTGAGATCTTAAAGAAGACATGGTGGGAAAAGTGCATCCTGATTCATGCTCTTAAGAGAATTCCAAGAGGACCTCTAAAAATCAGAGAGACTTATTCCCAGGCCACGCACCCCGCTTGCCAGTATCTCTGCATGGTCAAACGAGCTTCATGCTCACAAGCTTTAAGTATATAATTATCCAGGATTTTAAGTCCTCAACGTGTTCTAGCTTGTGATCCTTCAAAGATGGGTTATGTGTTAATGATAGGTACTAGAAATGTTTACTTTTCTCTTTCCACTGATCAGAGAAACAGGCATTAAAAACAGAAATACAAGAAAGGAAAGCTTTTACCTTGCACCTTCCTTGCAGGGGAACAATTATCTTGCCAAAACTTCTTTCCCTTTCATCTCCCATTTCTCCATACCCAGTCCCTTCCTGCTCCTTGCCAATGTGATCATGCTTTCTTCTCTATCGATGCTAATATTTGAAGACCCCTTTCCTAGGGCACTTAACCATCCAATCAGAACACCACATTCAGTAGGGACTTATCTTGGCTAACAGCAGTGTATCCACTGGTCAGCTCTACTGGAGGGAAGGGGCCAACTTCCTGATGTCCTCTAATCTGCCCTCTGATCCTATATCTATTACTGTGTCCATAGGAATAATAGGTAAGGGCTAGTCTCTGTCAAGCCATGTAACAAAAGACACTGGAAAATGTCTGGCATCAGAGGGAACATTTTGGAGACCAACTTGGGAGGAAAATATTCATTTTGTATTGAATGATTTTTAATGAATGCAATATTAATCCTTGCAGATGAGCAATAATCATTAAAATCAATTAAAAATGATAAGACATTTGGTAGTCTTGTGTCTTTTTTGGTTAAATAGCAAAACTTCATTAGACCCTGTTTCCTAGGATGAGACAAGCCATTTGAAGACAAGGTCTGTCTTAGCGTAAACTGGCCTCAGACTTCTTGGATCAAGTTATCCTGACTCAATCTTCCCAGTAGCTGGGACTATAGAATTAAACCAGTGCACCCTACTGGCATTAATATCTTAAGCTGCTATGATAGGGGTATTGACTATCCTCCTAAAATCTGTGCGTTAAGACTGATGTCACTGTTGAATGGTCCACTGGAACCTTTAGGAAGTCGGACCTAATGGAAGGTGCTTAGGTCACTGGAAGTGTGCCCTTGGAAGGAATGATATGCCATCCCCACTGTTGGTTCTGCATCCTAGCTAGCCAGATGAGCAGTTTGGTTTCCACCTTGAATTTTTGTCTTATTGTTCTGCCTTACATAAACCCAAAGTAATGTGACCAGTCAGTCATGGACTGAAACCTGCCTTCAGCACTATATAAGCCAAAATAATTTTTTGTTTGTTTGGTTGGTTTTTGTTTTTTTGTTTTTTTTTATCGAGACAGGGTTTCTCTTTGTAGCCCTGGCTGTCCTGGAACTCACTCTGTAGACCGGGCTGGCCTTGAACTCAGAAATCCACCTGCCTCTGCCTCCCAAGTGCTGGGATTAAAGGCATGCGCCACCACTGCCTGGCAAGCCAAAATATTTTTATCTTTATAATTATTTCGGGTATTCATCATAGTGGTGGAAAGCTAACTAATGCATATGGGTGTCTGTCTTAATTCTTGCTGCTGTAAAAGAGCATTGATGTCTCAGTTGATAAAAGTTCTTGCCTTGCAAGTATAAGAACATACACTTCTTTCCTAGAACCCAAGTAAAATACGTGGGGTATGTTGGCACCTACTTATAATCCCAGCACTGGGGAGAAAGAGACAAGGAGAATCCCTGGCACTCACTAGCTAGGCAGTCTAGCCTAATTGGTGAGCTCTAGGCCAGTAAGCTGCCCTGTTTTGAAGGAGGAGAATTCTGTACCTAACAATGACTCCTAGGATTATTCTCTGACCACCAAATGCACACATATTCATATAGATAGACCTGCATGCACACACACACATAAAACAATTTTTGAAACTGGGTGTTTTATAGAGGTTAGAAATTTACTCTCACGTTTGTGGAGGCTGTAATCAGCAAATTGATTATTACAGGCTGTTCTCTGCTTCCAAGATGGTGCCTCTTGGCATTATCACAATGAGAACCCAAACAGGACCTAACACTTTCCCATAGTCCATTCAACTGATGTAATAAAAAGCCACATATATAATGTCACATTGGTGAATTAGTTTCAACTAAAGAAAGAAATATATTCAGGCCACAGCATTCCGCCCCCAGCCTCCAAAATCCATGTTTTTTTTTTTTTTTTTTTTGGTTGGTTAGTTGGTTGGTTGGTTTTTTAATCTAGAAAATAATCTAGTACTTCCAAAAGTCTTAACTCCAGTACCAGCTCAAAAATCTAAATCCAAGCCTCATCAAAATCAGATATGGTAATAAGATATCTTGAATTCATCCTGAGACCAGTTGCTCTCTATCTATGAGCCTGCAAAACTAAACATTGTGCATTTCCAAAATGCACAGATAGTATAGGCTTTGGATAGATACTCTTTCTTAAAAAGAAATGTAAAGAATAATAACAGGTCCTAACTAAAACCTATCTCCTGAGCCTCTCTGATTTAAAACATCATTCACCTTAGTTGCTAAGAGGCAGTGGATGCCCTCAGAATACTGACCCCCAAACCCTAACACAATGGGCTGTGGCATTATTCCTCAAATAACCTAGGCAGTTTGTCCAGCTGCCTTCAAGATGTAGCATCCATCCACTTCTAGTTGAAAAGACTCTAAATTGACTTTGGGACAGCCTCTGAAGGTTCAGACCCTCATCAAATATAAGGGTACCTAAAGTGAAAGATGAGCTGTGCCTGGAGGATGATGCCTAACCAGATGTTAGATCACTTGGGACCTAACTCCCAGTTCTTAGAATCTGTCAGATCTTACATATCATGCCTGCCCAGGATAACAATTGATTGGCTTACATGTGTAGGAACAATAGACATGATTTAAGAGATGAGCTGGTTGAGTAAGAATGGTTTATTAACAGAAGCTTTATAAAAGATGAGGGACACACAGGTGGAAAACCAGCTCACCTGTAAGGATCTGATGACCTCTTCTGGTCTCTGTATGCACTTGCACCCACATGTACATAAACATGTGCAAACAGAATTTTTTTTTAAATAAAAAGATCATTCTTGCTTGGGGAAGGATGCCATGAGTGCCCTACTTGGCAAGGGACTTTCTTGAACTATTCAAATGACAAAAACTCATTTAGTAACAATATTGCAGGAGGACTTGACTCCAGTCCAAGTGAGTGCATCCCAGAGTAAGGATTGGCAAATAGGCTTCACCCACATGCCACCAAGGCAAAGCTATACTCACCTCCTAGTCATTACTGACACCTTATGATACAGAACAGAGTCTCTTCTATAGCCCAGACTGGCCTTGAACTCACTGTCCTGCCTCAGCCTCCCAATTGGTGGGACTACAGGCATATGTTACCCTACCTGACATTTAAAGAGATCATTCTTTGAGTTACCAAGGCCCTTTAAAGTAGTAATGGGCCTTCCTTTACAGCAAAATAACCTGTCAGGAGCCATCTAGGAAATTATAAGGCTAGCAGGTGACTTTCCTAGATATGGACCTCTATTTTTTCATGGCCTATGATGGGTGAGCTCTAAGAGGCAAGGTGCTTCTTGCAGCTGGTATGCATTTTCTGTCACTAGTACATAGTCTAATGATTTCTGGGCATTAGCCCGCCCTATTGGGCATGTTTCCTGCAATTCAATCAAGATGTACTATCATATAGTAAGTAATGCTGTGTAAACAAATTGATAATTTCATAATTCCTGATGATTTTATAGAATTCCTAATTTGATTCAAATAATTTTAGGAAGAAAGTTTTAAGAGATGGTTTTAGTTGCTTTGCCAGAAAGATATAAAAAAATTAAAATTAAGAATAGAATGTGCCCATTCCTCATAGAATAAGTAAAGCCTGCATAATAAGGAATACAATGAGCTTTCATAATAACACTAAAAAGAGAAATAGGCTTGGGACAAATTTGTGATCAAGGAAAACATTCTATGTCAGATCCAAGGATGAAGCCACAGGTATGTACTATGATAAAGGGAGTTTATGGGAAACTGTTGCTTTGAACTTATAATGAGCTTATAGAATGAAACACTGCTTTGAACTTAATATCAACATCCTTCTGTAATTCCCCCTTTATGTATCATTTTATCTATGAGGTAATTTTCTAAAGAGCTTTTGTCTAAGAAGGCCAGAGAGAAGGAATAAAGTGTGGCATCTGGGGCTCTGTCCCATCCACCCACCAAATGTATGTGTGTGGCTTGGGGGCCTTGTTCCAATCCACCAAATGTATGTATGTATGTATAAATATGCATGGGCACTTGTGGAGTTGCTGATGAGATAAGTGGTCCGGCCCAACCAGAGTGCGTGTGTGTGTGTGTGTGTGTGTGTGTGTGTGTGTGTGTGTGTGTGTTGCCTGTGTAAAAGATTTTAATTCTTTTCCTTTCTTTTCTCTCTGGTTCATGATGAGTTAATGAGTTTCAAACCTCTCTCCTGGCCAGCAAAAGCCCTTTGAGCAAGAGAGAAAAGAAACCAGTGCTTAATACCACAAAATAGTAAGAAAGAGTTACAGAGAAAGAAACCAGCCTTTTTAAAGCACAAATACTAAGAGAAAAGAAGCCAGCATTTATTAAAGCACAAACAGTAAGATTATAAGGCTAGGGATCATCAGTCTTTGACCTTCATCTGGTGCTGTGTCCCACCCAGTCCCGTTCCCCTAAAGGCTGGGGCAGGCCCACGGTACCCAACAGGTCTCTTCTGTACTGAAGATCACCAATCACTTTCATGTAATATGAATAACATATAAAAATACAAATCATAGACATAAAAACATCCTGGCCAAGTTATTTCAGAGAACTCAATTCTGACTAAAGTTGCTCATCCGTGTGCCTTCTTGGGGTATGAAGAGCTCCTGATTCCTTAACAGTCCTTGTGAGGTTACCTGTAGTTGTTTTGTTTATAGAAACCTTACCAGCTTCTGAGATATAAGGAATTCTACTTAGTCCTAGGAGCAACAAGCCTGTTAAAAACTTGAAAGATCTAGGTGAGGTTGTTCAATGGTTCAGAGCACTGACTGCTCTTAAAAAGGTCCTGAGTTCAATTCTCAGTAATCATATGGTGGCTCACAACCATCTGTATAATAGAATTTGATGCCCTCTTCTGGAATGCAAGAGTACAATGCAGACAAAGCAGATAGATAGATAGATAGATAGATAGATAGATAGATAGATAGATAGATAGATAGATAGATAGACACACACACAGAACAAAACAAAAAAAAACAAAACTTGAAGGCGTGCCCTCTGATCAGCTCTACTCTAAATGGAAGGGTATCCCAGCCTTGTTGCTCCCACTATTGTGAATCTCTCTTAAGGACTCACAGGAAAACAAAGATGACAGACTACTCTAACTGGTCCTGCAGCCCTAGGAAAGGCTTCTCTTCAAAAGGGATTCTAGAAGCCAATTATCAGGTGAGTGATATGATTAAAGGCTTCTGCCTGGGAGCCCTCTTGGAGGTTTTCTTGTTAATAGATTTTCTTAACTGGCTCTTCTGTTGCAGATCAATCCTAGCCCACTTCACCCTGAGCTAACCTCTTTCTAAATCATGTTATCCCAATTCTCCCTAACACACAAGTGATGAAATAATGCTGTTTACATCTCCTCACCTGTTACAGTTTGGATTTCCCCCATAGGCTTGCGTGTCTGAACACTTGGTCTCCAGCTGGTAGCACTGTGTTGGGAGGTTTGTGAAACCTGTGTGGCATGAGCTCTAGCTGTTGTCTGTGGGTCACTGTAGGCAAGCCTTCGGGGTAATTTGCTACAATAGCAGGCACTTCTCTATCGTGCATTCAGACAAGATGCCAATGATGTTGGACTGAAGCCATGAGTGGAAATCAGTCCTTCCTTATGTTGCTTCTGCCTGGTATTTTGCCACAGAATGGGGAGAAAAGTTAATGATGATGTTGATGATTATAATTATAATGCTTCACAGAAGCCATAAGCAAAAGTCTGGCTAGCTGCTGGACTTGCAAGCAACATCCACATCTGGCTCTTTTTACCTGAAATCCCTGCAAACATAAAAGTAGTCTCTTTAGACAGATTTTTTCCAAGCAAAGCTTACCCACCCTAACCCTACAATGCCCCCAGCCAGCTAAACAAAAGAATTTTTGTTCATTTCTATTCCAAATCTATGGTCTGGCTTACTAACATTGTCACAGATATTAAATCAGAGGCCACTTATGTGAAGAGGCTTAACGCTATGAGAATGACCCCAGGAAATCCCCAGACTATTTTCTCAGATACTGAGGGATGGAATTTTATTTGCTATTATAACCAATCCTCTGGAAAAACAAACAAACAACAAAACCAGCATCGTCCAACTTTGTGCTGCTTCCTTCACAAGGCCTGTTGTGTGTGCACTCTCTGTTAAACTGTTCTCTATCAAAGACATTTGTCAGCTGGATGTGATGGCACCTGCCTCTACTCCTAGGCAGAGGCAGGCGGAGCTCTGAGTTCGAGGCCAGACCAGGCTACAAAGTGAGTTCCAGGATATCCAGGACTACACAGAGAAACCCTGTCTGGTAAAACAAAACAATACAAACAAGCAAAAAAAAAAAAAAAAGGAGGAGGAGGAGGAAGAGAGAGAGGGAGGGAGAGGGAGAGAGGGAGAGAGAGAGAGAGAGAGAGAGAGAGAGAGAGAGAGAGAGAGAGAGAGAGAGAGAGAGAGAGAGAGAAGAAAGATGTTTGTCAGGGCAAGCTGGATGGCCAAGTCTGATGACTTGAGTGCTGGAACCCTTGTGGTAGATGGAGAGAAACAACTTCCCTAAGTTGTCAACTGACCTCCATAAGTATGCTATTACACACTAAGCACGTGTAATTTTTTTTAAAAGATTTATTTATGTGAGTACACTGTTGCTGTCTTCAGACACACCAGAAGGGGGCATCAGATCCCATTGCAGATGGTTGTGAGCCACCATGTGGTTGCTGGGAGTTGAACTCAGAACCTTTGGAAGAACAGTCAGTGCTCTTAACCACTGAGCCATCTCTCTAGCTCTCTAGCACGTATAATTTCTAAAACATTTTTGGAACCATAGCAGGCAAGTACAGGTGAACACCTGAAGAACACAAAGCCCCAAAGAAGAATCCTCTCAGACAGATATCCTGCATGGGGCTTTCTCATCTCCATATTATTACTCTCTCAAAACCCCACCTTAAGAAAATCCTAATGTAAACCAGAGAATAACCTTTTCCTTGGGCCTGGCATGTTTCTTGCCCAATTCCAGGATAAGGGTTAGTTAGGCCATGTGTCAATTGGAATCAAATGGCAGAACATTCACCTCAAGCAAAACTGTAACTGTTTCTAACCATGTCTTTCCCCTGAACACTACTTTTCATCCTCTCAGCATCGTTGAATGGTTGCCAGTAGAACTGTATCATCATCGAAAGCCATTTTACCACTAGTATTTGGTCCCTGTATTTTTAACCTTCTGTCCTAGTTTGCTTTCTCTTGTGATAAAATGACCAAAAGCAACTGAACAGGCATTTTCTCAATTGAGACTCCCCCTTCCCAGATGTCTCTAGTTTGAAGAAGAAGAAAAAAAGAAAAAGAAAAAGAAAAAAAAACAACCAGCACATCTTGTAAAGTTTGTGTCTTAGGAAGCTCAGCATTTTCATGCTAAAATAATAATTTGGTCAAGTTTTTAGTTGTCCTAACTTGAAACTCCCCTGTGATGCTTCTGGCTATCCTAGATTGAACAATAAGAGATTTCTACCCTCAAAGCAAGCAAAGTCAGCTGCCTTGACTTCAGCAGAAAGAAGTCCTGAATGCCAGATATCTGCCCTTCGACAACCTTTAAATCTGAAGAGGTGGAAGTCTCTGAAGCAGTGGTTCTCAGCCTGGGCCTCAAAAGACCCTTTCATAGGGGTCGCTTAAGACCATCAAAAAACACAGATACTTATGCTACCATTCATAACAGTAGCAAAATTACAGTTATACGAGAATAATGTTATGGTCGGGCCACCATAGCATGAGCAACTGTATTTAAGGGGCTGCAGCAGTAGGAAGGTTGAGAACCACTGTTCTGAAATGAGATGAGACAGGTAGGATAGCATGGTCTAAACAACTTCAAGACCCCTAAAAGCTATGCAACCACAGAGCACATTATATCAGGGCATCATGTGACTGCTTAGTGAAAACACAAAACTTGGCCAGAGACCACTGTGGTCAACAGACAAGCTCTAACTGTTCTTTGCTTTGTTCTAATGGTATTGCCATATTATTAGCACTGTGGTTTTGACCAGTTACATAATATATCTGATGCCATGACACATCTAAAAACCACATATAAGAAGCAGAAAGGGGCAGCAAATCGTATTCTGGGAAAACTGCAGCCCATTTGGAAATTCCCCATCTTAGTCCATGAATAATCCGTCCCTCCACTGTCCATAAAATGTACTGTGTGGGGGTTGGAGAGATGGTTCGGTGTTAAGAGGATCTCTTGAAGAGGACCTGGCTTTGATTCCTAGCACCCACATGTTCACCCACAACTGCTGTAACTCCAGTTCCAGGAGTTCTAATGCCTCTTGACCTCCACAAGCTCCTACACACATGATGCACATAATCCAGTCAGGCACATACACATATACACAAAAATCAGTATTTTAAAATGTACTGTTTAGGGACAGCAAGATCACTAAAAAGGTACGGTACTGTTCTTACCCCTTGAGGGTGTGCTTTTAACTGTTGGTTTTGGGGGGAGGTTGTTTGTTTATTTGTTTGGTTAGTTTTTGTGGTGCTGGGAATTGAACCTAAGACTTCACACAGACTGAACAAGTTTGTGGTCTATTTTTGTATCAGTGTGACTAAACTACCCAATAGAAACAACTTTAGAGAGGAGAAACATTTTTGCTCACAGTGCAGAGAGGTTTCAGTCAGCCCTATGGGGGAAGGCATGCTGACATGGCTCAGTCCGTAGCAGTGGAGTAGCTGGTAACAGCTGCTTACATGAAGTATACCAGGGATGGGGTGAGCAGCCAAAGGGCTTCTGTGTAGATTGGTAGTAGATTTCTTGCCTAAAATGCACAAGATCCTGTGCTTGAAGCTCAGTACCATGAAAATGAAATTAAATAAATTGCTAGAACCCTGACCTACTGAAACAAATTTTCTTTTTTGTTTCTTTGTTTGTTTTGTTTTGTTTTGTTTTGTTTTGTTTTGTTTTGTTTTGTTTTGTTTTGTTTTGAGACATGTCTCCTCTATGTAGCCCTGGCTGTACTGGAACTCACTCTGTAGACCAGGCTGACCTCAAACCTCCTGAGTACTGGGATTAAAGGTGTATACCACCACCATTGGGTGTCTGGAACAAATTTTCAAAACCATGACACTTTTACAGTCAGTATCTCTCCAGATCAAACATGCATTTGATGGGGGAGCTAGAACTTAACCCCTAGACTTTGGAGCTCCCCCTGGCCTTTTCATATGCTGCTTCGTACCTATAAAACTGCTCTTTGCTCTCTTTGCTATGAGACCTGTGTCCTGTATTGACAGTTTGGGTACCCAATTTGGGACCCCAAGAACGATTGGCATTCACCAGAGGAGTCACCCAGAGTGGTACCAGGTACCAGCATGAGTCTGTTTGCCCAAGTGTCCATGCCACCTTGGCATGAGAATGCTTCTCTAAGATGGTTGCTGACAACCTGGCATTTGCCTCAGAACATTTGTTTACTTCCGTGCATTTTGGTCAGAACATTTCTTTGAGAGCGTTGGCCTCTTTTTGTTTGGTTTTCCTCATGCCGAGCCTGCAATATCTAACTTCATGGCTTCCCTGCATCCTTTCCTACTCATTACAAATGCCTCTTAGTTTAGAAATTCTATGAGTAAGGAGTCGTGAAGAGGATGCTGAGAGGTAGAGGCAGGGTGAAGGTGTCAGGGGGACGCCTCAGGACATGCAGTGACTGTGTAAGGAAACTCAAGACAGCACACTATTCCTGCATTGAAAAAAACCTTATTTCCTCAGCTCTGGAGATGTAAGAGTTGCTTACCTGGTGTCCTGACCTTTCGTGTTCTCAAAACTGTGTGGAATAAATCCAAATGCAACAGGAGAAACCAACCTTGCAGTGACCCCTATGGGAGTTACATAAGCAGTATATAAATCTGATCCAAAACACGAATCTTAGCTAACATAAAAGGCTGTGTTTTCAGGGAAAAAATGAAAAGACATTAAAATGGGGGCTGGAGAGATGGCTCCACAGTTAAAAGCACTATCTGCTCTTCCAAAGGTTCTGAGTTCAATTCCCAGCAACCACATGGTGGCTCACAACCATCTGTAATGAGATCTGATGCCCTCTTCTGGTGTGTATTAAGACAGCTACAGCATACTCATACATAAAAATAAATAAATAAATCTTAAAACAAAACAAAACAAAAAAAACATTAAAATAGGAAACTGAAATTCAGGGAAGAAAGAAATGTTTGGAGAAAAACTGCCATTTGGTTTTCCAGATTTTTTTTTTATTTCTAATAACTATGATAATGTAACTTATAACTATTTTTTAAAATTAGGGAACATACCCAGATACTGTGTGTGTGTGTGTGTGTGTGTGTGTGTGTGTGCGCGCGCGCGCGCGCGCGCGCGCGCGCGCATGCCTGAAGTCCTGGGCAAAGAATTAAATACTGTAGAAGAGTAGTCTACTTAAGTAGCATGTAAGAAAAAATAATAAAGTTTCTGATTTTCGAGGAATTTTGAGAGGCAGCGACAAGAAGAGGGTTTCCATGTGTTCCAGGGTCTCAAAGACTACATGTTATAGCCTTCTCACACAAAAACAAAATGAACAGAGACAAACTTGGCAATTGTGGCAAGTGTTTTAAAGAGAGCTATTAAAGAAAAGCAAATTCATTTAAGATTTTTAGAGATTGTGACAGAACTAGAAATGATTTCTGAGAAACCTGAACTGCTCTCATCTCCTTCCATCTAGCCTCTTCTCTCCTCCAGCTCTCTGCTCCTGGGGAGAAGTGCTGTGTCAAAGTTGGGGGGCTGGTGAAATGATGTTGCCACGACCAAGCCTGGTGACCCGAATCCAGCTCCCAGGGCCCACATGGTGGAAGGCAAGAACTGATGTCTGCACGCACACCATGACATATGCATGTTTTGTTCACACATTCTGTTAAATAAATAAGCATAATTTTTAAAAGAGAAAAATATTGGTGTAGCCTTTTTATAGTTCAGTCCTGAAGGGACTGGAGAAATGGCTCATTGGTTAAGGGCACTGCTGCTCTTCTAGAGAACCCAGGTTCAAGTCCTGGTACCCACTCAATACCCTGTAACCAGTTCCAGAGTATCAGGTATCACTCTTCTGGCATCTGTGGGTACCAGACACACACATGGTACTCAGACATACATGTGAGCAAAGTGACTATCTCAGGGTTACTATACTGTGGTGAAACATCATGACCAAGAGCTAGTTGGGGAGAAAGACTTTACTTCACTCACACTTCCGGGTAACAATCACCTGAGGGAAGTCAGGACAGGAACTCAAACAGGGCAGGAACTTGGAGGCAGAAGATGATGCAGAGGCCACAGAGGGGTGCTGCTTACTGTCTTGCTCATCATGGCTTGCTCAGCTTGCTTTCTTACAGACCCCTAGACCACCTGCCCGGGGATAGCACCACCCACAATAGGTTGGGCCCTCCTGCATAAATCACCAATGAAGAAAATGCCCTACAGGGTTGCTTGCAGTCAGATCTTATGGAGCCATTTTCTCAGTTGAGATTTCCTCCTCTCTGATGATTCTAGGTTGTGTCAAGTTGACATAACACTAGTCAGTACAATACCCATATGCACATAATATAAAGTTTAAATTAAAAAATACATGAGATTAAACCTACAGGGAAAGGTGATCCTGGTATTGTCTGTGCACTTGGGTTATATTATCTTGGTCCATCAGTATGAATGTTTCTGAGTGCCAAGGTTTTAGATACATTTTATATAGCATTCTGTATAATAAAAATCTTCCCTCAAAAGGTTCAATTCAAAATGGATCATATGCATGCAGTCGTATAAATTCAGTCCAAATGCCTTTTAATTCATAAGACTTATGATCAACTTGATAGATTCCAGAATCACCTGGGAGATGAGCCTATGGACTACCTGGGGAGAATTATCTTGATTCTTGATTATATTAATCAAGGTGAGAAGAACTGCCAACTGTAGGTGTCACCGTTGCCTGACTGGGGTCCTGACTGATCTTAGGGGAGAAAGGAAGCGGGAAGGGAGCTCGCTTTCATCCTTTCCTCCCTCTGACTGTGGATGTGATGTGTCAAGATACCACGAGCCTCCAACCTTCACATCCCTGCCATGCTGGGCTGTTCCCTGAACTGAGCCAGGATAAGGCCTTGCTCCCTTAGGTGAAATTGTCAAGGTATTTTAGCATAGCAACAGGAAAAGAAACTAAGAGAGGACTTAACAAATCTAACACATTAGTTAATTAAGATTTGAAAGTACAAAAACCTAGAAGTGCCTTCCAGAGCTGTGATCACATTTGCCTGTGTTGATATTGTTATATATTTAAGATAAAATAGCCACATCTTATATGTTTCAAATAGAGTCTTCTGGGGGTTTATTAAAATATAAAGTTATCTTATTGTTCTAAAAAGCAATTTTTATAAATTCAGAGATTTGTAAGGAAAAATAAGATCATATATGAAAAAGAGGTATAGAAAGTTACAGGTATGGGATATTATTTTGGTTTTGAAAAAAAGGTTTAAAGAGAAAAGAAAATGCTTTTAGATGAGAAAAGACTTGTATTTTATAATAAGATTTTGTTCTAAAGTTAAGGATTTTTTTTTTCCAAAATGGAAAAGAAAAGATTTGGGCCAAACTAAAAGTTTAAAGTATGTCAGAAGAAAGTTTGTGAAAAATAAAATTTAAGATAACGTGTAAATTATTAACTTCATTATAATTAAAGTTTATTAAAATCACTGTGGTTGGAGAGATGACTCAGTGGTTAAGAGTGTTTCCCGTTCTTCCTAAGGACCCACATTTGGTTTCCAGCACACATATTGGGTAGCCCATAACTTCCTGCAGTTCCAGTTTCAGGGGATCCAGAATCTTCTTGTGGCCTCCTTGGCAACACTCACACAGACACATGGACAAAAATTGTTAGCATTTTTTTTTAAGTTAGCATTTTGTTTTTTAAAATCCTAAGATCAAAATTAAACACAGATATAAAACTAAAACCTAATTTTCTATTTATAGCAATAAGCCTTTACATTTACAAAAACAACTTAAATAAAGAACAGAGATTTCATGTTTTGTTTCCTTATTGAATGGACCATTTAAAATCTAGCAATTAGATTTTAATGTCAATTCCTCTGGCATTAGGATATAAATTGTGTGTGTGTGTGTGTGTGTGTGTGTGTGTGTGTGTGTGTGTGTGTGTGTTCTCATTGGGTTGAAGTTTTCTCTTGACAGAAGGCTTCTGCCTGAGAAGTTTAAAAAAAAATTAGAAATAATTATTTCTATTTGGAGCATTTCTGCTAAATTACATAAGTATGGAACTCATTTTACTGGGCAAATGTTTAAATCTTTGTAAAATTTGGGCTATTGTACAATATTCTCATTGTGTCTACAGTGATCTTTAGTCCTCTGGATTGGTGGTTAAGTGAACATATAGTAACAAACAAAACTCAGTTGCTCTTCATATGCCATGGCTGGTTGATACCCATGGGAGGCCTGCCCTTTTCTGAAGAGAAATAGAGAAGTGAATAGATTGGGGGTGGGGAAGGGAAGAGGAAAAACTGTGGTAAGGATGTAGAAAAAAATCAGTTGCTAAAATTAATTGAAGTTCTCATCTTCCTTAGCCTAAAAACATGCCCATTAATTCTAAATCTAATATTTACTTCTTTTGGAAAACATCAATTATCTCCTTGTAAAATAATTAATGGGTGTACTGGTTAGTTTTTATTGTCAGTTTGACATGAGCTAAAAAGTACCTGATAGAGGAAACCTCAAATGAAGAATTGCATGGATCAGAGTGGCCTGTGGATTGGTCTATGGAATATTTTCTTGCTTGCTAATGGATGTAGGGGAGCCCAGCCCACTGTGGGTGGCACCATCCCTAGGCATGTAGTTTTGACAAGTATAAGAAAACTAGGAAAGCAGAAGCCAGAGAGTCAGCCAGTCAGCAGCAGTCCTTTGTGGCTTCTGCTTCAGTACCTGACCGAACCTCCCTGGTTGTAACCTGGAAGTGTAAGATGAAATAAACCGTTTTCTACCTGAAGTTGCTTTTGGTCATGGTGTTTATCATAGAAACAGAAAGGGCAACAGAACAAATGACTGAACCATTGCCCAAAGGGAAACATTGTACATTATTAGAAGGGACTGTTAAAATAATACCTATGAGCTGGAGAAATGACTCAGCAGGTTAAGAGTCCTGGATGGTCTTCCAGAGGTCCTGGGTGATTCCATCAAACAAATGGTGGCTGATAACTAACTATAACAGGGTCCAGTGTCCTCTTCTGGCATAAAGATAGGTAGATAAATAGATAGACAGACAGACAGAGGTATAGATGTTTTATGTATGGATGTGTGCCTGCATATACGCCTGCACACCATGTGCCTGTAGAGCCTTTGAAGGCTATAATTGTGTTGGATATCCTGGAACTGGAGTTACAGGAAGTTGTGAGCCACCATATGAGTATTGGAAATGGAACCCAGGTCTTCCAGAAAAGCATCAATTGCTCTTAATCACTGGTCCATCTCTTTAGCCTCCTAGAGTGCCTCTATTTTAGCTGGCACTCCTAGAGCGAAAACAGTGAACTTCTCTCTCCACAACTCTGCAGAAAAACAAAAACCAAAACAACAAAACAAAACAAAAAACCTTACCAACAGAAAAGAATATTAGCTAGATCTGATCAATCAGTTGGATCACTATGCTGTTATTGATATGGGAAATGTTATGATACAACAAATTGTTATTGGTCTGTGTGTTGTAGCTGCCTGCATTTCCTGTCACAGCATAGTCTATCCTGATTCCCATCTCCATGCTAAGTGTGGCTACATCCTCCACAGTATGGGTGCTAACATGCTATCAAACATGCAAGCTCTAATTGTATGAGTGACTTAGTGAACTCAAATCCTAGATGCTCTGCACACTTGCATCAGGCCTGGACTCTTTGGCAAGCCCTCTGGCATACTAAGACTTTGGGTTGGTTAGGGTGCCTACTTCCTTCATCTGCTACCTTTACTTCCCTAGGACATGGAACATTCTTGATTATTTTAACTTTAGATATAATAATGCCTATCATATATCCATGTACGTTATGTGAGATACAAAGGACAGAAAAATGAGACCCAGATCATGGTGATTAACAATGTTAAAATAATTCATCAACTTCTTCCTTAAGGGTTTAACAGCTATTTCCTTTCCTAAAGACTGCCTTCTTGCCCACTTTGTGTGACTTTTTTATGACAGCCTAGGAATGGGCCTTCCCAGCTCTGTAGAGTGTGAAAAACAAAAGAAAACAAAAACAAAAACCAACAAAAACCCCAATGCTGCTGGGCAGTGGTGTCGCATGCCTTTAATCCCAGCACTTGGGAGGCAAAGGCAGGCGGATTTCTGAGTACAAGGCCAGTCTGGTCTACAGAGTGAGTTCCAGGGCAGCCAGGGCTACACAGAGAAACCCTGTCTCAAAAAAAAAAAAAAAAAAAAAAAAAAAAAAAAAAAAAAAAAAAAAAAAAAAAAAAAAAAAAAAAAAAAAAAAAAAAAAAACCAAACAAACAAACAAACAAAAAAAGCCCCAAATGCTTTTGCAGGTACAAGATGTAAAGCAACACCAGGAACTGACTAACCAGCCCTCCTCCCCCACACCCCCTCCATCTCCCAAAGCAGAAACTGTTAAAAATTCTACAAGGTAGACTGGCTGATTACAACTTTGTTATAGATGGTGAAAATGTTACAGATGCTGAGCCAATTTATCTAGGACTACTTTTAGTTCCCTAATCTATAATGTAACTCTCAACATTCAGGTGGAGCCTATCAGGTGAAACCTGTAACAAATACTACCTTAAGAGCCCACTGACTTGCACCAACCCAAAAGCTAAGAACATCATCAGGTAGCATCTGAGACCATTCCTAGCACCTATGTCAGACCGCCCACAGCTGCATGTAACTCTAGCTCCAGGGCATCCAAGACCCCCTTCTGGGCTTGGCAGGCTCCATATCACATATGCATTGCCTCGTCTCTCCCCCCAACACCCCTCTCATAATTAAAAAAAAAAAAGTTTATGTAGCTACTTTCACCATGGAACATGCTTTTCAGACAGTGGGAACTCATATTTGGCTGAGAACACGCTACTCTTATTCCCTTTGGGGTGGTAGCTGTGTTTTCACTATATTCAGAATTGGGCCAGCACTCTCTCTAGAAGTGCAACAGTATTTGTCACCTTTTGCTACTATCCTAATGTCTTCCTTATGGTTGTAACACATGTAACAAGTATCAGCTTTTCATCACGGAGGTTGAGTTCTAGGCATCCAAACAAGACATGGGAAGATTCCGGACCAATAGAAACTATGAGGTAATGTTTGTTGTTTTAAACACTTAAGTGTTAGGGTGTGTGACTTCTTACAGCAAAAGCTAGGGTGCTGCCCAGGGCATGCTGGATGATGGGCACACAGTCAAGCTCCTCTTCAGCTCTGGCATTATTTACTGCCACAAGTAACTAGCAGTCTTCTTCCAGTTATCGCCTGCAGTAAAGAAGCTACCTGACTTCTCCTCCAAGGACTTCTACCAAGCACTAGTCCATACAGGAGTATAAAGGCCCCCACTCAGCTTCTGGGGTGGGCAGATCTAAGGGTCATTTCGTTGCAACTGTGTCATGATTTTGACACACCTTTACTCCACCATTGTATCTTTCTCACTTCCCTGAGCACTACTACCAAGGACAATCCCAACACACCTGCTAAACAGAGATGACTGCCTGTGAGCCCGCTCTCTCTGGGAAACTGACCCAAGTCAGTGGCTGAACAGTGAACAAATATTCCATATCTTGGTTTCTTCCAACTGCAAAGGGAGGAATGCCTTTGTTGTGAAGACTAAGTGAATTTAGGTCCTTGACAGTGTGCCTGCCATACTGACAGCCCTCATCAATATTTGCCATTGTTACTATTAATATCTACAGAAATGGTAAGTCAAGCCTCCCTGCACAGCCATGCCCTAAAAGACAGAATGTGCAACCCAGTAAGCATGGCTTGGAGAGGATGGCCATGGAGTTCCAAGGAGCACGCTGAGAGGGCTGACAAATGCAAGCAGAACCCTGGGAGCCCCACAGGTGCTCTGAGGTCAGTGGGAGTGATACACCGTCAGGACTGCCGAGCTCCCCCTAACGTTTGGCTGTGTAGTCTGCATCTACTCCTATTGCCGGATGAAGTCTCTTTGGTCTCCCTGATGACAATTCGGCTAAGCCCAAGTCCCAGAACACTCTGCAGGCAGGACAAACTGTAGCTTGGAGGTTGTGTGGCTGGGTTGGTGTCCCAAACCCTCCACTTGAGGCCTTGTCCATTACAGAAGGTTGCTGACGTTCAGGCACCGACACCACAGGAACATTAGGAGACTTCAGCCTGGCCTGAGAAGCAGCAAAGATGTAGCACTGGAGAGACAACGATGGATAAGATGCCTGTGAGGGTTTTACTGCATAGCAACAGGTGACAGCAGCCAGTAATTACTAGCCAGTTCCTCTAGACATGTAATGACCACCTCAGTGTGACATGTAAAACAGAGGTCTAGATTTTCCCCCTGAACCTGTTCTTCTCTTCTGCTTTCCTTATTTGTTAAAGTGATACAACCATCTACCCAGTCACTCTGAGCAGATACCTAGGACTTCTCATTCTATTGGCAAATCTGGCCAACTAACTCTGTTGCCATAGTTTCATTTCTGTTGCTGTGATAACACACCTGACAAAGGCACCTTCAAGGGACATCAAGTTTGGCTCACAGTTCCAAGTAATAATCCGTTATTTCAAGGAAGTCCAGGAAGGAATGTAAACCAACTAGCCCACCTCAATCGAGAACAGACAAAGAACCAGTGTGCACATACTTGGCTCCTTTTCAACTCTTACACAGTTTATGACTCAGACCCAGGGAATGGTATCAACTGTTTTTAAGTCAGGTCAGTCCCCCATAGACTTACCATTGGTCAATTTTGATCTAGACAGTTCCTAATCGAGAATCTCTCCCCAGGGTGGTTCTAGATTGTGTCAGGTTGACAATTAAAGCTAACCATTGTATTGCCTACACAAGATAGAAATACCAGTTCAAGCTCGTGTTCCACCCAGGTGCAAACGCCATCACCTCCACCTCCAGTCTCCGACCATCACCCACCCTTGCAATGCCTCTGGCTCTTTTTCCAAAAGCAGCCAGATTGAGTCGTAAGCATCAGACCATGATGTTGGCTTAGTTAACACTTAGAATAAAATGAAAGGACAGTCCTTGAAGGCCATGTATTTGTAGTCCCTATAGTTCCTAAGTTCCATGAGAACCTCAGGGCTACTAAACTTAGCTGGTCTCTCTACCCATGTTCCCTTCCTGGATCTTGGCAGAGCTCTCCTATAATCTTGCAGAATGCCTCCAAGATCTTATGATCGGGCCTGACTTCCCTGATCCGCAGCCACACAGTGCCATCTTCTGATCCCTTACACTTATTATTTCTTCTGATTAAAAATCTCTCTCCATGGGGACTGGGGAGATGGCTCAGCAGTTAAGAGCACTGGCTGCACAAGAGCCTCCCAGGACCCCATGGGGATGACATCAGGTGACCCCACAAAGGGGAGGGAGACCCTGTCAAGACCATATCCAGAGGTTAGGCATGGCCCCCAGTTGAGGGATGGGGCCACCCACCCATCTCCAAAATTTTAACCCAGAATTGCTCCTGTCTAAAAGAAATACAGGGACAAAGAGTGGAGCAGAGACTGAAGGAAAGGCCATCCAGAGACTGCCCCACCTGGGGATCCATCCCACATGCAGACACCAAACCCTGACACCATTGTGGATGCCAAGAAGTGCTTGCTGACAGGATCCTGATACAGCTGTCTCCTGAGAGGCTCTCCCAGATCCCGACCAATACAGATGCAGATGCTCGCAACCAAACATTGGACTGAGTGTGGGGACCCCAATGGGGAATTTAGGGCAAGGACTGTAGGAGCTGAAGGGGTTTGCAACCTCACAGGAGGAACAATATCAACCAACCAGACCTCCCAAAGCTCCCAGCTACTAAACCACCAACCAAAGAGTACACAGGAGGTACCCATGGCTCCAGCTGGATATGTAGCACAGGATCACCTTATCTGGCATCACTGAGAGGGGAGCCCCTTGGTCCAGTAGAGGCTTGATGTCCCAGGATAGGGGAATGCAGGAGTGGGGGGGGGCACCCTCAGAGGCAGGGGAGGGAGGAGGGGATAGGGGGATTGTGTAGGGGAAACTGGGGAGGGGGATAACATTTGAAATGCAAATAAATAAAATAACCAATTTAAAAAAAAAGAATACCAAAAACAAAAACAAAAACAAAACAAAACACTGGCTGCTCTTCCAGAGGTCATGAGTTCAACTCCCAGCAATTACATGGTGGCTCACAACCATCTATATTGGGATCTGATGTGCTCTTTGGGTGCACAGGTGTGCATGCAGATAGACCATTCATATACATAAATAATTCTTTATAAAAAAATTTATCTCCTTTGAGCAAAACTTTGTTCAATGAGAGAGCTAATCTTGGTTGTCAACCTAACTACATGTAAAATCAACTAAAACCCAAGCAGCTAGGCCCACCTGTGAGGGATTTTTCTTAATTAGTTTTTGTTCATTTGTTTTTGTTTTGAGAAGGGCTCTCTTCATAGTCTTGGCTGTCCTGAAGTTTGCTATGTAGACTAGGCTGTCCTCAAACTGTTAGAGATCCCCCTACCTCTGCCTTCTGAGTGCTGGAATTAAAGGTGTGCACCACTTAGGGTTTCCATTGCTGTGAAGAGACTCTGTGACCAAGAACTCTTATAAAGACAACATGTAATTGGGGCTGGCTTACAGGTTCAGAAGTTCGGTCCATTGTCATCAAAGTAGGAGCATGGCAGCATGCAGGCAGACATGGTGCAGGAGGAGCTGGGAGTTCTACATCTTCATCTGAAGGCCACTAGAAGACTAGCTTCCACGTGGAGAGGAGGAGGGTCTCTTAAAGCCCATGCCCACAGTGCACACTTCCTCCAACAAGACCACACCTTCTAATAGTACCACTCCCTGGGCCAAGCATATTCAAACCACCACAGCCACCATTCCTGAGTTTTGATTGGATTGTCTGAGGTGACAAGACCCATCCTAAATCTGGACCTTCTTTTAGCAGCCCACATGAAGGAACATGAAGGCAGAAAACTTACTTTTTGCCTGCTTGCCTTCACTCTTTATGGAAAGTTCATCTATCCTGTTCTTGGGACATTCCTTCAATGATGTTAGAACCTATTTATTTGGGATTCCAACATATTCTGAAAACTGGCAGCTTTCTAGGACTTCCCTGGGACTCCAGCGCAAGACTGGGACTACTGAGACATTCAGTCTCAGGGACTGAACAACTACTGGGTCCTTGGTCTTTCCATCAGGAGACAGTCATCATTGGTCTACTCGGATCACAGCCTGTAAGCCACTCTACTAGATCCTTTTTAATATATAGATATTCATTCTATCCATTTGTTTCTTTTCTTTTTGGTTTTTTGAGACAGGGTTTCTCTGTGTAGCCCTGGCTGTCCTGGAACTCACTCTGTAGACCAGGCTGGCCTCGAACTCAGAAATCCACCTGCCTCTGCCTCCCAAGTGCTGGGATTAAAGGCGTGCGCCACCACTGCCCGACTCCATTTGTTTCTTTAAATAACCCTGATGAACACAGTCAAGTCTCCAAGCCCAGAACTGAGCCTTCCTCCCTCTCCTTCTTTAGTCCAATTTGAGGAGCCTGCTAAATGTTTTAGTTTCTTTGTAGTTTTTCAGGATTTTGAAATTCATGTTTTTTTAATGCACAGAGCCAAATATTTCAGTCAGTGGCTGTTACTAGAAGCAAGGGCTGCACAGTTACATTATCAGTCATATTTAGAGGTGATGTTTATGCAGTAGGTATAAAGCTAGAAAAGGTAGTATTCAAATGCAGTAGAAAGATTAAGACAAGAGCTGCTACGGGACAAATGAACAATCTGATTAAGGTAATGAACAGCCACGTGTGTGCGTACCCCGTTTAGCATAACAATGCATACAGAAAGGTTTTGCCTGTGAGACTTCCAGGAAATTAGTTAGATTGTTTGACACAAAGGTATATAACTTAGTTTAATTATCTCCTCTACACACGTTTGTCATTATGTATATCTGTGTGTTGTGTAGCGTATGTGTTAGTGTGGGTATGTGCACATGCTTGCACAAGCATGTACGCACATGTGTTGCTCATGCGAGTGGGGGCCAGAAATTGGTGTCATGCCTCCCTTTACTGGCACCCACCTTTACCTTTTAGAATAGAGTCCCTCGCTGGCGCTGAAGCCCATCCGTTTGGCCAAGCTGGCTGGCTAATGAGCTGTAGGCACCCATTTGTTGCTCTTTGCTGTGGTTCTGAAGTTGCAGATCTACACTGGCAACGGCTGGACTTTTTCCTTTTTTAATGTGAGTGCTGGGACTTCAAATTCAGGTCCTCAGGTTTGCACAGCAGGGACTTTATGTCTGGTCCATCTCCTCAGCCCTTTTCTTTTTGATAGTTCTATGTAGCCCAAGATGACCAATAAGCTATGTAGCTGAGGGTGAATTCTTAGCTCTTGAACCCCTGCTTCTACCTCCTGAGTGCCAATGTACCTGGTTTATCGCAGTCTTTCAATGTATGCTGCTTATAATAGAATTCTAAAACTAAGGAATGCCTCGCTGGGCATCGGGGCTTGGACATATGATCCTAGTAATTTGAAGGTGAAAGCAACAGCCTCACCTGTGTATCAAGCTCAAGACCAACATGGACTATATGAGAACCTGTCTCCAAGAAATGTATGCGGATAACCATATTTGGCAGAAATACCTGCCAGATGCCTTAAGAGACAAAGCTATGGTTGTATAAAGAAAGTATTGAGAGAAATTTAGTCCACCATTGAAAATATAGTATGCCTCTGGTTCTCAGAAAAACAATTTGTTTTGCTAAGAATGGCATATACGTATGGGCCTATGTGGTTTTATTTATCACTAATGATACATTTTATGGTTAGAGACAATTGCACTGTTGGAAATAAATTTTACAACTATACTTTTTATATAAAAAATAACTCCATTAGTAATTGAAAATTGAATTGATACTGTTAATAAAGTTTACTGCTTCATGTCTAAAAAAAAAAAACTAAAAAAAAAAAAAAAGAAAGAAAGAAAAAGAAAAAGTTCAGCAGCTGTACTGGGAATCTGTTATTGCTGTAACAAAATAGGAGTCAAAATAATAATCCTCAACAACACTAAAAAATCCTGGTTTCCACACCAATGACTCATTACAATGAACATTTGCAAATAAAGATGTGTGAACAAAGGGTACACTGTGGGACACTACGGCTTCCACAATGAGATTTGTTTTTCTTTGGGGGAGGAGATTGAAAAAGTAGAGGGTGGGTCTGAGGGGATGGGGAGATGAGTGGGTGCAATGCATGATGTGAAATTCTCAAAGAACCAATAAAAAGGTGAGAGAGAGAGAGAGAGAGAGAGAGAGAGAGAGAGAGAGAGAGATCCTAGCTTCTAGGTACCTGAAAAAATGAAGCCAGGCATGGTAGCATACACCTCAGCACTGAGGATGCTGAAGCAGAAGGATTTCTGTGAGTTTGAGGTTAGCTGGGGTACAAACAGACAAACAAATGCTTTGTTTTTTTTTTAAAAAAGGAACTTGTTTATACACAAAAAAATAGTTTATTCAGAAGGTTTTAGTTGATTTTCTGGAATTGTAATTATGGGGGGAAAATCTTTGTCATTCACAGACGTCTCAGGAAAAAACCTATAAAGACATTATTATATCCTGACTATGGGTCATTAAGAGAAAGTATATTAAACAAAACCCACCAAAACCAAAAGCAGCTCAAGGAGGGAAGGGCTTATTTGGCTTACACTTTCCCCAACACAGTCCATCATCAAAGGAAGTCAGAGCAGGAACTGGAGCGGAGACCACTGACTGGCTTGCTCCCATGTCTGCCTCAGCCTGTATCACCCAGGAGCAGCTGCCCACCCGTGACATTGTCAGCAGTGGGCTGGTCCCTCCCACATCAATCATTAATCAAGAGAATGACTTAAAGACTTGCCTACAAGCCGATCTAGTGGAGGCATTTCCTCAGTTGAGGTCCACCGTCCCAGACAGCTAGCTCTAGCCATTATTTTGTCAAGTTGACAGAAAACTACTAAGGATGGATTGCCACCTGCTAACTGCAGGTGTCTAGTCACTGTAGTCTATTAGCACCTGGCTGCCTCTGTCAAGAACTGCACACGGGGATAATCTTATCAATCAGATCACCCAGGAACCCCAATTCTTGATGTCCCCATTGATCTCCACAAAGAGCATTCATTATAAATTCCCACTTTTCTTTTAGGGACTCAGAGTTAAGTTCAATCTCCCGATGTCCTTCCTCTGCAAGCCACAATCACAGTGACTCCTACAATTATTGCCAGGACCCCATCTTGAATACAACCTGTCTTACCATCTTTTTAAAATTTTAAAATAACTTTTAAAAAGTTTGAGGTCATGTTACAGTTTCATCATTTCCCTCTTCCCTTTCCTCGCTCTGAACCCTCCCATGAACTCCTCTTCCAGATTCATAGCCTCTTTTTCTTCAATTGTTGCTGCATATGTGGATACATACTTGTATGTATATGTTTTCAAAGCCGACAGTTAGGTACTGAATAAGCAACTGGTAAGCTTTTCCCTGCGGAAGACTGCTGCCCTCACTCAGCATCCCTTTACTGCCTGTAGTTCTTAGTCTAAGGTGAAGGCTGCATGAACTTCCCCTTTCCATGTTAGAGTGTCTGTTGCTGTCATCCTCATTCAGCCCACATTTAGGCAGCCATGTTGGTGAGGCTCCACGGGTGTAGCCTCTGACATATCTAGGAGACGCAATCTCACAGCAGATTGTTCTTCTGGCTCTTATAGGCTTTCCGCCCCCTCTTCTACAATGATTCCTGGCCCTTGGATATGAGTATTGTGTTGTAGATGTATCAGTTGGTACTGTTGCTTGCCATCTTTTACAAACTTCTTTGGTAATTTCGTGCATGTATGCAATGTATTTAAATCATAGCCTTTGCCACCTCCACTGCTTGCCATCTTTAACAAGTGGCTTGGATGATTTTTGACAATTATGGTGTGGTGGCTGAGACAAGGTCTGATCTATCATTCAATCCCAGGACCCCAGCTGTGAATCACTGAAGACTTTGGCTTTGTTCTTGATGATTGGTTGGTGTATTGGTTAATCTATTTAACTGAACTTAAAATCACGTGGGAGGCACTCCCCTGAGCATGTTTGTCAATATCTCCAGAGAGGATTAATTGACATGGGAAGACCTTCCTTAAGTTGAGCAGTGCCATCCTGGAGACTGGGGTGATGGGGGTCTGGGGGCAGAGGGGAGAGCCAGCTAAGTACCAGCAGTGGTACTTGACTGTGGATGCAATGTGACCAGCTCACACACTCCTGCCACCAAATTTCTGCCACCATAGACTGTACTCTTCAACGGTAAGTCAAAACAAACCTTCCCTCCCTCCCTCCCTTCCCCTTCCCTCTTCTCCCTCCTTCCCTCTCTCCCTCCATTCAGTTGACTTTGTTAGGTAATTTGTCACAGCAGTAAGAAGAGTGACAATCAAGGACTTATCGACTTTGAACAGGAGCATGTTGTTGGAGCTGGTAAGGAGCTACCATGAGTCTTAAGATCCTGAGGGCAGTTTCTGAGGGCTGCAGAGTGCCAGGCTCCTTTTGAGAGGCAACTGCGGGCAGAGAGGTCTTTCTGGGCCTCTTTCCTGTGTGGAGAGTACTGCCTGACTCCTGGGGCAGGAAGTCCTCCCAGGCTCTGTGTGAGGCCTTTCTGTTCTCTCCATTTATCCTTCAGCTCCCACGGGAATGTCTCTTGCTGGATGACCTTCTTAGGTCCCTTCTTGTTGAGCGGTTCTGTGTCCTGCCAGACTTCTCTCTTTCCCAGTCCAGAACTCCAGTCATTTGAGCTTTAGGTCCCACTGCTTTTGAAAGACACAGGAGTCCCCGAGAGACTAATTACAAATAGACTGAGTCTTTTATCTGTTCAGCTGTGCTTTGGAAACATTCATACAGCCACCTCTTCATCCCAGTCATTCACCTAAATGAATTCTAAGGCCTCTATAACACTGGCTGCTATAAGACAAATGTAACTTAAAACTCCTTTTATTTTTATCCTAAAAATAAAACTTCAAAGCTAAAAAAAAAAAAAATCAGCAAAGGCAAGTGGACAAAATAAAGCACAAATTTAGAAAGTAAACAAGGGTCTTGGAATGAATCTTAGTGATCAGGTGCTTGCTGAGCATGAACGAGGTCGGGTGTTTAGTCTCCACTGAAAAACAACCAACAAGAAACATAAAAAACACCACACACACACACACACACACACACACAAACACACACATTCACAGAGCATAACAAAAGCAGCTTACTTCTTCTGTGTTTTGAGATATAAACCTTCTACCTCACCACCTCTAGGACCTGAGGTATCCTGAAGAACTCAGGACTCAGGAAGAGTAGAGGGATTGAAAAAGAGAGAGGCCTTCCAAAACAGGACAGATGTTTTTAAATCTTCCAAGTTTTCCCTATAGATCCTCGTAAGAAACGCTCTTCTTTGTGGATAATCTTAACTTATTCCACCTGTCGGGACCATGGCTTTGATCTAACTGTTCTGTAATAGTTTGGTATGATTGCTCCTGCCTAAAGGCTGATGTTTTTGAGTAAGAGCTCTGTGACTTCTGTTTGCATCTGTCAATATGCTCATAGATTGTGTGTGTGCAAGCCTCCTATCTCCTTTAAAAACTTGTAAGAGAGCTCTACTGAATTAGCTTAAAACAAATAAGCTCTTATGTAATTAAGTATTCCTAAAACTCTTAGGAAACGAGAACTGACCCAAAACCCTAAGATTTTGAGTAATCTTTCTTAAAAACATTGTTGGTTTAGGGGAGAGATTTTGCAGTTGGGTATGGTAGTGCATACTTGACCCCAGCTCTAAGGAGGCTAATACAGAGAATCACAAGTTCAAATGTAGCCCAGAGCACATAGTGAGTTCCAAGCCAGCCTAAGCTACCAATCATGGCTTTATCTCAAAATCAAAACAAAAAACAAACAAAATCTCAGTAAAATAGAAAAAAAAAAGGATTTAATTTCAGAGTTGTCAGTATTAAATAGAATCTGGACATATGACTTTGACTCTATTTAGGCTTCCTAAATGGTAAATCCATGTAATTTCAGTCATGGAGTATATAAGAATAAGATGATTTTTAAGTGATTGATATCTCAAGATTTTTATTGGTAAACCAACTACAATTGTTACAAACAAGTGAATGATTAGACTAAAGTACATAAACAAAAATTTCAGCTATTATTGTTGAATAATATGTCTACTTATAAACAATTTCCTTAGCTGGGTTTGGTGGTTCACACTGCAGGCTGTTTCCTATTGAAAGGAGAGGCTGAAGAACATAGTCTAAAAATAGACAAAACCTAAAATGGTAAAGAGAGTTGTACAGAGGGAAAAAAAAAGAGAGAGATCAAACTAAGCTTAAATGCACTTAGTATACTTGTTTTAAAATAAGCTTTATTATAAAAATACACTGATACAAAAGCAGAATTAGGTCTGATTTCTGTCATGATGACAAAGTTTTCCTGCAGATTTAAGGAACTAAGATTGGGTAATACTGCCCCTTGGCAAAATTGGCTTGATAGCTTGCTTTAGAAATGTTCACAGCCTTACAGGTAAGTAAAGAACTTCACTTTCTGGCACTCCTAAAAACTTATGACCATTTGGGAGATCCTCCAAGGCAGAAGAATTCAGCCAAATCAGAGTTTGACTTTGATGATGGCTTGTCTTCCTAGCCTTGAGGGGCTTTCAAAGTTTCTACTGTGACCTGGGAGATTGCTCAATTAATAAAGACTTTGTCTTGCCTGAGGCCCTGGATTACACACACACACACACACACACACACACACACACACACACACACACACACACACACCCCTAGCCTCACATTCCGTATGAAGAATTCCAGCAAATACAGTGAAGCCCTGGATGGGTCACCACACTTGCTACATTTCTGTAATCAGGCCACATTTAGTCTTACCTGATTATCTTTAGAAATGGAGGAGCTGGTGTACAAGGCCCGGGTTCTATTTCAATTCCAGTAACACACACACAAAGTTACCATCAAACTATACTCCTGTATCTGTAACCCATGTGTTTAGGGCCAAAATGTTGGCTTTTGCATCTACACTAGTTCAGGCTCCCCCCGCTGGTCTCAATATACCCAACAAAGAGTCAAATGAAGGAGGAGGCGGAGGTAGGGGTTGGGGGAGGAGGAGGAGAAGAAAGGAGGAGGAGGAAGAGGAGGAGGAGGAGGAGGAGGAGAAGAAGAATCAACAACAACAAAACACAAAGATTTCATCGATGTGCACATTGGAAGGAGAAACAGATAAAGGGTTTACTGACCCCCAAATCTGTCTTTGGGGGAACTTAATTTAGATTTAAATAGAAGAATTGAGTTTGGGGGCAAGAGGTAGGAATAATCAAGCAGACCTGGTCAAGTGTGGTCTGGCTGATCATCCTCTCAGTGTTGGTTCTATGAGATGTAGAAGCCCTTTTTGCTTGAGGGGACAAGCTGGTTCTCAGGAGGCAATTCTTTCTCCTCCAGGGTGCACACTTGCTATTATAGAAAGAGCTGTTTGTCATCTGGGGATGCTCTGTCCTGTGAGGCTTTGCCATTCCTGATGACTAGAGGGTTGAGGCCAGTGACCAAGAATCTTTTACATGCTTCTTGGGGAGGAAGGTTTCTGGAAGAGGACACTGTAAAAAGTGACAGTAAAAACATCTTGGTTACTCCTATGTGTTTGGCACTCAGACATGAAGGAGAATGAGGTGAGATACCACAGTTTTTGGACAATTGCTCCTTGAGTGAATACAGAGGTGAGCAGGTAACTCAGAGTAAACGAGACAGCTACAAAATGAAGGCAGAAAAGCAAGAACTTAATGCTTTCTAGCAAGATCCATTTCTAAGTGATTATTAAACACACCCCTACCTCCCCCATGATTTCTGTTATATTTTCATTTTCTGTTTTATTTATGCATTTGTTTATCTCCCCAATGTGAATGTAAATTCCACGAAGACTGGAATTCTATTTTTGTTCATTATTATATCCTTAAAGTATTTGTCAGTGGTTTGGGGACAGATATAAGTCCATACTGTCACCCTCAGCCCCACAAGGAGTTCCCCTATTCTTTTAGGGACATCAACTCAGGCCAAACCAGAATTCCAAAATTTTTTTTTGACTGTGTATGGGTTTTTTGTTCGTTCATTTGTTTGTTTTTTGCCTGCATCTATGTCTTTGCACACTATGTGTATGCCTCAAACCAGACTTTGTGTCTTCAGTGCACAAAAGAATTTCAAGATTATCCATTTTGAAGCAGAGTTGGGGCTTGTAGTAAAGATAATCTAACGTAGACATTAGGCATGAGGGTTAGAAGAAAGGCGCTAAAAGGAAAGGAAGTAAGACATCCCTGAGTGTGGGGATAGCCTCCCCAAGGGCTACTCTTCACTGGCTTAGTATTAGCCATACATACCATTTTGGTGGCTCTCAAGTTATACGGATTTTGGTGGCTCTCAAGTTATATGGCTAAGAAATCCCCACCACTCCTGTATATTTTGTCTCTTTTGATAAGTGAGATTATTAACGTGGCTTCAGAGGTGCCTTGGACGGAATTATAATCTGATAAGGTAAAACCAGGAGTCCCTAGGGTTGTACAAGGTGTTTCTTTTTTCTTTTTCTTTCTTTCCTTTTTTTTTGTTTTTTTTTTTTTGTTTTTTTTTTGTTTTTTGTTTTTTCGAGACAGGGTTTCTCTGTGTAGCCCTGGCTGTCCTGGAACTCACTCTGTAGACCAGGCTGGCCTCGAACTCAGAAATCCACCTGCCTCTGCCTCCCAAATGCTGGGATTAGAGGCGTGCGCCACCACTGCCCGGCTCAAAGTGTTTCTTATAGAGTCCTACAGACTTGGAGGTTTTTCAGTTGGAAGGTGAGAGGAGAAAAGCCATAACCAGTTGTTAATTGTACAAAAATTCTTTGCTAGTAAAACATTCCAACTAGACTCATGAGTAAGGGATTTCTTTCTCTACTGATGTCTCCCTCATTTCCCCTTTCATCCTGCCTCACCTTGAACAGGGAGGACCGTGAGGATAGGCAAAGCGATGATATAGAGACTAAACTAATTAGGGTGTTAAGTCTCACAGATAAAAAGACACCTTAAAAGGGTTGCTGCGAGCCCAACCGCACGTCTCTGGCTTAGTTCCACGGGAAGGAGGGAGGAGAAACTAAATGACAAAGAAGGGAAAGACCTTGGGAGGTGATTGGCAGTTGCGGCTTTCAACACACAGAGCCACACTGAATATGGCGATTGGGGAAATTTCCTGGAGGAAATCACGCGAGAGTTGCTTGACGGAGGCCGTCCGCGAATTGAGCCGGGGGTGTGGAGCAGCCAAGATGGAGCCGGCCGCCGCCGGTCCTGGCCCTCTGATTGTGAACAACAAGCAGCCCCAGCCGCCACCTCCGCCGCCGCCTGCCACCGCACAGCCTCCTCCTGGGCCGCCGAGGGCCGCCGGAGGCCTCCTGCCGGGGGGCAAAGCCCGCGAGTTCAACCGCAACCAACGCAAAGACTCGGAGGTCAGAGCTGCAGGGGGGCGAGGCTGGCACCGGGCGGGTGGCCGAGGGGTTTCCGGGGCCGGGGCGACATCCGGGCCCAGCCGGGCTTCCGGATGGCTTGACAGGGGTCCTGGGAGCTGTCACTTTACTGAGAACCATGCAGTTAGCGAGACTGGCAGCCGCCACGGCCCCGGGGAGGAAAGCCCGGAGCCCTGTCACAAACTCTGATGCGGCCCGGGAAGAAGGTCCCGGAGCGGGGGGACAGCGGGGCTGCTCCCGGGGACGTGGCCTGAGGCACAGCCCCCCTGGGGTACAAAATCGGTGGTCTGCTTGATTGTTAATCCCTCATCATTTCCGGCCTCTAATCTTGGGAGGGTGGTGGGCGACGCCAGTTGGCAGCGAAGGGACCCAGGAGAGTTTAGCGGGCGCTTAGAACAGAGCTTCTCTTTAGTGTTGCTGGGCCCTAGGTTGTGAGAGTAGTATAGAGAGCATACTGGCTTCCCTCCGAGTTTTAGTCGGTGTAGGATCAAACTACGGCCAGACATTGCAAAGTATTTTTGTATGCCCAGTGAGCCCAGTGCTGAGCTGTTAAGGATCAGAAGTACACAAAGGGCGCAGGATTCTCCTTGCTAGTGAGCTGTGATTCCCTTTGCCCGTGCAGTCTGGAGCTGTTCACCTCGCCCCAAGTTAAAATTCCTCCCACTGCTTCCGTTTGCAGAATTCATGAATGAACACACACCCGTAGTCGTCGGCGCAACATTTCAGGGCTTCTTAATCAGCACATTCATTCCCAGAGCGCTTACTATGCAATCTCCTCCACCTGAGACAACTTCCAGTGTGATGAACAGCCAGGCACTTACTGAGAGGGAATTCCTCAAATTCAAATTTGATGCCCCAGCGCGCACCAGAGACTAAAGTTACTGTCTTTAAACCTCTGAAATCAGTTCCCTTCAGACAGTTTTTGTTGTTGTTGCAGCTCAAATTCTGATAACACATGTCACAAATGAACAAGCCCAGAGTAGAGAGGATGAGCTTAGAGTGGCCTTTTAGGAACTTTCGATGTGGAATGATGGGTGACCAGTGGCTACTTCTCAGTGATCTCTCAAGCGTGGAGGAGTATGGAAGTTAAGTTTGTGAGACCTTTAATGGCCAGACTTACTCAGTTTTTTTGAAGAGGACCCTGAGGATTGAACCACACCCCCAACTTTCTTTTTTTAAATGTTTGAGTGGGCTGTTAAGTGGTTAAAAGCACGTGCTGCTCTCTCAGGATCCCAGCACCCATGTTGGGCAGCGCACAACTGCTTATTACTCCAGCTCCTAGGGGTCCAGTACCGTCCTTCTGACCTCCATGGGCACTTGTATGTACACATTCACTGCACACAGATAGACACATAAATACATTTAAAAAAGGTTTTAGGGATGGAGAGATGGTGTAGCAGGTAAAGAAGTTTTAAATTTTCTTAAGCCACAAAATAGTCAGATGAATACCCTTTCGTGCATTTTATTTTATTTGTTGTTGATTGGTTGGTTTGTTTGTGTTTTTTGTTTGGTTTTTTGTTTTTGAGACAGGGTTTCTCTTGGCTGTCCTAGAACTCTGCTCTGTAGATGGGACTGGCCTCAAACTCAACAGAGATTCATCTGCCTCTGCCTCTTGAGCTCTAGGATTAAAGTTGTGCGCACCACCACTGCCCGGCCTTATCATTATTATTTTTTGGTGCTGAGAATCAAATTCAGAGCCTTGTGCGTGGTAGGCAAATACTGTACTGCTGAGGTACGTCCTCAGCCTCTGTTATATATCTTAATTTCTCTTTCTACCCTTTAATTTCACTGGATTCAACATCTGGAAGGCCTAACAGATCGATCTGTCTCCTGCATTGGAGGTGCTGACGCTGCACACTCCTCTGGTGGCAGCTGAAGTCAGTAGTTTGGGAATCTGATCAGTGCCTAGAGCACAAGGAGGCTGACACTGGAGGAGAGCTCAATATGTGCTACATAAACTTTATTAGTCCTCAAAACTAGCCAAGGCAGCTAAGCGGGCTTCAGTCTCAACACACAGGAAGCTGAGGAAGGAGGATCAGAGTTCAAGGCCAGCCTGGGAGACCTAGTAAAGCCCTGTCTCTACATAAATACATTGGGAGGGGCTAAGAAATGGTAATGGATTTGGTGGTGAATAAGATCATAATACATTCTATAATGGGTTTGAAACTGACAAAAACAAAACAAAACAAAACTAAGTTCCAAGTAGAGTTTTGTCATTCCCATTCCATAAATGAAACACAACCTCAGTAATGTGTGTAACTGTTGATTTGTGTTTTAATGGTACTGGGACTTGAACCCAGGACCCTACACATGTTAGGTTATCATTTTAGCACTGAACTATATCTCTAGCCTAGAAGTTAAGTAGCTTATGAATAAGGAGTAGAGTTATCTTGTGGATATATTATGTCATTTTGTCAAGGGTCATTGTCTATTATAAGGTTTTCCCTGACCCCACCCTCCATCTCACTCACCCCCTCCCCATGCTGAGAGTGAAGCCCAGGGTCTAGCACATACTAGGAAGGTGCCTTACACTGAACTGCACCCTCTGGTCTTCCTAGTCCATTTCAGTCAGGACTGGGCTTATCCTTTTTATCTTGATGTTCCTCTCTTCCCAGCACAAGACTTCAAGATGGCGTATTCTCAGGAATTCCCTAACAGATCCTCATCACACTCTCTCCTGTGTGTGGGAGGGAGGCCAATCTGTTCCATTTCTGCTTTCTCTGTCATTCTCACTGAAAATTGAGATGGGGCAGGGTGGTAAGGGTTTCAATGCTCATTTTATCCCTAGCTGTTAAGAGTCCACAGTTCAGAAAGACGTGAACCTCCTAGATATTCAGCACTATATGGAGTGGTCAGTTACTGCACAAAATAGAAGTTTTGTGTTTATTATTGAACAGGTATGTAATGGATATCAGTGGTCAGTAAAACAGAGTTCCTGTTCGAGGAATTTGCTGTCTCAAGGAAAGGAGGATGAAAAAAAAGAAATCCAGTTAATAATTGTAGTGCAGACTGCGTGCTTTGAAGGTGAATACAGGTGCTGGACAGGGCATAAACGGGATGCCCATTAGTCCAGGAGACAAAATATCATGATAAAACATCAATAAAAAGTCACCTTGGTGTCAGGCAGTGCAGTCTCTGAGGCGTGTTTGTTTGCCCTTAAACACTCAGAAGGATCTTTATGTGAAGTTCTTTCCATTCACCAGGGCTATTCTGAGTCTCCAGACCTGGAGTTTGAATATGCTGACACAGACAAGTGGGCTGCAGAGCTTGCAGGTAAAGACTAATAGACCTTTGTGTTATTTGACAGGAGTTTTGACTGGGTTCCTAAGAAAATTAAGGCTGGTCAGGCAGTGGTGGCGCACGCCTTTAATCCCACTCGGGAGGCAGAAGCAGGTGGATTTCTGAGTTCGAGGCCAGCCTGGTCTACAGAGTGAGTTCCAGGACAGCCAGGGCTACACAGAGAAACCCTGTCTCGAAAAAACCAAAAAGAAAAAAGAAAAAAAAAGAAAATTAAGACTGACTGTTTTCCTAGTCATTCCTATTAATGATATTTGAAACATAAATTTAACTTGGATCATGTATCTGAAAATTTGGGATTGTCTTTTATTTCCATGATGACTCTGGTTTGGAGTCAGCTGAATTGGTTAGCACCCAGTCCCATGTAAGGCAGTTAGTGGTACTCACTGACATGCCAACTGAACAGTGATCTCTCATATACAAGTGAGTCACGGGAATGCTAGCAGCTGTGCTTGAATCTTGGCACACCTGTTACTAGTACTTTTGTTGATGGAGAGGGTGAGGTCAGCATGAGCTGCTTCTCCAGTCTTTACAATCCTTATTCAGGATGTGACCCTGAAGACATATATTCAGGATGATGGTCAGCCTCTGATACAGCACAGTCTGATGCACATCTTACTAGAAATGCCCAGATTTATGTTCCACGGACACTGCAGTGGCCAATGTTATCTCTTGGAGCACATCGGAACACTCAGGCCTTCCTCACTCGGCAATTAGAAAGAACAGTCTGAGAATCCCTGTGACTCAGGCAGGAATAGAGTCGGGGATGGAAAGCAAAGCCTGACTTTCTCTGCTGCCTGTGAGACCTGATGTGGAGTGTAGTGATAGGAGACTTTGCTCTTTGACAGAGCTTTACAGCTATACAGAAGGACCAGAATTCCTGATGAATCGAAAGTGCTTTGAGGAGGACTTCAGGATTCACGGTAAGATCATTCCCTCACTTCTTGGTTCCTTGTCTCAGGACAGCATAGGACTTTTCCATTGTCTAATTGATCTGAGCCATGCAGGAATATGACAAATTGTTGTACTACTTGTTTAAGGCCAGATTTGGCATTCTGATGGGAATTCCATTTGACAGAACAGCAGTGTGGCCTTATTCCTTATGAAAGAGTAACTTGTCCTTCTGGTCCTGTGACTGTCCTGATTTGAAAGGTTAACACAGTCCATTCCATTGTGAGGAATTGTGTGGGCTCAGTTATAAGCGTCTCTTGCCCTGCAGTGACAGACAAGAAGTGGACTGAACTGGATACCAACCAGCACCGTACCCATGCCATGAGGCTTCTGGATGGCTTGGAAGTCACTGCCCGAGAGAAAAGACTCAAGGTGGCCCGAGCAATTCTCTATGTTGCCCAAGGTACTGTGAGGATGTCCCCTGGGCCTCTGCCAGTGATAGTGCCTAGGTGTGTGTGGAGGGACCCAGTAAACTCTGCCCTGTGCTTACAGGTACCTTTGGAGAGTGCAGCTCAGAGGCAGAAGTGCAGTTCTGGATGCGCTACAACATCTTTCTGCTCCTGGAGGTGGGCACGTTCAATGCCTTGGTGGAGCTTCTGAACATGGAAATAGAGTGAGCACTTCTACTGAGCGGCCTACGTAGGGAAGGGAGCAGTGGGAAGCGGGCCCCAGATTATAGAACTAACATTTGAGACGGTAAATAGGCCACTTAAGGTGAGGGTCTGTTTCAGGCTGTTTGGAATATACAGGGTTGAAAAATGGAGAACCTACTTAATGATTCCTTGGAAAATAATATATTAGAGAGAGAGAGAGATGAGAAAGTTATAGAGAAGGGTGAGAGGTTCCCATGTTGATAGAAAGTAACGAGGGGCTCTTGTGCTGGCTTCACACACTCTGTAATGCCAAACCGTTGGTACCTGGGCAGGAAAACACCCCCAAAGGAAACTTCTCATCTTGAGCTCTTTGATCCTGTGGACCCTCTCTGTATATTCCCTTCAGCAGGACACCAAGCCCACATCTGACATGTAGGTACAACAAAGCTTGTTGTCTCTGATCCTTTGTCTCATGGGCAGGTCAGCTACTGCTCATTTAAGGATAACAGCCATCATAAATAAGGAAGATTGCTACAAGTCAGAGGCCAGCCTGATCTACATAGTGAGTTTCAGGGTAGCCACAGCTACTTTGTGAGACTATATCCAAAACCAAACAACAAAATTAAAATAAATACAGTAGTAAGTGAAAACACTCACTGAGTACTGCATCTTCAGGCAGTACTCAGTTATGTTCATGTTAGTGGAGCAAGTGCTGTTATCACCCTGATTTTACAGATAAGGCTATTAGACACAGGGAAGTTGGCTCTACTTTGTGCACATAAACATAACTAGTAAATGTTAGAGCCAGGATTCACACTTTAAGACTTGACAGTCTGGTCCAGGACTTGACTAGAGTGGTCTCAGGTAGAGCCTAAACAAACACAGCATCGTGTTGCCTGATGGGACAGTACTGTCAAGGATGTCACTCCCTCGCCCTGTCAAGCTGATTCAGATCTCTCCTGCAGTAACAGTGCCGCATGCAGCAGTGCAGTGAGGAAGCCTGCCATCTCCCTTGCTGACAGCACAGACCTGAGGTGAGATAAGCTACAAGCCTGGTATCCTGAGCCAGAAAGTGAGCTCAGAGCAAGGCTGAGCATTTCTTAGCTGTGTGTGCATTGCTTTTGCACACATCCATCAGCTCAAGCGATAGGCTCACTGGGAGTCATTAGTAGGCCTTGATGAGGTCTTAGGGGAGGAGGGCGGCCTGGAAAATCCAGAGGAAATCTAGAATTGAGTCTCTTAATAGATCTGCTAAGAAACTGGCTGTTGAGTATCTTATATGTGGAGAAAACCCAGGATCTTGCTCTTGGGCTTCCGTCACTCTCTGTGAACAATGTGGTCCCCATCTACATTGGGTTACCCTGACAGTGCTTCATGGCTGCACAGGAATAGCAACTGCTAAACAATGGGGTCATCTTTCCATGTCTGAGGGTTGAAATCTGGTTTTGGAGTTTGAACTGTGGTTCTCCTTCCTGTAGTCAGGGTCTCTGTATTTCACCTCCTGTTTTCCACTCCACCTGGTCAGCTCTGCCCTCCTTTCTGTAATCCTGCCCTGCTTTGACCTTAGTAGCTTACTCTGAGTAGTGTTGTTTTGTTTTTCTTTCCAGGAGGCTTAGGGCAGTGAATTCTTTAGGTCATTCTTTTTCATGTTTGTCAGCTTTGAGTAAACTCCTTTTAGACGATGGAGACACAGAATGAGTTATAGTCTGGGAAGAAAGATTCAAACACCACTCTGCTCTTCAGGGTCTCAGGTGTCATTTCTTTTCTCAGGTTACTCTGTATAACAGCCATCCCCTACCACAAGCACAGATGTTTACATCTTAACCAGGAAGTGAGAAAGCCCAAGTGCTCCTCCCTCACATTTTTGTTTGTTTGAGACTGTCTTCATACATGACCTAGGCTAGCCTAGTGCTTACTATGTAGCCCAGGCTGACCTGAAACTTGAGATCCTCCTGCCTCAGCTTTCTAAGACCTGGAATTACAAGCATGCACTACCACTCCAGCTGAGCATGCCCCTCGGTCCCCTGTCTTACTCTCTGATGAGCTGGTTCTTGTGCTCAGGGTCCTTCTCAACATCATGTACCTGATTGTGGAGACTGTTCACCAGGATTGTGACGGTGACAAGGCCGAGTGGAGAACAATGCGGCAGACCTTCAGAGCTGAGCTGGGTAGGATCCTGGGGACCCTCTCTTAAGGTCTTGCTTGGGAGCTGAGACTGGAGGGCTTTGGGTGGGTCCTGTTGCTACCTGGGGTCCTGATATCTTTGAGTCACTTCCAGGTTCCCCTCTGTACAACCACGAGCCATTTGCCATCATGCTATTTGGGATGGTGACCAAATTTTGCAGTGGCCATGCCCCCCACTTCCCCATGAAGAAAGTTCTCTTGCTGCTCTGGAAGACCGTATTGGTGAGCACCTTCTTGGGGGTACTCGTATGCCAGGACACTGGGAGGAAAGAGACATCTTTATGCAGTTGGCCTCTGTACCTGTAGATTCACATACATATATGCATCCAAACACAGTCATAGAATGAGGCTCGCGTCTGTACTGGCTGTACAGACCTTGTTGTTGTTGTTGTTCTCTAACTAGTATACCAATAATTTATGTACCATTAGATATTAGACATAATCTAGGGATGATTTCACGCTTGCAGAAGGTTGTGCAGAGGTTAAACACAAGTACCATTCCATCTACTGGGGGTTTGATATCTACCTGTGGGAGAGGGGTGAGGGGAAATTCCCAGAGCCGGGCTCCCATGGGTAATGATGAATAGCTACATTTTCTTTTTGAATACTGAATTATGTGAATATGTAGCTACTTGGTTTTAAAAGTACTTGTTTAGTGGTGTTCCAGACTGAACCTAGGACATTGTTGTGCATGCTAGGCAAACAGACTTCACTGAGCGACATTGATGGAGCTCTTCTTTTTTTTTTTTTTTACATTTATTTATTTTAATTTTATGTGCACTGTTTTTTTCTGTGTGACAATGCCAGATCCCCTGGAACTGGAGTTACAGACAGGTGTAAGCTGCCATGTGGGTGCTGGGAATTGAACCCAGGTCCTCTGGAAGAGCAGCCAGTGCTCTTATCTGCTATCTCTCCAGCTCACCCACTGGTGCCTTTTTTTACTTTTTACTTATTTGCTTATTTCCTGTGCATGTGGGTATGCATTTGGTATATGTGTGATATATGCACCCACTTGTGTAGCTGCACACACCCTTGTGCAGAGACCAGAGGAGACATCAGTTTCCTGCTCTGTCATTCTTGGTTACATTCCCTTACCACAGGGTCTCTGACTGAACCTGGTTCTAGGCTGGCATCGAGCAAGCACTCCCTGAAGTCTCACTGTTTCCACCCAGCTCTGCTGGGGTTACAGTCTTACCTGTGGCTTGTCTGGCTTTTTACATGAACACTGGGGCGTCAAGTGCTCTTACCCACTGAGCATTCTCAGTCGTTTACTTTTTATTTTGACAGGTCTGGCCTTAAACTTGAAATATTCCTGCCTCAGCCTCATCAGTATCTGCTACTAGGCTCAGTTTTTTAAAAAAGTTCCAGGAAAGAGATGAAAAAGAAATACAGGACAGGGTGGCACACCCCTTTAGTCTCAGTACTCAAGAGGCTGAGGCAGGCAGATCGCTGTGAGTCTGAGGCCAGCAAAGGCTACATGGTAATAAGACCTTGCCTCAAAAAGAGCCGGGGGATGGAGGCAGGCCTTCCAGTGATACTAGATTGGCTCCCTGGCTTTTGTTAAAGCCACTTTCTCAGTCATGCAACAACTTCATCCTTAGATGAGATGCCTCTTTGGAGACCAATCCCAAACTTGTATTTTGTAAAGTCGTTTTGGGCAAGGAAAAATCCACTGGGCAGATGACTTTTGCTACTTGGGTTGTGAGCCTAGCCTTGAATGTCGCTCTCTCTCCAGCCCATGAAGATGTCAGTTAAAGGAAGCAAGAGTGAGCACAGAGGCTCTGAACTCATTAAGCTCTGGCCTCGTAGGGTGCACACGAGCTTTATCTTGACCAGACCTACTGGTTCCTCAGAAAGCTTCACTCAGGCTGACAGGAAAGCTCAGTTACTTGGAGTCAGTGGCATTGAGCAGCCAGTGACTACAGGCTAGAGCCTGGGCTTCTAGTGAGGACTCTAGACCGCTTTCTATTTTATTTTAATATATTATTTCATTTGAGCTACACACAGTATGTTTTAGTCTTATTGGAAGCTTAACATGTAGTTTTGAAACATTAGTCTGCTGACGTTTGAAAGAACTAGCTCTACTTTGTTTGTCTGGTTGTTTGGTTGATCGGTTGGTTGGTTTAAAAGCATGGTGTCTGTATAGCCTTGGCTAGCCTGGAACTTGCTATGTATACTAGGCTGGACTTAAAATTATGATGATTCTCCTGCTGGAGATTATCAGACTGCCGCCACACCCTGCTCAACCTGCTTCTTTTTAAAATTAGAGACTGTGTCACACATACAGAGCTGTGTGTATCATGCGCCAGCTTCTGTCAGCTAGTGTTTCATTCTTCCTCCTTTTTCTCTTGTCCCTTATAGAGAGCACTGGACTCTCCTTGAAGGCTTTAACTTTTATTCAAGTAGCTGTGTGGGTCTCTATAAAGGCCTGGGTTCTCGTGATGTCATGTATGCCTTTTAGCATAATGATGTCTAAAAGGACATGACAACCTAAGCTCTGCACCCCGTTTTACACAGTGCACGCTAGGCGGCTTTGAGGAACTGCAGAGCATGAAGGCTGAGAAGCGCACTCTCCTGGGCCTTCCTCCCCTGCCTGAGGACAGCATCAAGGTCATCCGGAACATGAGGGCTGCCTCCCCACCAGCCTCTGCCTCAGACCTGATTGAGCAGCAGCAGAAGCGGGGCAGACGGGAGCACAAGGTGAGGCCCAAGGGCCCAGGCCTCCTGAGAGATCTCAGAGTACATACTCGGGGTGGGGTGGAGCACATGATCCCTGGGGCCAACAGGTTATTAGAAGTCAGCTCTGATCAAGCTGATCAGGAGGAGTGCCTCCACAGCAGGGACACTGTCCCCAGCCTCAGGCCCAGTGGCTACTTAACATCATGACAGTTTTTGAGGTGCTGGAGAAGTGACTTGTCACTTCATTCTAGTCCTAACTCCTCCATATTCCCCCCACTGTTCTCAGGTCCCCATCTGTTCCATTTGAACTCTGTCCCTCGGCCACTGTCTCATTGGTTGGTTGCTTTTCTCAGCTCCTCCCTGTGCTTTCAGGCTCTGATAAAGCAGGACAATCTAGATGCCTTCAATGAGCGGGATCCCTATAAGGCTGACGACTCTCGGGAGGAGGAAGAGGAGAATGACGACGACAGCAGCCTGGAGGGGGAGGCTTTTCCCCTGGAGAGAGACGAGGTGATGCCTCCCCCACTGCAGCACCCTCAGACCGACAGACTCACCTGCCCAAAAGGGCTCCCTTGGGCTCCCAAGGTTAGGTGAGTCTCAGAGTTGTAGAATATTCTTGAAGTGAGAACCTTCATATCTTCAGGCCAGCGCTGGCCTGGAGTCCTCTGCAAGGCTAAGATGACCTTAAATTACCCTGTGCTGTCCTGGGCACTTCTGTGAGGATGACCTTGCTGATGTCACACAGAATAACCTTTGTGTGGTTCTTGTGTCAGTAATTTGAACTGTAAAACTTGATAGTGAAGAAAGACAAGGGAAAAAATGAGTATTTAGGCAGACCTATCCCCATTCATCTTGGAGTTGTGCGTGGCTTTTTATTTTAAAATGATAGATGAAGAGTTTCAAAAAAAAACCCAATGTATTAAACTTGGATGGGAAGGTAGCTGGAAATGTTAAAATGGTGTATCTTAGCTAAGCATGGTGGCACACGCCTTTAATCCTAGCACTCAGGAGGCAGAGGCAGGTAGATCTCTGTGAGTTCAAGGCCAGCCTGGTCTACAAAGCAAGTTCAGGACAGCCAGAGCTACACAGAGAAACTCTGTCTTGAAAACAAAACAAAAAAAAAAAAAAAGAGAGAGAGAGAGAGGTGTATATTTGATAGGCAGCAGCTTAATGAAGAAATGTGTATATGAACTGATATAAAAGAGTATATGTCCTCAGCTTTTTATGTTGTGTGAGAAGAACGTAGGACAGGTCACCCCCAAAGCCAAGGTTTCTGCTGAGACAAGGAAATGACCTATTTAAAGTCAGAAGCTTATGTCTCTTACACTTGTTGGTGTTTAAAAGTGTTAAATATTACTATTGTTTGAGTAAGCTGTGCTTTTAAGTCTTATCTATGTCCCTAATTTTGAGTCAGCTGACCATGCATATTATAGAAATATAAACATACTTTAAATTTATGAACCCAACAAAATTATGTAAAAAAACAAAGTAGCCAGAATTTGGATTTTCCCTCTTACTGTTAGAGACCTTTACTTGTCTTGGAATAAGCATCTGGAGATGCTTTGTCTATTAGAACAGAGGCCTGTGACTGGCGCACCTTGAAACAGAACTTGATAAAATCTGCCCCTCTTTCTTGCTTGGTAGAGAGAAAGACATTGAGATGTTCCTTGAATCCAGCCGCAGCAAGTTCATAGGCTACACTCTAGGAAGGTGAGTGTGACCTGAGGTCCTTTTGAAGTTCACTCGCCTGGCCATGGGGCAGCGGATCGGTGAGTGGCTCTCTGGGCTCAGCATAAGGCCTTCTTTATTCTCCAGTGACACCAACACAGTGGTGGGGCTGCCAAGGCCAATCCACGAAAGCATCAAGACACTGAAACAAGTAAGTGGCGCTAAGGGAACTTTTGGCTTTGTTTGGTCCCAGGAGAATAAAGTGAGCCTGGGCCAAGAGAGAAGCCTTTCAGGGCTATTGTCTGCCAGCAAGAGCCTGAGAAGCATCTCTTCATAAGTATAACATCGGTTACGGATGTGTACGTACCAGTCTTTAGAGTTCAAGGACCCATGAGTAGCCTTCCCTTTTCCTTAGCCAAGTTCTAAGGCATTTGTGAGGAGTTGGCAGACGGAGGTGATGCTGTCAGCTTTGCTGCTCATAGAATGGCTGGAGAGCAAGGCCTAAGAGCACCATGGTGGGTGTGACACTAGTATACTCTAGAAACCATGCAGGCTGTTACCCAGTCCCAGACAGAGCTGGAGGGCAGAGAGGACCCAGGCTCTCAGCAGGCAGGCTGGTGGAGTCTCAGACCATCTTGTCCTCTTGTACTCACTGCTGAGAAGGAGCTGAGGGAGCTGTGGATGTAAGGATTAGCAGGGAGAAGACACCAAGGGTCAGGAGGAGTATTTCCAATGTGTCTAAACTGTAATGTTTTTAAGTTCAGTTTTGAAATTGGTAGTACCAGGTGGCCTCTGCACTAGGCTTTTGAGTATAGTTAGTTTTGGCTCTGATGTCTTTCTCCTGCCATTTTTGCTTCTGAAAGCCCTTTCCTCTTTATTTTGCTTTTTGCTAACCACTATGGGCTTTTCACACAGACTGTCAGAAGTAGATGGCAGTTTTAAGTTAGGAATCTTTGATGTGACTTAGCCCTCTCTCAGAAGACTGAAATAAAATCTTGGGGCTTTGCCAGGTGAGGGGGGAGTGTGGCCAGAGAAGAAGGGTGTTTTCCTCAGCATCTTCTTTTCTGCCTCTCTCTTCAGCATAAATACACATCGATTGCAGAGGTCCAGGCACAGATGGAGGAGGAATACCTTCGCTCTCCTCTCTCAGGGGTGAGTTAAGAGGTCACAAAGTCCCCAACTGCTCTCAGTCTCTGAGCTGGGCCTGGCCCACAAAGCTCTCCAGAAGTCGGCCTCTCCTTGAAGAGATTCCCATCCATGTCTTTCTTTCAGTCTGTAAATGGCACCATGAGCATAAAACTCAGTCTCTCTGTGCTTTGTTTCCTACATAGAAAAGAAGACCAGTGTTAGACTAGTGCTTCCTCTCTTCGTTTATCTACTTGTTTATTTGAGATAACATCTATCTGTAGCCCAGATGGCCTCAAACACCTTTCTCAGCCTTACTGGTGCTGGGTTACAGGTGTTTGCTAGCATGCGTGACTGTGGTACCCTATGAAGAATTAGTTAAACTATTCCAAGTGACATTCTTGGGATCTGTATATTTCAGAGCCTCCTGTCAGCATCACAATGTCACTCTTCACTTTGATACTTAGAGATTCTATTCCAGCTAGCTGGTAAACTGGCTCAGGAGACCGTAGCCTGAGCATAGGCTTTGTGTTTGTGACTTTTGTGTTAAAGGGAGAAGAGGAAGTTGAACAAGTTGCTGCAGAGACCCTCTATCAAGGCTTGCTCCCCAGCCTGCCTCAGTATATGGTGAGTACTCTGCGTCTGAGACCTCTCTCTCAGTAAGCATCTGGGACAAGACCGAGAAGGAGCACAGGCTGGTCTCCTTCACCCTACAAGGCTCCTGCCACCTGGGGACCCTCAGAAGTCCCACTTCTCAGGGCTCATTATGCTCCTAGGTTCTGATGCTCATCTGAGTGCTGTGTTTTCCCAGATTGCCCTCCTGAAGATCCTACTGGCTGCAGCTCCCACATCAAAAGCCAAAACAGACTCGATCAACATCCTGGCAGATGTTCTGCCTGAGGAGATGCCGTGAGTATCCATGCTATGAGTGGAACAGGTCAAAGCGAGGGTGAAAGGGTGGGGCCGGGAGTTCTCAGGGGGTTTCTCTCCTTGGCCCAGCTTTGCTGCAGGTAAAGTTTAGGGTATTTCTGGTTCAGACAAAGGAATCAATTGGATAAGTTTCACTAGGTAGGGAGATGGCTTGACCTTGAATCCCAACACAGACTGACACTGAGTGAACTTGTAAGTGAATTAGGAATGCTAGTTTTTCTTTGTAAATAGATGGGCAGTAGACTTCCTTGGAGCTTTTCTTCTGGAGCCATGTGGTTGGCACACCCTGCATGGGATGGGTAGCTCCTGGTTAGTTTGCCAGCCACCCCCGAGCCTGTGCCTGTGTGGAGTTTCTCCTACTGATCAGTCAACTGGCAGGCGGGACCCTGGCAAATGTCTCAGAGGAGAGAGTGAAACTCTCTCTTAGTTGTTCTTCCTCTCTGGCTGACAGGTCTTTTCATACAAGAGAACAGCCTGAGGTCATAGTCTGCATTGAGAAAAGACCCAGGCCCATACCTGATCTGTTTGCTTGCCAGGGCTGCCTTGTTCTGAGATGATCCCCAGGTCTGGTGGTGGTGGTGGCCAGATGAGGAAGAGGCAGGGATTGGCTCATACCAGAGGGAGGTTCACAGAACAGTAGGCCATCTTGATAATCCTAGGAAATATGATCAGATACTGCATTTCTCCTGAAGATTTGCAGTGAGAAGTCCTGAATTAAGAAACAGATAGAATTCAGTGCTTCCTACATGTATCTAATATCAGCATCCCCTGCCCTGCCACTGTAGAGTGAACTTTCCTCACATGCTGGTGTTCCACAGAACACTTTGGGGAACTCAGGTTAGCAGAGTGGCCGAAGCTTAGGGAGAGTTTGGAAAAGAAGTTCATTTTTGACAGAGAAGCAGAGAAAGGGACTGAGGGAGGGAAGATAGAAGCTGTTCCCAGCTTGATTCCTTGGGAGATGGAACCCTGAGGCTGACCTCTGAGATGTTTGACAGAGGGTTCTGGAGTCCATCTCCTCTCTGGACACCTAGGAAGGAGGTGCTGTGTGCTGCTGACTCACCAGGCACTTGTGTTTCTAGCACCACAGTGTTGCAGAGCATGAAGCTGGGGGTGGATGTGAACCGCCACAAAGAGGTCATCGTTAAGGCCATTTCTGCTGTGCTGCTGCTGCTGCTCAAGCACTTCAAGCTGAACCACATCTACCAGGTACCTGTAGGGCCTGTCTGCCTTCCTGTGGGCTGGGCAGGGCCTGGGGCAGTGCAGCTCTCCTAGCCCCAAAGAGTAGGCTTCACTTCTGAGCCCACTTGAGCTTTGCATGAGCATTCTAACGTGAGGCCCTCCAGACAACGCTTTTTCTCTAGACAAAATAGAACAAGAGCTATGCTTGTTTTTCCTCTGCTGGTTTCAGTTTGAATACATGGCCCAGCACCTGGTATTTGCCAACTGCATCCCTTTGATCCTGAAGTTCTTCAATCAAAACATCATGTCCTACATCACTGCCAAGAACAGGTGATAAGGGCCGGGGTGGTGTAGACAGGTGGCAGGACTTCCAGCTGTCTCTTCACTGAGACTGTTCAGTGGACTTTTTCTTTAAACGTCTGTGGGTTAACATTTTGCCAGGCCTCAGGAAACAAAATGAATGACAGTGTGTCAGTTATGGGATTAGCTACTCTTGTGCTTGTGTTTGACCAGGAGGCTCTCATCCTAGGCTCTAGAATTGCCACTTCTATCCTTCCTTCCTTTCCCCTTCCAGTTCTCTGTACAGAGCTTGTCCTTGTGCACCGTAAAGCCTTGTCTGATGATTCTTGTATACTCTTAATACCTACCTTGTGCCCGCTGTACCCGGCAGCACCTGCTTGTCAGTATGAGACATCACAAAGAAATAGTCCAGCTAGCTGTGGCCTCTAAGAGGGTTTGACATAAATCTTGAGCCCCACCTCCCAGATTCATGTTAAGGGAAAAGCTACAGTAGTGTCTTTGCCTCTTACAGTTAGTTACTAATTACATTACAAACTCATTCAGTCACAGAGGGACTGTATTGTAGCAGGTATTTCTTCATCTTATAGTCAGAAACCAGGTTAGAGCAAGCGAGGTAGATTGCTGCTTCTGCTTCAACTCAGTCATGGCTGCTCTGGCAGACCCAGTCTTTGCTCACAATGAGCACCTGGTCTTTTTGCATTCTGTAGCATTTCTGTCTTGGATTACCCTCACTGCGTGGTGAACGAGCTTCCAGAGCTAACTGCTGAGAGTCTGGTGAGTGGCTCAGATCTCCCTGGCTCTCCCTTTGGTATGAGTGTTACCTCCCCCAACACAAAGAGGTATCTTCCAGAAGAAGTCACCCTTGGCTTTTAAAGTACCAGAAATGGCCATAGAGTCAGGGAGAGGGATGCTGTGGAGCAGATCGATTGGGGACTGGGTTTATGGTTAGTCAGGGCATCTTCTGCAGGGGCTGCTGACCTAGAACTTGCCCATTCAAAGCTGCCTCCATCTTCCCACTGAGTCGGGAGCCCTGCTGCCTAGTTTTATGGTTCATGTTTCCTTCAGGAAAAGTCTGAGTCCTGGATGCTCTGTCAACTTGTGGGTGGGGTTTCCCTTTGGCTGTGAGATGGGCATTCTGTGATAGAATCAGTCAAGGCCTTTGGACACTGCTACTGAGCAGCCTGCAGTGGTGACAGTTGTGTTTGTCTCTGGCTTTTCCCTGCAGGAAGCTGGTGATAACAACCAGTTTTGCTGGAGGAATCTCTTTTCTTGCATCAATCTTCTTCGGATCTTGAACAAGCTAACGAAATGGAAACACTCAAGGACCATGGTGAGTTAGTGCTGCAGCCAGCCTGAGGCATGCTGTGCCCCCATCTGGGACACGGTCCTCAGGGCTGGGCTTCCCAGGCAGCATCGTCCTCATTCAGGTCCGCAGACTTCTGGTTCTTTGATGGGTACAACCGGAAGCTGGAAGAGACTCTCAGTCGAAACAACCCCCCCGACCACAGACACTTTCTGTATCCTCTGATCCTGGGTGGGAAATGATAGCCAGGGGTCAGGAGCCACCTTAACCCCGGGTGCCTTTGGAACAAGGAAGGTCCATGAGTTCTCAGATTACAGAGTGACCCATAATTAGGGTGACCAACCTATGTGCTTTGCCTATAGCTCTGCTAGTTTTAGCACCTAAAGCTCCATGTGCCAGTGAACCAGTGAGTTCAAGAGAAACTGCATGGCTTGTCGTCCTGTCTGCTACCCCAGAAGTGCTAAGTGACCATGTAGTGGCGCTCACACTTACTGCTTTCTCTCCTCGGCTCCTCCATGGCCACCCAGATGCTGGTGGTGTTCAAGTCGGCGCCCATCCTGAAGCGGGCCTTGAAGGTAAAACAGGCCATGATGCAGCTCTACGTGCTGAAGCTGCTCAAGGTGCAGACCAAGTATTTGGGGCGACAGTGGCGCAAGAGCAACATGAAGACTATGTCTGCCATCTACCAGAAGGTGCGGCACCGGCTGAACGATGACTGGGCATACGGCAATGGTGAGGCCACATATGAAGCAGGAGAGGGAGAGGGTAGGACAAGGGACGCCTTGGACTCCTTGGCTATGGTATCTTAGTTTTCTCTGGCCATAGGCACTGAACAGGGCCTGGATCTAGTTTTTGTGGCACTAGGCAAGACTTTGGGAAGCTGCTCAGTATCTGTGTTCACCTGTTTCTCTGTCCCTCCACTCTAAATCCTGTCTTTTCTAGACATTGCCATAAGATTCTGCCCCCCCCCCCATCCCTACTGCAGCTGCCTTCTGGCTGCCTAACTCTAATAATCCTCACCAGCTCTGTCTCTAGTTTCTCCTTTCTGTTGGCCTCAGATTTGGCTCCTGTATTCTTCTCAACATACCCATCCTGTGCTGTTGCCCTGAGTAAAATTTCTGATTGCCTTTCTAGTTCCCTTAGGAGTGAAATCAAACATTAAGACAAGGGCACTCATTCACTTCCCTGCCCCGTAGTCTGCAGCTTTCTTTTCAAGCCCATTGTGTGCTGGTACCCAGTCTCTGTCACACCTAAGACTCCAGAGTGTGAAACCTCAGTACCTGCTGAGGACTGCTCCCAGAAGCTCTGCAGATCCCAGCAGCCACAGATGCCCATGCTCTCCAGTGTGACCTCTGTGCCTGAGAATAGACTACACAGGTATAGAGGGAATCTACACTTGGTCCCTGAGCATTAGCCCTGTTGCCTCCTGCTTCTGGGCCTCTGTATACTGTTGGATATCTACGGTCTGACTGTTGTCTGTCTGGGTGTTGCTGTGTTACACTGTTGCAGTTACATCACTCATGGAGGTGAGAGGATGAGCAGATGGGGGAGTCTCAGGGATATAGCTCTGTCCTCTGGAACCAAAGGCTTTTCCAGGGCTCTCCCCTCTGTGTCTACATGTTTTGGGGGAACAAGTCTCTTTCTCAGTTATAGATTTTCTCCTTATATTTGACTGTCCTCTACTTCTAGTAGAGAATTTCTGTTCATCTTTTTGAGGATGGGGTTTGGAGGTGATCTCCTGGTTAAAATCATACTCTTACTTGTGGGGAGCTACTATAGGGCTGACTTCTAACTGAGTTTTTCTGCTTTGTCCCAGATCTTGATGCCCGGCCTTGGGACTTCCAGGCAGAGGAGTGTGCTCTCCGTGCCAACATTGAACGCTTCAATGCCCGGCGCTATGACCGGACCCACAGCAACCCTGACTTCTTGCCAGTGGACAATTGCCTGCAGAGTGTCTTGGGCCAGCGGGTAGATCTTCCAGAGGACTTCCAGATGAACTATGACCTATGGCTAGAAAGGGAGGTCTTCTCTAAGCCCATTTCCTGGGAAGAGCTGTTGCAGTGAGGAGGGCTGAAAAGGACCACGGTCTATCTCATACTTGAGGGACTGTCCTCACCCTTGCTGCAGTGCTCCTGTTCCCCTCCAGGTGGCAGCACAGCTCCATTGAGTCCACAGTTGGCCCTCGGCCTGTGAGAGAACCCAGGTTAGCCTCTGGTTGATTGCCAGCATCCTACTCAGGAGCAGTCATCTCCAAGCTGGGATCTACTTTTCCTCCACTTCCTCAGTTTCTACCCTCCTCTCTTGGATATGATTGATTGAAACTCATTTCACAATTAGCCCTAGGCTGGGAAAAGCTGAGATAGGCCTTGCACCCCTTCTCATCAGCAGCTGTATCTTGAGGTCATGCTGACTGGTGAGCAGCTTTGGCATGTCAGTTGGTCAAGAAGGAGGGCTGGTGAGGGCCATGAACAGAGAGTCAGCACTTTGGTTGTGCTCTGGGGTATCTTGTGCCATTCCAGCATCCTGCTGAGTTTTGTCCAGAAGTGATAGATACCACAGCCTCTGCACCCTGGATTTGGATGTGGCCAAAGGTGGAGTGAGGCTTCCCGAAGCCAGAGGTGCTGGTTTCCTCTTGATTGCCATGGCCTGTAAATATACAAAACTCTGTGTGATCTCTTGTGTCATGGTGGGGTTTTTAATGTGTTTGTGTATTCTGTTTACATTAAAAGAAAGCAAAACTGTCCCTGTTGCCTTGTCTATAGATGCAGGTTCTGGGACTTGGGATTTAGCGCGGGTGCTACAGTGCTTGCTTGGCAGGCGAGAAGCCCTGGGTTCCTTCTGCAGCACCATAGAAACCACGCATAGCGGTACACACTTATAATCTCAGCACTTGAGAGGTGGAAGCAGGCGAATCAGAAGATCTAGGTCAGCTTTGGTTGGCTACATACTTCAAGTTCAGCCTAGGCTACGTGAGATTCTCTCTTAGAAATATGGTCTGAGAATTATCAGTTCTCTAAAGTATCTCTTCCCTTCAGCATGATATGTCGTCCAGTTAGGCTCTTGCCTGCCTGCCTTTCCTACCTACTGTAGAGGGAAGGCGGAGTCGGTGCTGTGCTCATCTCCATGTCAGTCTGCGATTGCTTTAGGGTTCTGGGTTTGCTGAGTGTTCCTGACTACTGAGCTTGCTGTAGTTTCAGTAGAAACTTCAAGTTTCTCAGGATGACATTCCTTAGTTATCCTCAGTCAAGCCAGTTAGAGCTAGGTTTAAGTGAAGTCAGTTAGTTGGGTCTTCCTTGGGACAGAGGTGTTTGGGACAAAGGGGACAGTTGTGTGTTTAGAACTATCAGGAATCAGTTTCCTGGTGGGAGAGTGATGGAGAGTGGAGGTGTCTCCTATGGCTAAGAGAGAGACAAGGGAAACAGGTCCATTTAAGTCCTAGACCCATGCTTGGCTCAGCTAGCAGCCTCGGCCTCTTTCTTCAGGCTTAACCTTGTGGTCTTAGGGACAGGACTGTTCTTCATAATTCCTCGAAGCTCCCTGTAGGCAACATGTATGAGGTCTTAAATCTCTAGGGGGAGAGCTTTGTCTGAGAAAGAAGATTCCAGGACAAGTCTGTTTTGTTGGTTATTTAGATACAGTGCCTGTTGGGTCTGCGACCTGCTGAGCCTTGGGATGTGCTTTAATGTAGTGGCATGGTTAGTACTAGCCAAATGGAAGGGTCAGAACATGAAAGTCACATAGCCTTATGGGCTGGAAAGTCCCTGTGACTGGCTCTTTTCTCCCAAAGTAACTTGCATAGGACAATGGAGTCTCACCATTCTTGTTTGCATGGAGGATCTGCGGCTGCATGCTAGAACTAACAGGAAGTACAGATGCTGAGATTTCTATCTGAGGAAGGTGGGTTTCTTTCTTAATCCAACATGCATCTAGCTCCCTGAAATTGCTTAGCCTGGTGCTTTGACCTCCCTTGCTCCTCTTTGCAGACTCTCTTCTTCCTTGCAGAAGAAAATAATAAACAAAAACCCCAAGGCCAGTGAAGCAGGGCAGATGAACCCCTTCATCTTTAGATTCAGGTTCTGGCCCCACAGAAGAGAGCAACGCAGCTTCTCTGACTGTGGCATGTTTTTGTCGTGTTGCCTTTAGAACCCAGGTCTTTGTGTGTAAACATCTTGGAGACATCCAATTTCTGGCTATTTCATCTAGGTAATGAGATAAACATGAAGACACTCTGAAAATGGTTAAGTTACACAGAAGGGTCCAATGCTCCTCAGTGTACCAAGGAATGAATTACTCTGTGGGATAGTGGACCATGCAGGAAACTTAGTAAGGTTGAGTGGATCCAAGACCCCAGCACCCAGGCACCCACCTGAGATAATAGGCATCTCCTGGCTCCCTATAGATTCCTGGCCCAGAACACGTGCCACACTTCCCACATAGGAAATGTCATCACACATTTTGGGCTATGGCACCATAGGTGCCCAAAACAGAGTTCTCCATGCTAATGAGGTACCTAGAGGCCTTGAGGGCTTAGCCAATAAGCTTCCCTTCCCAGACATTCCTCCCTGCAGCGGGTATTTAATCTCTGGTCCACCCTGAGGCGTTGGTATATGTCCATTTTCCAGGATAAACAGTCAATAAACGGTATGGACAAACATGGACTGTCTCTTCCATCAAGAACCACAGTGGGAGAGCATGGAGAAAGTCTTTGACTACCAAGCTGATGCCCAAGTCTCCCGCAGAAGGCCTCTGCGCCCCAACCACCACTAAGCCAAGGACTGAGGAGCTAAGCTGGAGCTCCCTATCCTGGCCAGGAGTTGTCATAGTCCTCAGCCCATGGCCCCCAACTCCTCTGTGTGGCACCCCAGCAGTGATTGGATGCCTGGGAGTCAGGGAGCCCCAGCTTCAGCCTCCTGTATCCTAGGCTGTGTTTTCCCACCCCAGAGCTGTATCTCAGCACTTCCCTAAAGCACAGCACCTGACAGGCAGTGCAGGGTAAATGCAGTCTAGTGCTCCCTGCTTTTCTCCTCCCCAGTGGAGCTTCCACACTGACCCACATGACCCCAAGGCTTGTATCATCTCAAAAGATTCACAGGGGTCCAACACACTATTAGGTGCCTCTTAGTTGAATTCTCTACATAGTGGCTAGCAATTAACAGAACATCTGTCAAAATAGCCCTGCGTGATGGTTCCTCTTCACTATCAACCTGACTGGATTTAGAAATCACTAAAAAGGACACTTCAGTGTGTATGTCTGTAGGGACATTTCTAAAGAGGTTTAACCAAGGAAGGAAGGCTTACCCTAAATGTGGGTGGCCCCACTGCATAGGCCTGAATAAAGGACTGAGCAATGGCGTTCATCTGTTTTCTGTGAACAGACAGAATGTGACCAGCCACCCCACACTCTGTTGACCATGCCTCCTCTACCATGGCTGTATCCCCTATGACTAGGAGCCAAACAAATCCTTCTTTAAGTTACTTTTGCCAGGCATGTTGCCACAGCAACAAAAGAAGGAGCGAGTGTACCATGAAGCTAAATGCCACTGCAGTCCCCGTTTTTGCAGATGTGCAAATTGGCACAGAAAGGATAAAGAACTTGCCCAAGGGCATACAGAAATAAGGGATAGAGTCAGGATCCAAACACAGTCTCCGCAGTATCCATGTGCTCCCCACCCCCTGTGCCCCACCCCCACCCTCTTAATCATTGCCATCCCTGGGCACTCAGGGCCACTGCTCAGTTGTTCATTTAAGTCTTCCTTGCTTGGTATTGGCTCTGGTATAGTCCCTAGTACAGGAGATTCATGGCAAATGTCCCTTGCTTTAGGCCCCAACTGGGCCACCCAGGCTTAGCCTTGTCTTAGCTATTGACTAACCCTGAGTGTACCCTCAGAGGAACTTGAATTATGGCTGTGTTTTTTGTGTCTTGGTTTCATTTTGTTTGACACATTAGTGGTTGAATCCAGGGCTCTCTCCACACTAGGCGAGCGCTCTGTGGCTAAGATACATCCCCAGCACTCTCTACTTTTTATTTTGAGGCAAGGTCTCAGTAAGTCTACCCAGACCGGCCTTGAACTAACTTGTAACCCAGCAAGACCTTGACCTTGTAATCCTCCTGCCTCAGCCTTCCAAATAACTGGGATTACAGGGCTGTGCCATTTGGTCCAGCTTTGAGCCTCATTATACCTTTCCTGGTCTCAGAGGACTCCTGTGTTAGCTACCTCTGATGTACATGGTGAACTTATCTCTTGGGAAGCTGTTTCCCTGCCTATTGTGTAATAAACTGATTAGTCTCACAGTAGCTTCTATCTTCATTTGACACTTGGCACAGTCAGCCTTAGGTTGCTGCTCTAAAAAGGGGTTCACCCTTGGGAGTCAGACAACCTTGACGCCTTTTTCTGCCTTCTGAGATGGTCTCACCATGTAGATGGTCTCACTGTGTAGTCCTGGTGGCCTGGAGCTAACATCATAGCTCGACTATACCTCTCAAATGCTGGATGAAAACTGTGTGGTACCACACCCTGCTAGCCCTGACATGAATCTAAGCCTTTACCTTTACTCACTGAATATCTTGGAGTTGATATAGCTCCAAACCTCAGCTGGCTTATCTGTAATGTCTGTCTTAATGATAGCCCTGTTGCAAAGGCTGAATAAGATAACCAGTATTAGAGTCTCATACCTGGCGGACAAGGGACAACTATAAATGGGTAGTCATTAGTATTGCTGATACCCATCTAATTCTGACCTGTGAATTTGCATACACTTCCTGTGTCTCCTAGAACAAAAGTCATCTAAGGGCAGAACCTCCTGCCATCCTGGCTCTGGGCCAGGTGCTGTGCTAGGTGGCTTGAAGGTCCAGGTGAAGAGGGTATCAGTCTACCACTTCCATCCACAGAGCCCACCACGGGCCCCAGAGTCCTGTCCATGCCTTCCTCCCAGACAAGAGATTGGGCTGGGGAGCCTCCAGTCATGGAGTGGGAAGAGAACCAAGGAACTTGGGGTGAGGGTGAGGTATATGCTTCCTCAGCTAGGTGGGGGGGATGTCTACTCAAGTCCTGCCTCCTCTGGGCTCTGCTTCTGCCTGGGGCTGCAGAGAGTCTGTACGTTGGGTTGTAATTCAGGTTGATGTGTTACTGGCTGAGGAAGGTGGAAAAGAAGGACTAAATGCCTCTGATGGGAACAGTCTCTACCGCTGACTGAGGTAGAAGCCTAGACTAATGGGTCTCTCTGGCGAGGCCCTGCAATTCTTCTGTGGAGTCAATGTGCATGCCACAACTGAGATTTAAAGAGAATCCAAGACCTTCCTACCTCTGTCTCGTCAACATGCCCTGCTGGTGTACATCACCACAACCGGTATACGGCTTGAATCTGTGGGTGACTCTCATGGGACCTAGAAGGGCCTCAGCAAAGACACACCGTGTGCAACCACTCTCCTGAGGTTGGGATTCCAGGTGGAGTCACTTCCGTTCCCTTATCCAGGAGTAAGCAGACCCCCAGTCTGATCTTGGTAAACTACAGGATCTAGCTGGGGGTCCAGGATAACCTCTAGCGTGAACTTGAGGCAGGGTATCTGGAGACCCGGGGGCTGTGTCTTAAAGGCTTCAAGGAGGGGGTTAGTATGGCTAATGGGAAGCAGGTGAGGGGCTGTCCGTGCCCCACGAGGGGACAGGCTGGCTGGGATGACCCAGTCAGTGGGAGGATCTGTCAGCTCACAGATAATCCCATGAGACAGGCTCCGGGGTGCCCATTCGTATTCATTATGTGTGAAGTGGGCGGTTGTAAAGTTAACTTTCTCTTCATTTAGTTGTCACTGCGCAGAAAAATATGAGCTGTGGGCAGATGCACCTGGATGGAAGCCAGTAGCCAGCATCCGGCCTCCTTGTGCCCTCACCGTCCCTTTTCTCCTGATGCCCATGGCCTTTGTGGAATCTGACACTCTTGCTGACTTCATCTTGGACTCAATGTTATTGTCTTCTGTCTGGTCCCATCCTTATTTCAGATCCCTTTGCTTGGGCTTCACAGAGTCTCTACATTCATCTTTCTATCTTTCTAAACTAGGAGATAAGAAATTGTGTGTTTCTGTCTCGGGCACAGCACAATGCCCACCCAGCTCAGAGAAAGACTTTAACACATTTCTAGAATCTGCATCTGTGGCCAGTATCATCCCACAGGCTGGAGCCCCAGGCTGAAAATAAGGCAAGCAAGCTGAGCGGCCGAGTGCAGTGTCTGTCTGCCTGGCTGTGAACCCAGTGTGACCAGCTGCCTCACATTCTGGCTGCTATGCTGCCTCCAGCATGGTGACCTGTGCCTTTAAAAACTGTATCAGGAGCCAGAATACATTCTTCCTTCCTTAGGTTGCTTCTGTTGTATATTCTGTCACAGCAAGAGAACCAAATAATACAAGTAGCTCTCTGGCTTTGTAGGACACAAGGGCTAACATTTCACTGCCCGTCCTATGGGTGAAAGCATTTCTAGTGAACTGGTGTGTACCCTGGAATTAGAGATAGGGCCTTGAGCTCCGATCCCCTTACAGACCAGTGGGTAAATGTCTAGGTGGCTTATCAGTGGTAGTTCTAGATGGTGCTCTCTTTCTACCAGTGTCAGGATAGAGAGGAAAGAAGTTGCCAGAGGCTTTCTCTTCACCAGTTTGGGAAAAGAAGAAAGAAGGAAGATACTAGCTTCTGTGGGGATACATGGCCACCTCACAGTAACTCCCTTGGCTAGGAAATCTGGTGGAGGACTTAGTCCCTGCTTGGGAACTTGGTGTCTCTGCATACTTAGGTTTCTCTGTGCCTGAAAGATGAGGCATGGGGTGGGGGATGGCTGGGCTGAGCTGAGTGGAATTCTTCTGAGCAATGTGGTTGTGTTTACTGGGAGGGTGGGAGGGCCAGGCCTGCTCTTTTCCTGCCTTCCAGGCTCCAGAGATAAGGCAGAAAGTGGGGATGAGGGAGAGAATGGGTAATACTCTAAAACCACAAGAAAGAGTTCTGGCTTTCGTCTCTGCCCTACAGCTCAGACATGCTCTCTGGGGCATCTGGGAGAAGACAGCTGCCCCACCCCCAGCATTTGGGGTCCCAGCCCACAGGCACTCAAAACCTCCATACGATCCCTGTCCCTCCATTCTCTCCGTGGTCAGCTCAACCACAAGCTTACTCTCACTCCCCCCCCCCCCCCAAATTTCCCTGCCAAATAAGCCCCATATTAGAGGCACTCAGGACCTGCCAAAGCCAAGGAGCTTATGCAGGTGACAGAGCCAGGCACGGCATACTTTGACCTTGAGGGTTCTGCTCGGACTCTACACCTTTTATTATAGGCTCCCAGATTCTTGCTGTCCCCACAGGAGAGCTTGGCTCAACCTAAATCCTATATACAACTCAGCCCTAAGCAACTGAGGACCACACCCTAGGGACAGACAGCCTAGAATGAAAAACACCACTGTGTTTATTACTATGCTGGGCAGTACACTACAACAAAACAAAAGTGTCTTTACAAAAATTAGGGTCTGGAAAAAAAATTTTTTTTTATTTTGATCGACATCCAATATGGTTTTCATGACATATCCCTGATCCCATGAAAGCAAATCCAAATATTTAATGTTTGGTAGAATTTCTTCTCCCTACTTGGAAAAAATGACTTTATAGTATCTTGGAAGACTGGGCACAGGGCAGAAGTGAGGGATGCTTGGAACAGAAGAGACCTCCCGCCTATCATTAAGCTGACCTTCACCTTCTGAGATCCTGTCAGTCCCAGGAACTGAGCATACCGCCCCCTGGTGGTAAGAAGGCAAAAGTGAGGCCAGCCCTAAGAACCACAGATAGCTCCTCCCTGTTCAGTCTTCATCCTCCTCTCATCTTCCTGGGCTCCCTGGATTTAGAAACAGTCTTTGGAAAACAGGGGGCATCTGTCACCTTTTCTCCAGCCCAGTTTAAATGAGGGGACCCATTTTATAAGGAAGAGTCCTGCCTGCTTTGAAGGCCCTTTCTCCTAGGCAGCCCTTCCTATTTTAAGAGATAAGACCCTGTAGCCTGTTCCCTGCAGGAGGCTGAGGGTCCCAGCTCCTCTCCCAAGCTTCTGGAACCACCCAGGTTATGGAGGTAAAAGGGTTTGCTGCTTGGTGTCCAGGTAGAGATGGGCTAGGAGCAGGCCAGAGCAGGAAGAGAAGTGGACAGCTCAGTCTGTGTCCATGTTCTGGACCATCACGTGGTCCAGTTCAGCAGGCTGGGAGGCTCTTTGGGCTTCATCCTGAGCGAGACGAGGCTTGGGGACTTGTAGTCACCATCCGGAGAAGGCTCAAAGCTGTGCCCTCCCAGGGCAGGAGAAAAGCCATGAATGGAATAGAGGCCAGGGTGAGCTGCAGGGGAGGCTGGCACTCCCATGAAGCCAGCCACATTCCCATGGGAGTGGGAGTATGGGGACATGCATGGGGAGGGGATGCCCTCTGGAGACATGAGGCAGGGCCCCCCTGGGCTCCCAGATCCTGGACTGGGCCACAGGGAGTTCTGCAGCTGAAAAGAGAAGGGGAAAGAAGGAATGTGTGAGCTACTTGCCCAGAAGCTGTTTGCCTTACCCTGGTGGCTCTCTCATTCTTGAAGCCTCAACTGCTTCCTAGAAATTGCCACTTGGTCCAGACTCATCCCCCCTACCACCCACTCTGGCATCCAGGGTGTCCCAGCCGTGGCTTCTCAGAACTATACTTCTTTGATTTTTTTCGATGCTCTGTATGTATCAGAGTGGGCAACAGCCCTGTTCTGTGGAGGAAGAAGTGATTTGCTCACAGAACACAGGACCCAGATTCTACAGCCTTCTCTCCTCCTCCAAAATACATGTTCTCACTGGCAACCCCACGGGTCAGGGACAGGTCTTGAAGGGTGGGACTAAAGGCCTCACCTGAGGATGGCTGTCAGTTCTGGGCAGCACAGAGATGTCATAGGCAGTAGTGAAGGGATTCCGCCCCTCCTGCATCTTCCCATAACGCTCACGCTTCCGCCACTTGGCTCTTCGGTTCTGAAACCAGACCTGGGGACCATTGAGAAGGGTTAAGGGGTGCAGGAGCATCCCTGAGGCCTGAGGCCTAATGGGTGAGGGTAATCACTGAGCCCTTTCCTGGGATCTAGATCCAAGCCGCAGAATCCCAAGTGGCACACTGTTCCCAGGGCCAAGGGAGCCTGGGAGAGGCCCAATCCCAGAGCAGGATTACTGGCTCCCAGAGTCCCAGCAACCATTCCCTAGACTGAGTCACTTTCTTCATCTCCAGCCTTGCTAGATCTTTTCACAGTTTGTAGGGGAGGGGGCCTGTGGGCCTCCAGGGCCCAGGATACCTCTTAGGTGTGCCAGGGTATGGGTGAGTGTCTTCTTGGTTTCTCTGGTTGATTCGCCTTGTAGCATCCTATTCAGGTTGAGGTCCTGTTGAACCCCTCAGTGGCTTCCTGGAACACCTGGCCTAGAGCCCAGTTCCTAGCAAGGCTGCTTAGGTCTGACCTCCATCCTCATCATAGTCTCATGTCCAGTCAGGCAACGGCACTTGGTTCTTCCTAGGTGACTCCCATGCTCCCACCCATGTCTCTTTGAAGATACCTGCTGTGTTGCCTGTGAGTAAGCTTCCATTTCCTGGGCTACCCATCTCTTCAACATCCAGGTTGGGTTCTTCCACTGGACCTCTATAATGTCCATTTCTCAGTACATCCCATTCTGTGCCCATGATCTCTTGAGAGCTCATTTCTCAATCATTTATGAGTTCTTGGCAGGTGTGTGTATGTCTCTGTGTGTGGTGTCTCTCTCTCTCTCTCTCCCTCTCTCCCTCCCTCCCCCTCTCTCTGTGTGAGAGAGATATGTATTTTATACACATCTGAGCGTACATGTGATGAATTTGGCATATACCAATCCAATTTCATTTATTTGTATTGGTATATATAGTTTTATTTCCTTCATTTAAAAAAAGACTGTGTCAGATGTTGGGAATATCAAAACCAAGCCAAGGTGAGTGTAATGGTGCATGTTTGTAATCCCAGAACTTGGCAAATGGAGTGTAGCAGGATTTCCCCTGTCCAAGTGGAGGCTAGAGGATTAGGTGTTCAAGGCCAGCTTCGGTCACATATTGAGTTTGAAACCAATCTAAGGTACATGTAACCCTGCCAAAATCTAGAACCAAAGCCCAAACCAATCATACCAGCCACACACAAACCAACTGCTGTTTTCTAGGGATCCAGCTAGAAATAAAAATAGAAAAAACTGTGCATGTGTTTATATGTGTGTTAGACCCTCCTACCCTGTCTGGGATGAGAACACCTCAGCCCTCATCTATTCCTTGCTCCATGGTCACCTCCACTCACTAGGTCAGTAACTTGAGAGCTAAGAAGAGGCTGTGCATCCCCCTATTCTCCTAGCTTCCAGGTTGTTGTGATACCAGGGCAAGCCTGGGCCAAAGTCAAGAAAGTCCACCACGAATGCCCCACTCGGCTTGGCCTGCATTCTTGCCTGCACTCTCCCCGCTCATCAGGCAGACAGGACTTTATTGGGAGTTACTTTCCTGTCACCACCCATTCCCCCGGGAGCCTCTCCACAGTGGCTCTCTTTCTGGGCTTAGGACTTGCCCTCTCCATTGTCCCATGTGTGGTCTTAATTAGTCCTCTTCACGGGGTGGAGTTTATGGTGAGCGTCATGCTCCTGTCAGAGAAAAACCTCCCTACTCTCTAGGGCCTTGGTGGTTGGGGAAGCTTCTGGACTGGGTTTGGGAGTCTCATGAATACTCTTGTGCTCTTTCAGGGTCGAAAAGGCCTCGGAGCTGGGCCTGGTGGTTCATGCCAGCCCCCAGGGGGCTGAGGTAGGAGGATCTTTAGTTTGAAATCAGCCTGGGTGTCAGATGAATCTTGGAACAGCCTAGGTTCTAGAAAGAATGAGACCCCATTTCCAAATCCCCCCCAAATTAAAATAAAAAGAAAAGGGGAGGATGGGGAGGAACTAGGAGAGGACGGGGAGGGCCTGGGAGAGGAGTGAGAAGTGTGCACCCCCACCCCAAACACACACTCATCTTACATTTCCACAGGGAAGAAGAATTCAGATGCCACCCCAACATAACATTCCTGAGACGCCCTGTTCTGAACCCCCTGGGCTTGTAAAATCTGGAGTTGTTCCCGTAGCTTGGAGAACAATGAAGACAAGTCATAGACGACAGTTTTAGCTGCCACCTAGATAGAAAAGGAAAGCCGGAGGACACAGCCGAGGGGAGGAAGTGGCCGAAGCTAGTCTGGTCCTACTTTGGATCTGGCTGTCAGGCCTGCTTTGATCGATGGTTCCGGCTTCTGTAGAGTGGTCTGTGGGGCCCCATAACCTGCTAGAGCTTGCCTCCACCCCAGCATCTCCTCAAGAGTCTCTGGAAAGGGCCCATCAGGGAGTGGCTAACAGGAGCTTCACCCCGCCTCTTCCCTCAGGTAGGAGCGGCAGGTTCCTCTGCCAAGGCAGCCACCTCGCCTTTCTCTAGGACCCCAAACACCCCTCCCAGTGCCTCCTTTTCTGCCACTGGGGAACCTGTTCTGACTAACCCATGATCAGAGCAAGGCCACAAATGTTCAGTCTTTCTCTTACCTCTCCATCACAGTCTTGCTTGCCTCCCTTATGTGCTCCATTGCTTCTAACATGGTTGGCCATAGCTTTCCTTCTCTCTGAGCATCCACCCACCCCCTCCCCCATCCCCAATGGCTGAGTTCCCCATCACATGAAGTGGTGACCATAGCCAAAGACCCTAAGGGTTGCTCTCTGTACAGAAGAAGGACCTGCTGGAGTAGGGAAGGGTTCCTGGTCAAGTTCTCCTAACTAGGAGCTACTTGTTGGTTCATGAAGAGCCTCATGTGCTCTTCAGCAATCCTCCCGTTCTGGCCAGCCACCTTAGAAGTAGCAGTTAAGCACTCATCATTTCTTCCAAAATGCTGCTCATCTAGTGAGCCTCAAGGATTCTCTGGTTTGCTACTGGTACCTCTTTTCCAAATGTAGTCAACAGAAATCCATTGAATGACATGTACCAAATCACCTAGCTAGCTAGTAAATAGTAGAGGGCTCCCTTACAGATATTTGGACTCCAAGAGGCTATTAACCTGAAAGCCTTGACCCAATGATATATTTTGTTAGGAATGTAGAAAAGTCTGTGGCCACAGCAGAGCTGAGCCTGAGAGCTGAGCTCCAAAAGGCCAGGTGCCAGCAGGGCCTGGGCAAGGCAGCTTTGTGGGACACTAGTGCCCACCTCTCCTAGCTCTTCCGTGATCTGGTCCATGGCCTGAGTGGCTGTAGCAGCCAGAGCCTGGTGCCCACCATGCCCTCACCTGTACTCTGGCCTCAGTCAGGTCTGTCCGTAAAGCCAGCTGCTCCCGAGCATACACGTCAGGGTAGTGCGTCTTCTGAAAGACTTTCTCCAGTTCTTCCAGCTGGAACGTGCTGAAGGTCGTGCGGTTCCGACGCTTCTTGCTCTTGCTCTTGGCCAACTCCATGGAGTCAGGCAGTCCCGGGGAAAGAGGGACACTCAGGCTGGCCAGGCAGGGGCCCGGGGAACCTTGCACATTAGAGGGTCCGTCTCTAGGACCCCCTCGGCAATCAACTGGCAGCTGGGGGAAGCTGGCAGCTTTGGAGGCCTTCTCTGCTGCAATGGAAACACAAAAAGGAGGATGGAAACCTAACAGAGGTTTTTGTGGGTGGGATGGAGGGAGGGGAAGAGCATTGAAGCTTCAGTCTCCGCCTCCTCCTCCTTCCCCTTCCCTTCCTCCTGGCAGCCACCATCCCTTGGAGCCTGGCATTCGGAGGCCTGACAGCTGGGGAGGGGGCCCTAGGGAACCATGTGCTCTGTGGTCTGGGAAGATCTGATGGGGCCAGAAGAGAGGTTCATTTCGGGGAAGTGCTCTGTGGGAGTGTGTCTCACAGGGTATGGAGGTGCCAGGATTGGCGCCACAGCAGGGACTGCTGCCCTGGCAGGGCCAAGAGTGGGGGCAGGGGTTAAGGATGGCATGGTTGGCATCTCCCACCCCTTCTAGAGTGCTCTCTTGTTCTGGCTATGCTAGACTTGGTTCCCAGGCCCCCAGGCTCATGACTCTTCTACCAGAGCCAGTCAGGCATGGACAGAGACGCATAGACCACCTCTGGCTGCTTTCCCTGTGCCTCACTCTTTGAAGCCCAAGTCTCACACCAATGTTAACCTTCCCAACTCTGAGGTAGAAGAACAAGCCAGGACAATGATGATTCCATAAGGAACCACCTGTCCTGTGCATCCTAAACCTGTGACTCTGGGCAAGAATCAAGCTCCAGCAGAAAAGGTGGAATGCCAGATAGGCTGGGCTTTGGAGGAGTTAATGAGGGACCAGTACCACAACTCCCTTTCCCCATCATCCTCAGCATTGTCTGCCCCTCCCACCTCAGTATTTTCTGATTGCTTTCTCATCACCTCCATTAGCAGTCAGGGAGAAGTCCAGAGCAGGCTGGGAACGGTCCCCAGCAGCCTCACTTTGATATGCTGTCACTCAGGAACCCCATCTGACCGACCTGCACACACGGTGAAAATTATGTCACCATGATCATCCCCCACCTTTCCCTCTGGAAAGGACTCCCAGCAGTGTTCCTATAAAGTTCCTCCTTACCAGGAATGGAAGCCACTAAGCCACAAAGATGCCCTGCTGACTCAGAGGGCCCCTTCTTTGGCCCCAGGCCCATCTCCAATGGGTGCCTGGACCCCAGGAGGCTTAACTAACTGGCACCAAAGAAGCAGTTTCCTTCTGGGACTTACTGTCACAATCATAGCTGTGTGTGTGTCTCTGTATGTGTGTGTGTGTGTGTGTGTGTGTGTGTGTGTGTGTGTGTGTGTGTGTACACGGGTACACGGAGTCAGATGAGTCCCTGTCTAGAGGGTAAGTTGGTCTGGAGGGCAAGTCTTTTTCAGCTGGAAAGTGGTCAGTAACCTCTCTGGGTCACCCAGACTGTGAAATAAGCTTCCCAGTGTGTCCTGAAGATCTGGGAGAGTCCGGCAAGGCCTGGCCTCTGGCTACCCCAGCCTGTCACAACAATCTCCTTCATGACCCACAGGCAACACAGGGAGGAATCTCACTGCATCCTTAACATTCTGTACTTCATCATCACAGTTTGTTGGAGAGGCAGCTCTGTTTGCTAGGACACAGAGATGTCAAGCAAACAAGAGAAAATTGTCAGACAGAGCAGAGAGCCTGGAACGGTTCACCCTAGAGATATCAGGCCCTCACAATGGCCTGGCAGGGAAGAGCCTTGGTGTCCTGGATTCTCAGGGTGAGGAAGATGGGCTTCAGGCAGAAATGGGTGAGAGGAACTCAGGGCGGGGGCTTAAGGGTACTAACCCCACTCCACAGAGCTCCCCACGGTAAGAAAGCATGTTTTCTGCTTTCTTACCCTTAATGTCTGTTCCCATAAGATCCATCTCAGAAGGAATACTCAGTTCTATGTCCCAGGCACTTGTTTTTCCTAACCTTGAGGCCATAAGCTATAAAGTCAAGAGATCAAAACACAATACAGCAGCTATCCCCTCCAAAAGCAGCTAAGCCTGCTGGCCTCTGCTCCTCTCTCATGTCTGCCCCCTCTACAGTCCTCTCCAAGGGACAGACTTTTCTCTTTGTTTCTTTCCCTAAAACCTCCCTGGGTTAGCTGGAAGACTTTGAGGAGAGGGCCCGTTTACAGAGGCTCCCAAGCAGCCTCCTGGAAAGCGCCCAGGGAGAGCAGAGACAAATGAGGCCAGCACGCTAAGTTTAAGCTTACCAGGGGGAAAGTTGTTCTGTTAAGGAAGGCCCATTAGAGGTTTGAAGTATTGTTGTTACTACACCACTCTGGGGGTGGTCCAGAGAGTACTGAAGTTGGTTGTTGGTCACTGGGAGGCTTTACAACCACAGGAATGCAATAGCGCTATGTAGGAGTGAAATCCAGGTGCAAAGGCTGGGACCTCTAACGTGCCAACAGGGGGCAGATTCTTTATCTCCGACCTTTCCTTCAAAGCTGTGAATCCGGACAGGAGAATCTCACCACAGCCCTATCACATGCTGTCTCAAGCCACCGTAAGCTTGGTCAGTGAGCAGCTCCGCTTCTGGCTGCTACAAAGCTCAGATCCGTGGCGTCCACTGTTATCGCAGAATCAGCCACCTGGCTTTCAGCTTTCACAACAACCTTGCTCTAAGGTGTGCTGTTTTCTGACTTCGTGCTGGGGTCGCTAAATGAGGCATAGTAGTCTCGGAAGCCCGGGTTTCTTCAGCTTTAGTGGAAGACCTTAAGTCCTTAATAAGCGCCAAGCGCAGGGATGCCAGTAAGCTGGAGGTGTTCTCCTTAGAGGTTCTTAGCCTAGGACTTAAATTCCTGGGTTGGCGGGGTCTTAGGGCTATGGAGCTCGACTGAAGCAGGTGGGCAGAACTCCAGCAGGAGTCTTTCGTTCCCATGTCAGACAGTCAGCGTAGAGACAAAACTGGCAGCCCTGGAGGAACCAGGAGGAACCATTCCTGCACACACAGCTACTGCGGAGGGTGCATAGGTGACTGGAAAGGACGAAACAAGGCCCTCTTAAAGAGAAGACAGGGCACAGGGCGCAAAGTGCCGCCAGAGGCAGCCGGATGCGGGCGCCCAGACCAGAGAGAAGCGATGTGCGCCAGGCCCCGCGCAAAAACCGGGTCTCAGCAAACGTTCCGAGACCAATATTTTAAGGGCAGGGACATCAGGATGTGGGTGTGTGTATGGGGGTTATCTTTCCTAAGAATCCCTCGTGCAACCAAGACCAGGATAAAGAAGCTCCCAGGATCCCAGCTCAGCTCGTTCGACTGTACCTTCTTTGCGTTTGGCCTGTCCCACACTGCCTGAATCGTTAATTTTCGTATCCTACGTGTTCATATTTTGTTAGGAAATGCCCTCTTCCTTCTCTCTCTCTCTCTCTCTCTCTCTCTCTCTCTCTCTCTCTCTCTCTCTCTCTCTCTCTCTCTCTCTCTCTCTCTCCTCTCTTCTCTCCCCTCTTTTCTTCCTCGTTTACCCGCTTCATTCGATCTGCTGTCCGCTCTTTTCGTTCGTTCGTCCATTTCCTCCCTTTCGTTTCTCTCCCATCTCACCGACGGACTTCGCCTGTTACCTTTTTTCTACAGACTGTAATCCGTTGTTTTGTTCAATTTCCCCCTCTCCCTTTCGGCTGATTGCATCGTTTGACTTTCTTTCGCCTCGCTTCGTTGCTACAACAGACTCACCGCCCTCCCATTCAACCCCACTGTTTTTCGTAGTGCGACCAGACCCACGGCTGTCCAAGAACTCGAACAAGAGGCTGCGCAGCGGCGGGGACACTGGACTGTAGTGGGGTGCTGCGGGGTGCGATACCGACCCAGACGGGTACCTGTCCCTGGCGGTGCTCTGGGCGCTACGTGGCTGCCGCCGTCTGGCAGGGATCAGAGGAGCCAGGCCAACTGCTTCTCATTAAGTCCCAACTGTGGTTTTTATCAGGAGAGCCTTTTTCAAACGGCATTAGACGCGAAGCTCCGCGGACTTGCTCATTTCCTTCGATGACCCCAACACACCTCCCAGGCCTCCCCTGCACACTCCCACCATCCAGACCGGACGAAGCCGGGTGCGGCCCAGCTACTCTGAGGAGGCCCGCGAGGAGCAGGCGATTGCCGAATTGGCGGATCTCCGAGGATCTAGTTTTGGGTCTAGGCTACAAAATGTAGCAGCATACAAGGGATGGGCGTGGGTGCTGAGCCACTCGTGGGTCAGCGAGTACAGTGGGCAGCAAACTAGTCTTGGCAGGCCCTGCCATTCAGACGCATTCTCAGATAATAGCACGGTCCGACCCGCCCTAGCACATAGAGCACTGTACCCGAAGCGGGATGCGCGCTGGGATTTAGTACTGCGCAGGGCCGTTTCCGACGGCTCAGCGGTGATGATTAGGTGCGGAGATGCCAACTGCAAGAAGGGCAGCCATCCCCGTGGCGACGGGAAGGTCAAGTTAATCTGAGAAACAAGAATATAATTATTTGATCTTGAAGACAGCCCCGGTACTGAGGGGGAGCAGCCACCGCCACTCTGCGGAGCGTCCAGAGGCACCAGAAAACCTTTTCCTACGGAAGCTGGGCCTGACGAGGAGAGCTGGGTAAGTCCAGGTCTCAGCCCTTCGCAGAGTCCAGCTTAGCCACTAAGTCGAGGCCCAGCCTCTACGGCCTCAGCGGGCGCCATGCACAAAAGCCGAGCTCTTCTCTCTCAGCTTTGGGGCCCAGTTAGGCTCTCGGGCCCTCGACCCAGTCCCCTCTTCTGGGTCGGTGGCAGCAGAGGCTCGGCTCCGGATGAGCATGATCTCTGCTCCTAGGTTCAATCGCCTTGGGGTCCGGAATGAGCCCTAGATCGTCGCTACTCCACCCTCCTTTGACCTCCCGCCTCCCATTGCCTCTGCCGGCCGGGGACACGGGTGATCCTACGGTCCCCAATGCCCTGGCCTTGCCCGCCCAGGGCAGCAGCGATCTAGAGAGGGAATCGAGAGAAATGAGAGACGTACCCTAAGGTTGCGAAGCAGGAAAGTGGGAAAGAGAGTCGGGGAGACCAGGAAGGGCCGGAGGAGGAAACGACATGGGGTCCCCCCCCCGGCGCGTTACCTTCTGCAGAGCCCTCGTAGAAGTGGCCGCCGTTGAGCACCGGGCCCGGCCCGAGGTCCTGCAGGTACTTGGCGGGCGGCTTGGCGGGCTCTGGGAGGTAGGGTTCCAGGGGCCCGCAGGCCGGGAAGCGGCTTAGGCGTGGACCGCGGGGTGGCGCGGGGTGCAGGTGAGGCGCAGCATCGGGAGTCCCCTGGGAACCCGGAGCCTCGTCCCCCGCGGTCGCGTAAGGACCGGCTGCCGGCCCCACGGCGAAAGGCGCGCAGCGCTCGGGGTCCATGCCCGCTCCGGCTCCCAGGCCGCCGGAGCTCCGGGGCTCCCGCTAACCCGCGCGGCCTGTGAGCGCCTGCCAAGGGGGAGGGACCTGGGCTCGGGGGCGCGGAGCCCCCGGGAGCGGCGCGCGCCGCGGGGGGTGGGGGGGCAGGAGAGGGGGCTGCGCCTCTGACTTAATGCTGGAACCATCCACGTCACGTGCGGCCCCGTGCGGGTTAACCCCTCGGAGCCCAGGAACACCCCCCCCCCACACACACACACACCATTCACCCCGAGCCTGGTATCACAAGCAGTTGGAAGAGAAGAGAGGAAAGCTGCTTCCTTTCGAGGGCAGGATCCCTTTTGTCTAGCAGTCCGGGTGAGTCCTTGGCTCTGAGCTGCACCCTCAAGTCCTGATATCCATCTTAGTGGCTCTTGGCCCTGGGGAGGTGAGACGGTGAGGGCAGACATCCTTCTCTCTCACACACACACCCCACCCCACCCCCCGCGCCCCTCCTCCAACATACTCTTTGAGGCCTGATCTGACATCAGTCTGAGAAGAGAGACCTCTACAGTGGTAGTTTCCCCTTCACCTGGCTCGTTTTTGCTGGTAGCTGGAAAGAAACAAGGGCATCTCCCCGAGACACTTATTTTGCCTAGGCATCCTAGTGGTTGCACACTGTGGAAACCGTGGGGGCTTGGGGAGCTCGGGCCTGAATACTATCATTAATTATCTGTCTCTTGAACCTATTACTTAGTGTTTTCATCTGACTGTGGTCCTTCTACATGTCCGCGGGCAGACAGAGAGGTTTCTAGGTTTCACAGTGGTCTGCCCAGGTAGCTTTTTGGGTCAGGTATGGAAGAGCAGAAGGGTCATTTTCCTTCTGAGCAGCATGAAATGAATGTCTTTCAGATTGTCTAGGGATCCACTGCAAATGGACTGCTCAGGCCTGCTGTTTTGGATATAGTGAGGGTAGGATTGCATCTCCCAAGAGGTGAGTCTCCCCAGCCCAAGGGAAGCCTAGGATTAGAGTATAGCTTAGCCATTCTGAAACTGAACAATCCTTACTGTGCCTAAGATCTGGGAAGAAATACCAGAGGTCCTTTGGACTCGAGCTTAAAGACCCTTTAGGTTCAGGTTAAAACATTTATATTTTTAGTACTCCTGGAGATTAGTGAGAGGGGTAGGGAGTCAAACATCATTTGTATTCTATTTGAATTCTCATTTTTAAAAGGAATCTAAAAGGCCTGGTGTGAACACCTCCCTCTTCCGTTGGAGGCTTAGAGGAGGTTTCTTGGCTGTCCTCAGCCAGAGTTGGGCTGTAAATCAAGGCCAAACAGGAACCAGAAGCCTTGCATCTCACAAGGAGTCATTAAGCCATTATTAAACATAACTTTTCTGAAGCCTTATTGGCTTAAACACCACATTGGAGGCATTATGGCCATTAGGGCCCCTAATCACAGACTGCAGGCTGGGCAGAGATGGGAGCACCTGGGGCTGATATTTCCAGCTAGAGAAACTTGGCTTAAAATGAGGTTTTTCCCTTTGCCTGTACCAGAAGGGAGTCCATTGGATCTCAACTGCAGACACTGTTGAACTGATTATCAATAAAAGTTGTCCATAATTGTCAATTAGGTGGTGTTGACTGTCTAGAAGGTTGTATCATTTCAGGACATCTAATCAACAAAGTTACCAAAGAGCTTAATTTGGAGGATGAAAGTATGACACAAGAATAATGTCATCAACAAATTAAACAAGGCAGCTTGGAATAAACACTGAGCCTTTTGCTCTAGGTGCTTCAGTATTCTTGTCATAAAAATGGGTCACAAACATATAGACTGGGTATTTGAGAAGCACTTGTGTTTTGCCATACCATGTTAATTTAATGACAGTGATGATTTCTCAAGAAAATGGGAACCCAGATTTCAAGAATCTACGGAAGTCTCTTGACTCCAGATTGAATGGCCCTGACACTGGAGTTGAACAAAGGATTCTGTTGCCCCATAGACCCAACCATACCCTTCCTAGCTCTAGAAATTCCCCCTGACATTCTTCTGTCCTGAACAGAGGCAACTTCCATGCCATAATGCTGTTACTGATTGGACTCAGGAGACAGGAGGGCCCAGATGATATCTGAGTTCAGTGAACTTTCATCTTCTAGAAGGGTCTTGTCCCAGAACTGTGGAGAACAAGGAGCCCAGAGGAGCCTCTCCTGCTCCCTTTAAACCACTGATCCAAATTCAGACCATAGTCTGTCCTTGGTTGAGGGAAGCCTGGTGGAGTGGGTGGGAGCATAGAAAACACAGGAGAACTTCCAAGGTCTTATTTTTCTTCTTAGATGGGTTGAGAGTTGAGGGAGCACTGGGAGACCCAGAAACCCTCATTTCATGGCTGTTTGCTTGTACACAGTGTGCTGGACTTTTATGTATCCAACATGCATGGATTTGTTCTTCCCAACAACCCACAGAGTAGGCACAATTACCAGACCACTTTTACAGAATAAGCCATTCGTTCAATGTGGACATTAACAAGTTAGTATCAGAACCAGAAATTGCTCTCCGATCTGTTCCCAAAAGGAAAGTTTAGACCAGATGGGATTGGGGACAGGGTTGGTTTGAGATGAGCTGCAGTGGTGGCTTTAGGAACACTAAGTGACACCCAGCTGTGGTGGACAGAAACAGGGAAGGAGGAGGGAGGGATGACTTCTGCTAAACTGAGACCAAATAAAACAATGTCTAACACCTGAGTGATTTTATGACTAACTTAGATATGGGACAGGGTTTAAGAGAATTCACGAATTCATTTTCTGTGCCATTTAGTAACCACTAAATTAACAGCATTTGTCACTGGTTCATTTTCAACAGAGTAAGAGATGAGCCCAAAAGTGATCCAGAGAATTCTAGGTCCTGTAATTAAAAACAAAACAAAAACTCCTTTATGTATAAAAAAAACCTTTCCATTTGTTAAGCAAAGCAAGTTTTAAAATAGAAACTATACGTTAATTGATGATTGTTTAATCCATTCATCTCCCAGGAGGATTTGCTGATGACAACTAAGACCAGGATACAGAGGGTATCCCCGCCTGCATGGTGCTTATACTTTGCTGAAGTGAAGCAGCCTATCTCTTGTATGGACGTGAATTAGTGTGGCTCAGTCCCGGCTCCTAGCCTAAGTGTTAGGTCAGCTCTCTGATTAGGGAACTATCAGATCCAGCTACATTTTCCCCTTTATTTTCTACATTCCTCTGCCTCCACCACATGAAGGTGAATATCCATCTGTGGGTATCCAAGAGGAGCCAGAACAATGGTACAAATGTAACCTCAAGTTTGAGATTTTCTTAAAATATACAAAACTGCCTTCCAGTTGCCTGCTTTTGCTGTGGAAGGGACGACAGTCAGTATTGCCCTTGCTCTATTTAGACACTGAAATCCTAAGTTGATCCTTATGAAAATTCTGGGTTGGGAAGCCCAAGTGGATTGTTTCTCATTAGCTACATTCTTCCTGGAAGGTCAGGCTAAGGAATGGTAAATAAACCTTAAGATCCGGTGTTCCTCGCCCGTGAATGATATTTTTAAGAAAGGTTTGTATTGTGGAAACCAGGATCCTTGACTAGGTTCTAACAATACAGACTGAATCCTATGATTCAGAGTGAAATTTCTGGGAAGTTTAAGGACTGTATTTTCCTTCTCTATCAATTTGATGTGTTTGATTGAAAAGCCAAGTAACCTCTCCATACCTAAGTTTCTATACTTGAAAAGTGTGAGGAATGATTCTGTGGTCACCTTTACTGAACAGAGTGAGCTAGTGTTTACACAGATGTTTCTTAAGCCTAGAGCCACCTTTAAACACACACACACATTATATATGTATTATATATATATACATACATATATATTATATACATATATAGGAATATATATACCTTTGAACACACACACTATATATATATTCCTGTAGTGTGGCTGTGTTCAGAGGACCTGAGATAGTACAGAGCACTTGCTCTTTTGTGTGAAAACATATTAATTCTCTAGCAAGTGCTCTGTGTGGACCATGTTGCCATGTTGTGGAGTTTTATGAATTTATTCTTGTTATAACACAGAAGTGGGTATTATTAGACTTTGGGGGAAGTCCTAACACCTTGATTAATCTTATGCAATGATGTATAGTCATCAAATATTTGTTGAATGCCTGCCACATGGCAGAGAGAGGAACAGCACAGAGGATTGGGCCACAGACAGTCCACTTGCATTCAGGGCCTTTCCAAATGACCAGGAGAAGGATGCAAAGCAATAGGCTTTTATCTCAAAGTGTGTGATTGTACTCAGGATGCTGTAAGGGACAAGGCAAGGTGCCTAACCCAGTAATGGTGACAGCAGGAGACAGGTGGTCATGAGGTTGAATCTAAAAAGTAGAGTGGGGGTTGCCCAAGTAATGTGAATGAAGAGGCAGGAAGAAGGAGTGTCTAGAAAGAGTAGATCCTAGGTAAGAGGGGAAGTCATGGGGGTGACACTTAGATATAATGAATATTGCTGGGCCTAGGTTGGGGGAGGAGGAGGAGGAGAGTCCACAGAACCTAGAGACATTCCAGAGAGCAGGAGATTAGTCCCAGGGACATCAGTCTAGTCTCTAGTATCTCCTAAACACAACTTCAGCATGGTCTTCACCTACAGGAGGGGAAGAAGAGAAAGTCCCAGTCCCTAAGAATTCCCTCTACTCCAAGAGGAGGGGCACCCAAGGCCAGCCCCCAGCAGGCACACACTAAGTCTGTAGAGAAGTAACAGTGATAAGAAGAGTGAGGACAGTGGAAGCCTTGAAGTGGAGAGAGGAGTGGAAGGGCTGAGTGTGTGGCGTGGGCTGCGTGGGGCCTTCTGTGCAGCCTTTTGTAGCAGGGTTTTGGCGCTTACAGAGAGTGCTGGCTAAGGCACCCCTTGAACTCATTTCAGCAGGAAATCCATTGGTTCCAGAGTGCAGATTCCAGATTGTTATTTTACAGGGCTAATAAGTATGTAATTATCACATTTGGGGCCCTCAGAAAGAAACCCAAACATACACCCCTGAACACCCTGAGAAGTGTGAGTGGACCTACCCAAGAATTCTTGAGGGAACTCACCACCCTGGTTTAGACACATCCACTCCTGTCCAGGGTCTGTCAGGACTGAAGGGGGAGAGAGCCGAGACTGGGCCTGAACTTTAAAAGGAATTGAGAGGCGCACAGGGTAGGTAGCAAATAGAAAACACTGGGCCCAGCTTCCTCAGTGCTTCTGGACTCCTTGGCAAGGAGAGGACCTGAATGGGGAATACTATCCACATCCATTGTTTACAGAAAGCCTGCCATGCGTCAGTCCAGCTTAATCTTTACAATGCTATAAACTCAGTGTTAACATTCGCATCTCACAAACGAGAAAATGATTTAGACCTATATCCCATCAGTTAGCTGCTGCTGCATAACAACATATCTCAACACTTAGGGACTTAATAGTCAGCTCCCAAGAGGAACTGTGGGTACCATGGGATTCAGGAATTGTTTGAATGGTTGTGGTTCTAGCTGGGGTAGGAGATGTTTCCAAGTGGCTTGCTCACAGGGTTGACAAGTTGGTGCTGGCTCACCCTGTGGTTGGTTGAATGTCACCAAGCACAACCAGGTGGCCTTCCCACACAGCAAATGGTCTGAGAGACCATTGTGGCAGTGCAATTTGTGGCCTGGGAATTATTACACAATTACTGTTTTTTTTTTTTTTTTTTTTTTGTCTTTCCTTTGTACCCCCCAGTGTGTGTGTGTGTGTGTGTGTGTGTGTGTGTGTGTGTGTGTGTGTGCTCGAGAGCGTGTGTGTTCATGTGTGTTTTAAGACAAGGTCTTCTGTAACCAAGGCTGACTTGATTCTCCTCCTTCATCTACCTCTCAACTGCTGGATTATATGATGCACCACCATATGCAGCTCCACACGCCACGGCTTCTGCCACCATCTACTGGCTACTGAGGTCAGTCCCAATTTAGTGTAAACAAGTATTGTGTGAGGTAGGGCTCCTTGGAAGTCACTTCAGAGGCTGGCTACAATAGACTGATTCAGAATACTGCTTGTATCCTACCACTGCCCCATGCTACTGGGACACTCTTAGCAGGTGCTGGTCCCACATGTTGAGTCGAGGAATGACTGTATTGATGGTGGGTGAAGATGGCTGAAAACGGCATAAGGGTGCTTTGCAGGGAAGAGTCAAAGCCCACTGGGTGATAACTGTCTCTGAGAAAGTCTAAGAGGTTTTAATAATGGGAAAAAGTGTACTGGTTTTTGCTCTGCTCTTGTGTTCAGTTGTCATGGCAAGCAAGCCTCAAGCTAGCTAGAGATTAGCACTCCTGATTACTAGGTCTGTAGATAGGCAACACTGTCCATCTCCCTATGGCTGTCTTAGTCCTCGAATGCAGAGGAGAGGAACAAGCTCATCTCTGTGCTTTACAGAGGAGGAGAATGAGATGAGTGCTTGGACTTACACATTCCCTGCTGTAGGCTGTAGAAGGGAAGCCACAACAGTTGTATGGTAAAGCTTGCACGGTCCCCAGCAGGCAATGCTGTCAGAATCATAACCATCTCACATGCGTAGCAGCTCTCTTTTTGTAGCCTTGATTCAAAGGATCTGAGCAGTCAGTGGAGCAGAGTCTGTACCAACAGAATGATGGGACTAAAATTACACCCTCATGTAAAATTATACCTGGCTGGATCCTTACCAGGCGCTCTTTTTTTCTCCCTCTTGGGTAGAGAAGATTTAGAATTATGAACAACTCCATAGAAACATAGGATGCAGGCTAAATGTAAACACTTGCCCTTGATGAAAACTAGACAGAGTCAGGAGGGGGCTGGTATACCCCCAGGTGACTTTCAGGTAGAGAAGGGAACCACCAGGTGGTCATAAGATGTCCCTGGACTACAGAAACTAAAGCAAAAGAGCACCACCCCTCCTCCACACACTTCCCAAGAGAATCCTCAAAGATTTTGGTGTTCAGCCTGAGAGAAAACATGAAGATTATTTTTTTCTGATTTCATGTGTGAAAGGACATTCGGGGAGGGGGCGGGCAGGGAACTGTTTAAAGCCTCTATCAGAGGGTTTGCCTGGAGAGCAGAGATGAGGTCTTTCGGATGGGCAGGATGTGAAGAATGGCTGTTTTGTTTTAGACAATAGGGTGCCACTAAAGAGTGTTGAGATGCAATTGGAGCAGGGCCTGGCCCACCCTTAGAATTTGGTAGTATTTGGTAGACATATTATTATTATTATTATTATTATTATTATTATTATTATTGTTCTTTAGTAGGTAGATGAAGGGTGTGCTTTGGGAAGATAATTTTGGAAGCTTGACCAGAATAATTATGAAGATGAGACCTAATATCTGTTAACACTTGATTGTGAGTGAGATGCCTTCCATGTTTTGCTTTTATTTAATTCCCACCTCCTTATAAAGTAATTCTCATTTTACAGAGAAAGTAACTTTCCCAAGGTAGCTGGTTGGCATAAAGCAAAGTGAACATACTCAGCAGGCAAAAGATTGGTCCAGGAAGGTGATGAGAAGGCCTGCACTGGAATGTGGTTAAGTAAATGGTAGGAGATGACTAGGGAAAAGAGGTATTCATTAGAAGAAATGACAAGACTCATTTTCACATTGGAGTAAGGTATGTGTGCGTGCACGTGTGTGTGTGTGTGTGTGTATGTGTGTGTGTGGTGTGGTGTGTTAGGGAGGTGTATGTTTGATTCAAAGGCCAGACAATAAGAGGGAGCCACAGAGTCCCTCTGACATTAAAAGGAGGGATAGCTGGTTTTCCTAGGATAGAGCACAGAAATGGGTCTTCAGGAGGACATTTTGAACCTCTAAGCCAGATTTATGCAGGGAGGACTCCTATCCCCAGGATGCATTGAAAACAGTAAAGGCAAGGCATTTGTTAGGCCCAGGGTGACTCTCTGGAATTTAGGAGTCCCCTTAAAGGGGAAAGAGACAGCGCAGATCAGCCTTACCATGCCTAGGATCAGTACCACCCAGCTACTGATGGCTTTAGGCCCTGGGGTTGACATGATTTCTGCAATACAAGCAGGATGTTGAAGGAGGAGGCAAAAATCTGAGAGAGACCAGGCCTGAGGCTGTTTTGAGTTTCCTTGTGACTATGAAACACACATTCCCCTTAAGGGGTGCAGAAAGCCCAAGTCTTGCCTACATGGAATGGGGTTCTCTCCACAGAGATCCCAAAATTTTAGACTGAGATAGCAGTGATGATTTTAGGAGCAGCTCCTGCTGTTGGGACGGGCACAGTGCCAGGATGGGGGTGTAGAGAGAGGCCAGCCTGCCGCATGGAGCTCAGGGTGGGGGTGTACAGAGAGGCCAGTCTGCTGCATGGAGCTCTCTAGTGGGTGAGAACATAGTGTGTGCATATGTGTCTGTGCGACCCTCTTCTGGAGAAGTCCTGAACCCTGCTGTTTTGGAGCCTCTTGCAGCAAGAAATGTGCAAGTCCTGGATTTTGCAGGGTAATCACAGGGAAGGGATCCATATCTACCCACAGACCCCAGGACGTCTGGAGGAAAGCAGATCTGTAGGCACATTCACACCAGATCCATAGGACAAAGAGACCGGATATTTTGCCGTTTGATAAACTTCATAAAACAGTGGAGCTGAGTGATTTTGCTGCTGTCTGAATGGACGTATCCTAAGAACCCATGCCAAGAAGATAAATAAGACCGGGACTCCAGGAGAGGAGCTGAAACAAATGTGCAGTGAGAGGTACATCAAAGCAAATCTAGTTCTCTTGACTACGGCTCCGTGTGTGGTGAAGTGTGTGTGTATGTGAGCATGTGTGCACACAGGCCTCTGTGTGTGTGTGTGTGTGTGTACTGCTCAACTGTTCGGCAGATACTAGGCCACACTGAGGGGCCTGGAGATGTAACCTAGGCTGTTGCCAGCCCTTCTGAAGGCTGCTATCTATATACCAGGCCTGCCTGGAACTTAGCTAGGGTTAGGCCCCTTGCATTTCTTTGCCATGGCACAAAGGAAAACCAGTATTGGCCACTGTTGGAATACTCAGTCCTCTAATCAGCCAGCTGAGGGGCAATTCAAACTGGGGAGCCTGCACTCCATGATCAGGAATCCCTCAGTGGGCAGGGTAGTCAGACCCTGTTGTTTTACTAAGAACTTTTTGCATGGATAGCAGGAGCCTCGAGCTTGGCATAAAACATCGATCTGCTCATGTTTGGCTTCAAGTTCTCCAGGGGCTCTCAGAGAGGTATAGGGACACAGACTAGAAGAGACCTGGTTATGTGTTTAAATGCCATCTGATGCAAAGGGTCTCAAAACATCATCCTCAGGGCAGCACCAGCAGCGGCAGGGAACATGTTGGAAACAAGACCCTACCTTACACCAAGTAAACGTTCCTTGTAGCATTTCCTTCTCTCACCACCCCAACCCCTACAGGTGATCCTGTTGCATTCTGAAGTTCTGAGAGCCACTGGTCTAGTCTGTCCTCTTGACTTAGGGGTTTGGAGGCCTAGAGAGGGGACTCTGGCCAACAGCACATAGCTAATTAGGCCACTGCCACCTTCCCCCTCACCCAGATGGTCTCAGCTTTTTATTTTGCAAATTACATGAGGAGGGATTTTAATAACTTTTTTTTCTTAGAGGTAATTGTTGCGTGTTTATATATTTTCCACTTGTTAATAAGCTAGTTAGGTCAGTTGGATCACTGGTGCCCAAATTGTGTGTGCCCCTCACCTTAGGGTGCTGGGAATGCAGTTAAGGGCCTTTTCTGGGTAAGGCAAGCAGTGCTACATCAGGTTAAACGCTGAAGTTGTTTCTATAAAGTGCAGGCTCTAGGGAGGCTACAAGGTCCCTTTCTACTTTGGCCCCAAACCCAAGCACATCTCTGTTTCCCTAGCTAGTCCCTAAGGCACTAGTACCATTCTCTTGCTGGGCAGATACTTTCTGTAACTAGTCCACAAGCACCTTGTTTTCACACTGCAGATGTTTTGCTCAGTAATCCCTCCCTCAGTCTCTTCTGGCCAAGTGAGGGTGGACTTAGTTTCACCCGCTGGCCTCAGCTGCCGTCCTGAGGAGAACAACCTCTCTTTCCGGCTCTCACAAGTGGGCCCAGCATGTTTCCAATATCACACCAGTGTTTTCTTCAACAGAGTAACTCTGTAATAGGGCAGACTTGTTCTCTGTGTGGAAACATGTGGGTTCTTGTCAGAGGCCGTGAGAATGAGTACAGTGAGCATGAGTGGACTGCCCTCCACATCTGGCTTCTCTCGCTGAGCTCAGAAGGGCAGTTTCCTACAGACGGTGCTGTAAGGAGTGAGGGCCCCTCTGAGACTTTGGGTGAGGAACTCCTTTAAAGAAGTAGACCCACCATAGACAGTGTTTTGATGTCCACCCAGATTCTTAGGGAAGCTATATAAAAATTCTCTTCAGCTTGAATATTTTAGCAAACAGGAGAAGGAACAAGTTTGCTTTGTCCAGTAAACTGTACCTTGTTGGAGGATTTTAAATGCTCTTAAGAAGAAAATCTTTCTCTTCTGAAGGTTTGAAAAGAGATGGATGGTGTGGGTTTGAAGGCGGAAACCCAGTGTGGGACAGAGTTCCTGTCCTGCTTGTCAGGACTCTTTTTTTGGTCCCATAGCTTAATAAACCAAGCCTCTGCCCTCCTGGAAATTTCTTTTGGTTTTTTTTCCCTCCCCCTCCCAAAAAAACCTCCAGGGCTTTCTGAAGAAGGCACCCTTGCCTCAGTAAAGCTGTGATGCTGAGAGAGCTTTGTTGGGCCCACTAACATCCAAGGGTCTGTATTTTGTAGCTAAGTAATTAGTTTCATTTTTGAGGGATTCACAAAGCCCTAGAGATCAGCCGGGTCTCCCTGGAGCATTGCAAAAGCAGGTTTGGAAATGTCAGATGAAGAGAACTCTGGCTAGTGAATGACAAAGGACACTCAACACAGAGATCTTTAGTTTCCATTGGGTCTCCCCGGGGGTCTCTGGCTGGTGATCAAGCAAGCATTGGTTTCTCCTCATAAGAACTGAGATTGGAAAGAGACAAAAGTCTGCACCAGACCGCACACAAAGAGTCTCTCTGGGCCTCCTCACTCAGACAAGCCTGGCATTATCTCTCTAAGAGACGCTCTACCCAAACCTTCTTTTCTGCCATCCCAAGTATACTGGACTCGAGGAAAGTCCCTGTTTATGATTTCAAAGTTGGCTGTTTTGATTCTGGCCCCAAAACCTTGCCTCCTGCCCCGGAAGATTTATTTTATTAAGTGGTCCACACCTGAAAGTAATTGAGTCTTGGCGTGGGTGCAGGGTGTGTGTGTGGGGCTGCAGAGTGAAGGTCGCAGAGGCAGATCATAGCATTTGGGGAACCTCCCGGTGCCCAAGTCTCTCCGTTGCACCTCAACCTTGCGCTTGCCAGAGCCAGTTATTATTTTGAGGGGAGTCAGCGGGGCGCGTGTGGGGGAAGGAGGGGTATGTGGGGAAAGTGGGAACTAAGTGTGGATGTGAAGGGGCTGCTCCCAGAGCCGCTCCCGCGCCGCAATGCGGGAAGGCCGATTGCACTGTCCCCTCCCTAGCATCCTAGCCGACCAGCAGAGGTTGGTCCGCGCCGGGCACAGTTCACCTCCAAAGTGGGAATAAGAGATTGAGATAGATAAAAAGCATTCGAAGTTTAATGTCAACTTCAAGCCTCTATAAAATCAGATCAAAGGGAACAGGCGCTTGGCTTCCTCCGGGATCGCCAGGAGGTTCGGGGCGCTCGCTAAGTCCAGCCGCGGCTGGACGCGGGGCGCTCTCTTCTCTCCAGCGGGGGCCGAGGACTCGGATGAGGGCCGCGGCGGCGTTTGACTGGAGTCCGGCTAGGATGCATGCGAGTGCCACTGGGAGCGGTGCCTGTGAACTGGGGGCCGCCGCAGGGAGTCATCGGACCTCCCGGCCAGCCCGAAGCCGAGGCCGCGGGGAAGTTGCAACGCGCGAGCCGGGAGCGCGGCAAACAAGAGTCCTCCACTAACCTACGGTCGATCGGAAGGAACCTCGAGGGGCGGGTGCGTGATTCCCGCACCGGGTTCCCGCTGCCACTCATTTTGGTCACAGGCGGCAGCGAGGCTCCAAATAGCCGGCAGCGAAGCGCTCAATTCCGTCGGTGGTTCCTGCTGGCGACGTGGGCTCCAGTGCTTTCCGGGGACTTTTGGGGCCCAGGCTGTATGTGCGCTTTCGGTTTTTCCTCTTCTATCTTAATTGCACTCTTCGATAAGCATTCGTGCGTGTGTGTGTGTGTGTGTGTGTGTGTGTGTGTGTGTGTGTGTGTGTGTTTTCCCCCTTTCCCTTTTGTCTTTCGGAAACTTCTGAAAATTCTCTAAGGTGGATGACAAAATGGAGGTGCGGGCGGTCATGCGGAAACTAGGCTCCTTTTAAAAACAAAAACAAAAACTGTGACCCTAAGATCTAAGGGAGCCTTCAAGGTTAAGGTGAGGAGAACCGCAAACGGAGAGAAACATATTTTAGGAACAAACATGGAGAATTTTATTAGTAGTAAAATTATAGTCTCTTACTCTCGCCTCATATAAAAAAGAATTATAAATCCTGGACTTCTTTGCCTGTATCGGTTTTATGCACTGTAGCATTCCACCCCTCCCGACATAAAATTCCGTGCCTGCAGAGCTTGCTTGCTTATAGGTGAAACCACATGTGTTTTGTGTGTGTTGGCACACACAAATTTGTGGCAATGGACAGCTCTTCATGCATTAAGAGAAGGGTCGCTAACGTGCCCAGGGAGGGTCATTTGTGGACTCACGGCAGTAAATAAACCAACCCAAAGCCCTTAACCTCCAGCCAGAAGTTATAGGAAATTCATGAGCAGAAAAGGAGACAAAAAATAATGAAAAGCAAGGCTAAATAAAGGCTAAGGAGAGAAGGTTATGAGAGGGGTGGAGAGAGAGAGAGAGAGAGAGAGAGAGAGAGAGAGAGAGAGAGAGAGAGAGAGAGAGAGAGAGAGAGAAGGCTCACTGAAAGACACCAAAGGAATGGAGAATCACACACAGCGATTCTGAAGAGAAAAAGGAATGGAGATGGAGAACTGAGGGAAGAAAAAGAGAAGGCACAAACGCAAGAGAAATACGTCAGGAGATTTGAAGAGACAAAAGCCCCTTGCTCAAACTGGGTCTATGATGGAGTGAGAAGACCGAAAGCTGGGCGCCTCCCAAGGGCCAGACGCCTCCCCCAAGGGCCCTTGCTTCTCAGGTTTCCCGATGTAAGGGAACTCCAGGGAAGACTTTGTGGGCACAGTCTGCTTTATACCCGGATCTGATGATGCCGGTTCATTTGGTTTTTAAACAGTAGATTTGCAGTCCTCTGGGCTGGGACAGAGTCTGCTAGCCATCCTCAGAACCTGCAGATTGGATTGAATTTCGGCCACTTTGATGGTCCTGTAATCGGCTCCCAGTTTTCCAATTTCCAGTCCCCTCCGCCGGGCTGAGGCTTGAAAGGGACTTTAAAGACTTTCCTTTGATAATGGCTCACGGTTACATATTTCCATAACAATTTTCTCTGCCAGATCTGAATGTCTGATGTAGTCCCAGATGTTAAGGGGGGGGTACGGGGGGGGGGAGAGAAAAAGGGAAGCAGTCCCCTCTGTCCCAGGCTGCCAGACACTTGAAACAGGGTGAACAGGCGCAGGGAAGCATACTCAGTGCCACACAGACAGACCTTCCTTTAGTAATTCTCTGGCCCTTCTTCCTCAACTAAAGCTTACTGGCAGGTCTAAGGACACATCCTCTGCTTGTGGTTCTGGCACCAGTGGGCCCAAGATATCACTATTCCTGAAATGTAACCTATCCTGAATCCCCTCCATGATCTCTGCTTGGTGACAGTCCTGGATCCGATCAACTTAATGTCATAGGAGGTCAAATTGGTTCCAGGTGTCACTCCTGGAGCACATGAACAGGCCCTTCTGTAGATCTAGCATCTTTGGGGAGCATCCAGAGACCTTTTCTTCCTTCTCCAACATTTATTGAAGGTCACCGTGAAGCACTGAGTTGAATGGCAAAGTCAGCCAACTTCCAGCTCTTGATGCTGGCAGCACCTACGTTCTTGGGGGAACCGAGGCAGGTATGCAAGCAAGGCTGAGGGAGTGTGAATTATGTCAGAGAGAGGTGTCATAAAAGGGATGGGTGTTCAAACGTAGCATCTGGGAAAGCTTCATGAATGTAGCATTTGTTCTGGGACCAGGGGGACATCCAGGGCCAGACTCTGTGATGGTAGGGGAACTCCAAGCACGGGCATTAGCACTGTCAACATGGGGTATATTCTGAAGCAGACATTATGCTTCTTAGTTCCCACAGAGATCTGGTAGCGTTGGAACATGTTCCCTCTCGTTTTTATGTTTCACCCAACATTTGTGTTCAACACAGCCTAGACCAGACATGTGCTGTCCACTTGAGGCATGGGAACAGGGAAGACAGAGCCCTGCTATTTGAACACTGTGTGGCATAGAACACAAATTCCAGAAGCTACCTGGGGCCGCTTGGGCAGAGAGAGGACAAGCAAGCAGCCTTCCGTCTCTGTCTCAGCCACACCCACCCACTTCAGGTACTTCCATATGAAGCTTCCTTTGGGAGAAGGCTGGCCGAAAGCAGGGAGGTTTGGCTTACAAATGAAGACAGAATTCCCTAGTTCATAGGAGTTTGAGTGTTGTGAAAAATAGCTGAGGGACTAATTAGCTAAATGCAAGTGTGAAATGTAACAGAGACCAAAGATTATGATTAAGGTCTAACCCAGTTCTGGACACCTGAGCTTCAAAAAACAAAACAAAAACAAAATCCAGTGCTGAGGATAGAGAAATGACTCGGTGGCTAAGAGTGCTCGTGGCTCTTGCAGAGGACCTGGGTTTGATTCCCAGAACTCATGGTATCTCACAACTCCCTGTAACTCCTCTTCCAGGGGGATCCATCACCTCTAGTGGCCTTTGTGGGCACCAGGCACATATATGTTGCACAGACATAGGAGCAGGCAAAACAACCATGCACATAAAAGAAACACATCTGAAACAAAACAAAACAAAGACCCTCTCCTGTCGCTGCTCTGCTTCCCTCCTCTTTGGCCTGTGACCATTCTGCCAGGTTCTATGACACAGCTGTTCACAGCCTGCTTTCTTCCAGTCCTCAGCTGGTTGGGAATGGCCGAGTTTCAGCTGTTTCTAGAATATTCAGGGGCTCCTGTCTTAATGATACTTGAAGACCAGGCCCCAAAGATGAGGCGACAGAACTCAGAACTCTCACATGCTTGCTCTCCTTAAATACCATAGGATGCAGTATAAAAAACTGCCACCAGGGGGGGCAGAACATAAGTGCAGGGCTCCCCTTTACTTGGTCACTGTGTTTGAAGAATTGCCTAGAGCAGTGATTCTTTTTTTTTTTTTTTTCTTTCTCGAGACAGGGTTTTTCTGTGTAGCCCTGGCTGTCCTGGAACTCACTCTGTAGACCAGGCTGGTCTTGAGCTTAGAAATCCGCCTGTCTCTGTCTCCCAAGTGCTGAGATTAAAGGTGTGTGCCACCACTGCCAGGCAAGCAGTGATTCTTGACCTGTGGGTGGCAACCCCCAAAGACCACCTGAAAACAGATATTTACATTATGATTCACTACAGTAGCAAGATTACAGCTATGAAATAGCAACAACAATAATTTTATGGTGGGGGTCATCACAACATGAGGGGCTGCATTAAAGGACTGTAGCGTTAGGAAGGTTGAGAACCACTGGCTTAGAGCCTATTCTTAGCACTTTCCATGAACTGTACCAAGAGGGCATACTGAAGTTCCTGCTTGCATGAAGCTTAAGTTGATGCAAATCTCCTTAGGTGGGAGAGGTGTGTTGTAAACAGTACGTCTACCCTTCCCCAGCCTTATCTCGGCCAACAGTTTTTGCTATTCTATAGCTACCTAGCCTCTCACAGTCTCACCGGCTTCCTCAGGTGCAGGATCCTAGGCTGGCCTCTGCCTTTCCAAAATGCTGTCATGTATACCTGGCATGTATGCTGTGGGCTCTGTGCTGGTGGGACCCTTCAGAGGACAGGATACTGGAACCCAAGGTCCAGATCTCTCAGTTAGAAGCCAAACCACCTCCTGCCTTCCCACAACCCACCTATCCCAAATGCTACCTTTCCCCTGACCAAAGCTGGTGACTGCTCACGGGTCTGCCTGTGTCCCACCCTGCTCCCCAGCTTGAGAGTGGGTGCCTGCTTGAGGATGTGTGAGGTGAGGAGGTCGCCACTTGAAGATTAACTGTGCCTGTGTGCTTGTGAGTATGGGGAGGAGGGTGAGAGGCAGGGAGCACTGACAGTTTAATGAGGCATTCCCTCCTCCTGTCTGCCTAGGCCCTATGTCCAAGACAAGTATCAAGCACTTCCTGGTGCAGGTCCTTGTGCTAGGTACCCACAATGAGCTGGCTGTGTTAGACACAGCCCTCACTAGGAGGAAGGCCTTCCAGATGCATACCTCAGAGGCCCCTCGAGGGTAAGGATCCCACCTGGGCACTGAAGAGTGTGCCATCTCCAAGTTCAGGGACAGCTAAGGGTGTGTTTGTCCTTTCCCTGGAGACTCTGAGTGTCTGGCAGTGAGCCTGGTACACAGTAGGCATTGTGTTAATACTGTGGAATGCACACAGTGTGTGTGGGGGGGCAGAACAGAAGTAAGAAGGCATTCAAACGAGGGGGAAGCAGGGTAGATCTAGGTAGTCCTGTAGTCCTTTAACCAGGCTGTGCTTCAGGTAACCCGATATCCCATTTTTGAACCCAAGAGTCCTGTCCTGGGAAGTTTCTCTGAGTCTGAGTAAACCTAGATGGTTTGTCACTCTGCCTTTCTCCTTGGGAACAGGCTGTCCCTCCAGGACCTTCCCTCCCTGACCCTCATGTTATCCCTATTTCTTTTCTGCCAAGCAGGGTCTCCTCCAAGGTCCTCTGGGCCGAGCCCTGCCCCAGTCATGACCCCCCCAGCCATGATCCCACAGTGTGACCTCCAGGGCTGCCCACTTCCCTTTCACTCAGCCATTCCTGATAAGAAGACTAGAAACAGGTTTGCCCTTTCACCTCTGCATATCTCTCTGAGGAGCCTGCAGGTCCCCACATCCTGAGAGGCCCTGTGCCTCCCCCCCCCATTTGTGGACCTGCAGCTTTAGGGGTGTGTTTTGGGGGGAGCAGAGGCCACAGCCCTCAGGAGACAGGCAGCTCCTTATCTTGGCTTAAGAAGGTCCCCGTGCTTGCTCCTAAGACACAGAGCCGGCTAGGCAGGATGGCAAGCTGGCTGATCCCTCCCTAGGTCTTTGACTGACATTCTTGATGGAATTGGCCGGATGTTTCTCCTTCATAAGAGACACAGCCTCAGGCAATACAGCTGTGCCTTCCTTAGCCTGGCTGCAGCTGGAGGTACTGAGAGCCCAGAACCCACACTTCCTAGTTTTGGGATAACATCATTGGGCCAAAGGTCTCCAAAGAAGGGATGTGGGGGCTTCTATGAGGTCCCAAGAGGGTCAGCATGACTCATATCTGATTACTTTCTGCAATGGTTCTCTGGATTTCTGTTCATTGGGGTCTGAGGTTCCCACACTGTGTGCTCATCTGACTGATTGGCAGTGCTGGGTAGACCACGTAAATCTCAGAGTTTGCTTGGAGTCTTGCTTTGGCCAAGCGCTGCCTGAGCCAATGTCACACCAAAACCCATTCCAGTTGTCAAGGCATGTGGTGTTTGAAGACACTGTTCTCTAGAATGGTCAGGTGCCACTTTTACTCCTAGGGACCAGGGTGAAGCCTGTTGATGTAGAGGGGATCTCTTTCAAATTTATATCAGTAGGAAGATATCCGTAAACTTTTGAATTTTTAGCCTTGAAGTGATTAAGAATTGAATGGGGAACTTTCCCCTTTGGTGAACTCTTACTGGGGGGCTAATTGACACCTAAATGGGCATTATTCACCTGTGATCTGCAGGAAATAAAGAAGAGGCAAAGAACAGGTGATGATTTCCCTAGACCCTGGAGCGGTTTGGGTGATTATAAGCTGTGTGCACAAGGATGATTCCAAGGCTATACTTTGTTTCTGTAACTTTTAGGGTCATGTTTTTCAGACATTAATCACTTGAGTAGAACCTCTGTGGTTTTGGTTACATCGGAGTGTGCTTGTGTTACTAACATCTTCTTTTAATCTACTGCACACACACACACACACACACACACACACACACACACACACACACACACACACACACGTGCACGCAAATACACAATATCTTTGGGAAGAAATTTCACAGCCTTACTATGAATGGAATACAAGCAGCACTTGCCATAGACAGAGCAGCTATAAAAATAAACAGGATGACAGCACAGCAGTGTCGCTGTGCTGTGGCTAAGGTGGCCTGTACAGGACTTTGAGCCTCAGGCTTGCTTTCTTTTCTTAAGTGGAATGTTGGTGAGTGTTTGGGGACCCAGTCTCATTTGCCATGTTTTGGGGGACCTGACGCAGCTGTGTTGTCCTTCCAAATAACTGAGAACTGGAGGGATGTGTACTCAAGGTGCCATCTAAGACTGTCTTCCTGGGAACCGGGTGGCCCCTGGCTGTGCCCAGTTGTCCCTCTCAGTTAACTCCTGAACCTGTCTCCTCTCAATGCTTCACTGCAGCTGGAGTCTTCGGCATATGGGGGAGATTGAGGGAGCCACTGGAAACAAGGCAGGAAACAAGGCAGGTCTGTGCTGTTGACAGGATATTCCAACCTTGTTGGGACGACAGTGCAAAGATCTTCTCTGCTGGCTTGAGTGGAGCTCTGTGGGGTTTTCTCTGATGATTCCAAGACAGCCCCGAGCTTTAGCACAGTCCAGTGTTAGAGCTGCTGTCTCTGCCCGACAACTCCCAAATGATATTCTCTCATTTCCCAGAGTCCTAGGCCTAACGGACTTCAAGCATCACATACTCAAACAGGCAAAGCCTTGACTCTCTCCAGCCCCAGCCTGTTACTGTCCCAGAGACTCACAACAGCTGTCCCAGAGACTCACAACAGCCTTTGCGTTCCTTCATACTCCAGGACCAACACAGTTGACGGCACCTTCTGGATATATCCAGAGCCAGTGACTTCTACGGCTTCCCCAGGACCTGGGCTGCTGCAATGCCCTCTGGGTAGTCTCTTCTCTTCCACATACCAAAGCCAGGGTGACCTTTCAAAGGTTTAAAATGGGGGCAGGGAGGGAGGCTGGAGAGATGGCTAAGCAGTTAAGAACACTGACTGATCTTCCGAAGGATCCGGGTTCAATTCCCAGCATCCACATGGCAGCTCACAACTATCTGTAACTTCAAGATCTGACACCCTCACACAGACAGACATATATGCAGGCAAAACATCAGTGCACATAAAAATGATTTTTGAGAAAGGTTAAAATGGGTGTTATCCTTGGCCATAGCTTCTCATGGAACTCAGAGCAAATCAAAGCTCCTTCAGTACCTTGAGCCTCAGCTTTACCAGTCTCTCTTCACACCCTCTGTCCAAGGCCCAGTGTGCGTCCACTGCGTGGTCCTCTCTGTCGCTCTTATACCCTATCTAGATCCAGGGCCTTTTGCCCTGCTGTCCCCTCTGCCTGGAGCACCCTCTGTCCTCACCCTCACATGGCTCATTCCTGCTCTTTCGCTTTGTTTAGGGAGTTTCTTAGGGAGAGTCCCTGAGCCACTCAAAGGCAGCCCTCCCACTGTGTGCTGACCCCATCCCCCTGTTTTATTTTGCCTCGCCGATCTTATTGCTATTGACATTGTTTGTCTGAGAGTCAATATTTCACTTTCACTTTGAAGGATAATTTCACCGTCTATAGAATTCTAGCTATCTCGTGTTGGTACTTCAAACACCCACTGTCCTCTGGCATCTGATGGAATCCCTATCTTTGTTCCTCTGTGAGCAGTGTTTGCACTCTTTAGCATCTTTCATGATTTGTTCATTGACTTGATTTTCCACATACTCAATACTGCTCAATCCTGGATGCTTGTTGTTTTGTTTTTGTTATTGTTGTAATCATATTATCTACTTGCTTTCTTGTTTACTGTCTATGTCTAAATTCATAAGGATAGGGACTTTGCTTTCCACTGGCAGGAACATTCTTAGAAGCAAACAGCATGTAATAAATATTTGGTACATAATTCATGAATTCTTAAATATAGAGCTTATGGATGGTAAGTTTGTTGTATAAGAATGCTTTGCTGGGGGCTGGAGAGATGGCTCAGAGGTTAAGAGCGCTGGCTCCTCTTCCAGAGGTCCTGAGTTCAATTCCTGGCAACCACTTGATGGGTCATAACCATCTGTAATGAGATCTGGTGCCCTTTTCTGGCATGCAGGTGTACACGCAGGCAGAATGCTGTATATATAACAATCAATTCTTTAAAAAGAAAAAGAAAAGCAAGCTATGCTGGGGCTGGGGAGATGGGTCAGCAGCTAAGGAAGCGTATTCTCTGACCTGAGTTTGGTTCTCAGTGTCCACACCAGGCAGCTCACAACAGCTTGTAACTCCAGCTCCAGGAGATCTGAGAGGCACCTTTCTCACCAGAGCTTGCCGCCACACAGACAGACATGTGCATACTTAAGAAGAAAGTAACCTGGGCACGCTGGTGCATACCCTGAATCCAAGTTCTCAGGAAGCAGAGGCAGGTGGATCTCTGAGTTGAGGGTAGCCTGTTCTACCTAGTAAGTTCTAGGACGACCAGAACAACATACAGAAGTGGTGGGGTTGAGGGTGTGGGGAAAGGAAAAAAAATTAGGAAAGAAGCAATGTTATGCACTGTAATTAATACTATAAAGTCAGGTTTCATTTTTACATGTTTGAAGTTAGTTGCTTAAAAAAATTATTTACTTTTTATATGTCAGCACACTGTAGCTGTCATCATACACACCAGAAGAGGGCATCAGATCTCATTACAGATGGTTGTGAGCCACCATGTGGTTGCTGGGAATTGAACTCAGGACCTCTGGAAGAGCAGTCAGCGCTTTCAACCCCTGAGCCATCTCCGGCCTTATTATTTTCTTTTTTATATGAAATGGTCAGCTGGACTGGGCTGGAGTCATAATCACAGCAGTGACTAAACACTGGCTGGGCAGCTGCCGTAGCCGTACGCTGCTTAGCCTGCTCCACTCCTCTCACTTCACCTCATCTCACTTCTTGCCAGCGCTCTTGAGGAAATGGAGGCAGAGAGAGTAAGGCCCTTGTCTGGGGTCACACAGAATGAAGAGGCAGAGCTGGAATCTGAAATGTACTCCCTCTCATTTCTGCTTCTGTTCACCTCCTCACTGAGGAGTGAGCAAGGTGTACGGACCCTAAGCACACAGCTGAGTCTGTTCTCCTGATGGATCCTCCCAGCCCTGGAGCTGGAGCCTGATCCATGCACCTCAGGCATCCCCAGAATTCTTCCAGTCCTTTGTCTTCAGAGTGGCCCTAGCTCAATCTCTATCAACACAATACTCCCCCCCCCCTTTTAGTGCTTAAATACCATTAGGTGTTATTTAATGCCTGTTCTTGAGTAAATTAAAAAACTAAAACACTTCTGTGATTTGTTAATGTCACGTTTGGGAACAGCAAGTAGGAATCCCTTCCTGGACTCTGCCCTGGTCTTTACATGGGGCAGAGTGACTCTCCTTTGTATAGTGTAGAGGTGCTGCTGCTGGTGCTGAGGTCAGAAGTCCGGGGCTGCCTACCTGGTACCTGAAACTGCCCAGAGCCTTCTGGGGGGCCCCTGGCTGGACTCCCCGTATTCTTATCTATATACATGTAAGCCACTCACCACTATCCTGAGTCCCTGACCCTGTCCACACCACCATCGATATGTGACCACCTCCACCCTGTAGTCCAGGTCTGATTGCCTTCTATGGCTTTCTTGCAACAAGAATGGCCTTTCATACAAACAGGGCCTGCCCCAACCTCCGGACTTCCTCTTGCTCCTGCCTGGGGCTGGGTTGGGCCAATCCAGGACCAAAGCCCTAGGGATGTTACAGCCTGAGGATGAGAACCATCATCTGGGGAAAAGGCTATGCAGAAGGGAGAGCAGTTCATACACATTTCTTTGCTCCTGAAGGCCTAGCATGCTTGGCCATTCCATCCCCAGCCTCCCTAACACAAACATCATTCCCCATGGAGAAGTAGAGGGACCAGTAACAGTGAGACTATCTGAAGAGAGTCGAAAGACCCCTCCCCACTTTCTGTTACTTGCCCCCAGATTTCTCCCAGTTGTTCCTCAAAGTCTTTGGAACACTCAGAAGCACCTGGGAGCCAAGGCATAGTCTAATTTTGAGAAATGCAACAGTAAGACCAACAACAAAGAGCTGGGATGGCACACTGACACAGGGCGAGGACACAGAGCAAGCTGCCTCAGACCTGGTTGACAGGGTCAGCCAGAGAAGACATGACCCCTCCCTAGGCTATAGCTTCTGGGGCTCCTGGAAGATGCAAAGGGAAGCTTTCCTCTCTGAGATTACTGGGGGTAACTGTACAACTTTGGGGATACAGAAGGGATCTTGTGGCCCTTGGACAGTGATGGTCATACAGGCCATAAGCTCCATGGTTCTCCAGGCACTTGAAGGAGAGACCAGAAGAGGCAGGACAAGATGGAAACCGAGGGTCCCTGACCTCTTGGCAGGACCTCCTCAGATCTACAGCTATCTGGTTTGTTCTCACCCCAGCTAGTGCCCATTCAGAACTTCACAAACTCAACTCCACAGTCTTCAGACTTCCCTGTTCCTGGTCTTGGGGCCCTTCCCTTGGTGTCAACAACAATTTCCTGGCAGGCCTGGTGACAAGAGCCTGAACTGGCCCAGGGGAAACTCAACGCCATGGTGTCAGCAACGGGTGTCTTTCAGTGTCTGGGGAATGGGGCTGATACTATACAGAGCCTTTAAGGGGCTGGAAGACTGCCACCACTCCTCCCCCCACAGCTACCCTGCCATCCTGCATTCTTTCTGCACCCAAGTACCCTGGCGTCAAACCCCCTTTCATAACAGGACCAAGGATGGAGAAAGCTGTCCACGTCTAGAGCAGTGCCTGGGATAGACAGTCTCCTACCCTAAGAGGTTGTGTAAAGATGCTGCACAGGGATGCTCAGGATGGCTCCAGTCCCTTCCCTCTTCTGACATCTTCACTGCAGACCCCATGGATGGCCACAGTCAACCTTCTGCCTCTACTTTGTCTTGCTGCTGAGTATGTGGACAAGTTATCTTCTAGGGTGCCAGGAGGGCCCAGGGGGTGGGTGAGGTGCCCTTCTCTTTTCTGTGCCCTCAGGCCAGCAGAACAGTTTCCCCAGGACTGGTCCTTGAGGGTTGAAACTACTTAGGCATAGTCCCCATGCCTTCTTTTCTGTGGCATCTGAATGTGCCATCCATGCCTGAAGTTGTGCCAAATACCGGACAATCCCAGAGGACCATGACACTTGGAGAATCAGATTGGAAAATTTTTATGATAAAGGGAGTTAAAGATTGGGGTAGAGAAAACACAGGCTTGGGAGCCAACCATTCTCCCTACAAACATGTGTGCAGAGCTTCAGACGAGTTGTCACCAGCATGCGGGACAGTGTGCACAGGACAGATCAGTTTCTTCAGTCCTAACTGCCTCTTCATAGGACAAGAGGCAAGAGGTACATGGGAATACCCATTTGCCATTTGAAATCGTACAGTGCCAATGTATTCACCACATGTCCTGGATCACGTGTGTGTCCCCACCCTTGGCTTGGGCAGTGGCTAAGTAAGCTTGCTGTAATAGATTGGATTAACTGACCACAAGGGTGAGATGATTCACATTAGGGGGGGACAGAGAAATGGAGCTCAGAGACCCAGCTAGAGGTTGGAATGGTAGACAAGTAGCTGTGGGTTTGTACTGGGTCTGTGTTCTGGCTAACGTCCATGTTAGCTCTTTTCTTGTGGTCAGCAAGACTCTCTGTTCTGTTGCCGATAGAACTTCTGACTTGATCCCCCTAAGCTTAGTTGCCCTGCAGACATGTGGATTACCACTGCTGTCCGGAGTCTCAGGAGAGCATCTCCTAGAAGCTGGCTCCCATTCTGTAGAAAAGAAAACTGAAGCCAGACAGGCAGCCCTGTCCAGCTGTCTGAGGTTCTAGACCTCCAGCCTTGCTATCCAAATGACAGTGGTAAGTCTCGTATCCAGCACTTGTAGCATGTGGACCCCTGTGCTGTGCCTCAGGCTGGCTAAGATAATATAATTGTTCCCAAACTTATGGGGTTTATGGACCAATTAACAATTTTAATTGAAGAATGGATATAAGTGTGGTAATTTTTACTTATCCAGGACTTCCTAGAATCCTTCCCTTCATCGTGCTATGTAATAGGAAGCATTTTAAGTGATTAAAGGTTGGTAGAACTTAAAAACTTTAGAACAAAAGTGTAGCCATATGAATTTGCCACTTGCTTCTTTCTCCTTCACTTCCTACTGCCAAAGCATCATTAGAGATCAAAACCCTCCCTTGGATCTGCCCCAAGAGCCCTATGCCCCCAGAGCCTGTGTCCTAGAGCGTTAGAGTCAGATTGGAGGAGGGGCAAATCCAGCCCTCCAGTCACTCTAGGATGGGGACTGTGGGCAGCCCTGGCTCTTTATCAAAGCCTACCTTTCTCTCCTTTTCCATCTTTTCAGTCACCACCCCATCCCAGGTCCACTTCCTCTCTCCTTATCTGCCAGGGATCAGACCCACAGATGTTCTCTCTGCTCCGCATACTCCTGGCCCAGGACGGTAACACTGCCCATCTCAGCAGGTTTGTGCTGGACTTTGGGAACTCTGCCCAAATAGCTGTTTCCACCTGAATCCTCTTACTTGTGTATTAGCCAGAGGCTACTTGGCCCCAAGAAGTTGGGACATTAACCAAATACCCAGAGCCTTGGGCACTTGTGGAAGTTTCTTCTCTGTCTCTGTGACCTTGGACCTATTCCCTGGACTTCTTTTTTTTTTTTTTTGGTTTTTCGAGACAGGGTTTCTCTGTGTAGCCCTGGCTGTCCTGGAACTCACTCTGTAGACCAGGCTGGCCTTGAACTCAGAAATCTGCCTGTCTCTGCCTCCCAAGTACTAGGATTAAAGGCATGCGCCACCACTGCCCAGTTCCTGGACTTCTTAAGATGTTGGTAGTAAATGTGGCCGGGAAGACAGCAAGAACTCACTTTGCAAGCTTAAGAACCTGGCTTTGATTCCCAGAACCTATTCTTTTTCTTGAGACAGGATCTCACTATGTAGTTCTGCCTGTCTTGGAACTCACTCAGTAGACCAGGCTGGCCCCAAACTCACAGAGATAGATCTACTTGCCTCTGTCTTCCTGGTGCTGGGTATAAAGGCATTACCACGTCCAGTTCTTTTTTTTAAAAAAGGACAGACATGGTGGTGATCTCATTGCTGTGGAGGTAGAGACAAGAGATAGGTAGATCTTTGGGACTCACTGGCTAACCAGCCTAACCTAATTGGTGAGCTCCAGGCTAGCAAGAGACCCTGTTTCAAAAACAAAACAAAACAAAACAAAACAAAACAAAACAAAACAAAACAAAACAAACAAAAAACCAAAAACCTAAAACCAACCAACTAACCAAAACCCCAAAGTAGAAGGAGCTTAAAGAATTGACACCTAGCTGGGTGTGGTAGTGCACATGTTTAATCTTAGCACTTGAGATGCAAAGGCAGGTAGCCTACACACACACACACACACACACACACACACACACACACACACACACACACACACACGGCTTCTGAGCTCATACAATAAACTTGTCAGAGTGTGGCAGCACTGTCCAGGCTCTTGGCTCTCTTTAGAACTCTTCTTCCATGTCCCTCAACCTCCAGGTCTTTATCCAACTTGGTCTGTCTCCAGCACTGGCATTTTCCTGCCAGTCTCTTGCTTGGCCAGGCCTATGTTCCCTCAAGCTCACCATGATCCTGCCTCTGTCTAGTGCCTTCTGCACAATGCAGCTACTATAGCAGTTTGCTACTTGAGTGGTGGCATGTCTGGGCACACAAATGTCTCACCACTGTTTGACTGGGTTCTGTGGTAGCGCTGGCATGGGTCCTTCTGTCACAGAGAGTGAGCGAAGGATACTGACTGACCTTCCCTCTCTTTCCCATTATCCCTCGCTTTGGAAGCTGGGAGGAAGGCCCTCCTCTGAAACCATTTCTGTTGTTTCCTCTAGACTCCAGGATTCACACCATCCCCTCCCCTCTCCCAGGTTCCCTGCCCCCTCACCCTAGGATGGGGCTGTAGGCAGCCCAGCCTCTCCCCAGTTCTCATGTCTCAGGAAAAGCATCTCTTTCCTCCCTCCTTCCCATCCTTTTCATCCTCCTGGGCCCCAGGTCCTCTCTTCCCTTATCGGCCAGGGATCTGACCTGCAGATGCTCTCTCTGCTCTGCACGCTCCTGACCCCAGGATGGCATCACGGCCCAGCCTGCCTGCCTGGGGGCCTGCTCACTTGCCTTTCCTTTAGAAGCCCCCATGTCTTGAAGCTGATTAAAACAAACACAGCTCCTATTTTTGTTCTTAATCCAATTCTGTGCTGTGGTGGGGTCTAGGAGGGAGGATAGGATGACGAGAAGAGTCCAGGAGTTAGACAGACTCCTTGGTAGGTGGAGATAGAAGAAGGGCCATGACTAGGTAATAAAGGTGGCGAATTCTCAAGATGGTCAGCTTCCTCAACCTCCTCACTGGAGACAAAAGCCTGGTAGGTTTTTAATTTTGTTTTTTTGTTTTTTTTTTTCCTCTCCCCCACCAGCAGGCACTCTGCTGATGCTGGCTCAATGAGGTCAAGGCTGGATCTGGACACAGTTGTGAATCAATCAAGTATCCTCTGTCTTCAACCGACCAACCCTCGAGTAGGGGAGGAAATCACTTCAGGGGTTTAAAAACCTCTAGTCCTCAAGAAAAGACTGGACTTTCAGCTTTGCAGAGGGGCGTTTTCTCTGTGCTTTGCGGGGTGGGGTGGGGGTGGTTCTCTGTGCATTTGCTGCATGTGTATGTTTACTCACTTCCAATAAAGGCCTTTTAAAAAACTATTCATTCTGTCTGTTTGAGGTTTCTCTGCTGCTACCTGTTGCTCTTCAGATCTTTCCAGCCTTTTAATTCTTTAACTGGCAGAGAAAATGAACCCGATCCAGACCCCTAGACTATCATTTCAAGACCCCTAGACTCTATCGACAGAAGCACATTTTTCCTGCCATGCCAGAGGGTAGAGGCAGGACCAGGCACAGGCCCCAGTCCCCAGTGGCTGTGGGGACCATGGTGTAAGTGGAGTGATGACAGCAGGAGCATGGAGTGGGGGAGGGGGGAGGGGGAGAGGGAGGGAGAGGGAGCATGAGGGGCTGGGAGCTGGGAGGACTCAGGCAGTGGTAGAGGGGTGGGCCCTTCCCGGGTAGGACTCTAATGCAGGTCCCAGGAAGGGTGAGAGGACCAGAGGGTCAGAAGTTCTAGGGGCCTTCCCAGAAGGGGAGGTGATAGACTCTTCAGGAAATAGCCAGAGCAAGGGGGAAGGGAGGTGCACACTCCCAATAGAGGCCTTTATTCTCTCCAGCTCAGAAACAAGACAGAATCTCTTGTCTCAACAGAGTCCTTCCCATGACATCCCTCATCAGCACTTGGCCTTGGTGCTTCTCAGGGGCACACAGACCCAGGCTCATTCTGTGGGCACCTTCTAACCCCACAGGCAAGTCTCCCAGACCTCTGCAAACTACAGGCCTGTTTTGCTGGTCTGTACTTCCTGAAAGAGAGACAGGCTACAGAGGGAAGGGAGTCTTGTGACTGGGCCTGCGCTCTGGAGGCCAATATTCTCGGTCTGAATATTGTACTGGCCACTTGCTAGCTGTGTGACTGTTTAATCTCTGGGTAACCCCAGTTTCATCATTTGTAAAGCAAGGGCAGAGGTAGTACCTACAGTCTAAGGTTATTGCGAGCATATATGTGCTTGGAGTAGAAGCCCTAAGGAAAATATTTGCACTCTGCTACTGTACCAAGTATGCCACCTGTATGACATAGCCTGTGGCATATTCTAGCTCAGTGGTTCTCAACCTCCCGAATATTGAGACCCTTTATATAGTTCCTCATGTTGTAGTGACCCACAAACATAGAATTATTTTTGTCGTTAATTCATAACTGTAATTTTGCTACTGTTATGAATTGTAATATAAGTACCTGTGTTTTCCAATGGCCTTAGAAGACCCCTTTGAAAGAATCATTTAACTCCAAAAGGGGTCACAGCCCACAGGTTGAGAACCTCTGGCTTAGGACTTCTTTCTACCTCTTGATTTTACTTTCTCTGTCCCCAGGAACAGAACTTCTCTGCACTTAGTGCCAAGATCCTACAAAAGGTCTCTGAACTAGCTGGACTCAGTAGACATGTGAGCTTATGGGTTTTTTGAGGGGTAAAATGGTGCCCAGGATTCATTATTTAAGTCCCAGCAGTGACAGTTTGACTGCCTGGCCACCTGTGACATGGCCTGAAATTCTTCTCACATCAGGACCTTTACTACCACTACAGAGATGTTTTCTGGGATCCTTCCAAGACCCTTCCTGGGAAGGCTGCCCAGGCCGTAGGATGCATGATTGCTCAGCCTGCTTGCGTTTGGTCTTCATTGCCTTCCAAGTTGGAGAGGCCTCTTTCTCCTTCTGTGCCCCATGGTCATGTGGATTGGGCTGTGACTATCCCCCGCCCCAGAGATGCATCAGTGGGTCAGGGGAAGGAGGACTGGAAATGGCCCGTAAAAAGCTTGGGCCCCCTGTAAACACAGAGCAGGGGCCTTTGAAAGCCCAAAGCACTTTTATGTGCTAGTTAAAGGGCCTTCCTGTTGTGTCGCCAGGATTTACGGGAGGTGGGGGGGGAGGGGGCGGTGAGGCCAAGTGCAGCCTTCATCCACTGACACACTGACTTCCAGAAGAAAGGAGAGGAAGGGAGGACCTAGGAACTTCTGGCTGTCACATTCCACTTCAGGCAGGGACTCCATACCTTGAGAGCCCATCCCCACCCAGGAGGCACAGTGTTGCTGACCAAAGCAACGAGATGAATCCAGGTCAGTGGCATCCACAGCCACAGGGAAGGAGGCCCAAGGCATGGGCAGAGCTCACAGGATAGAGTCGGAAGTGCATAGACTGCACTGTGAAGACAATGCTTTACAGGAGATGTGGTTTTAAGGCCCCTGCCCATGCTCTGCATCACAAGCCAGCACTGAGGCGCTCCTGGGAGCGTCAGCTCCATCACAGGAGACTGTCAGCCTGCCTTCCTATAGCACCCAACAGGAATGAGATATTTGTGAATTTAAACTTATAACAAAAGGCTCAAGATCAACAAGCTATTTATTCTATCCCCTCTTATATCAGTGAGCCACGTCATCTTTTTCTCTCTGGCAGAAGTGGGCTCAGCCTGTAGGAACTGAGAAAAGACCTGATCCATGTGGAAGAAGGAAGGTGCTGCTCCCCGCTCTTCCAAGCACTCTGTGCCCACACATTTAAGGGCCCGTTGAAGCATCAGTTCAGGACCCAGATCATAGGTGCCTGTGTATAGCAATGAGGGAAGCAGCTCCCATTCATTGGTGCTCTAGAGACAGGCATCAAGCCGGTGATTGCTCTATCTGTTTTCGTCCATCTTCCTGACTCCTTGAGTGAGAGACAATATTCAGCTCACTTAGCTGACTTTGTCTCTGAGGTGTGCCTGGTCTATCACACACCTCATTCCTCTGCTGGTTCTTGCTGCCTGCTTTGGGACTCACTCATCCTCTGTCTGTCCTTCCAAGGAAGCAGCAACCATAACCACCCTCAGGACCTGGGGTCCTTGGCTCTGTTCTCAGGCAGAAGGATTCCCATATTGACCTTCCTGTGATCCCTGTCCCTAGTCTCCTGGCCTGAGGTGGTCACGAGACCTCAGGCCTTTGGCATGCTTCTTGGAAGCTGCTGTTCTCCTCTGCTCCTCTGCGACCCTATTGAGTTTCCTCAGGTCTGGCCAACCAAACACTGCCATATGGGGGGAGAGTTACATTTCCTGTATATGTGTCAAAATATCTGAGCGGATGTGAAATAGATCAGACATGTATAAAAATAAACTTTTACAGGGTGACTGACTACTCCCCTCCAGGGGGAACCAGTGGTTCACTTTTCATCTAGGGCCCAGAAACTTGGCTGGGGCCTTAGGGACCACTCTCCACATGTGACTCCTTACAGCCATCCTGACTCACTTCTTTGGGCTTAGGGCCAGCTTCTCTCCTGTTGGCATTCTCTCCAGGGGTTCTGGTTATGGAAACTCCTCCTCAGTAGGCTGACAATTAGCAAGGCACCTTCTTGGGCCCCAATCTCTCACTCTTTTGGCTTCCCCTTTTCTCTAACAACCTGTTACAGTATAATTCAGGGTTGCAGTCTTGGCTACAGTAGGACCACCCCATCACCTCTTCGTATAATCAGAGCACACAGTGAACACACATTAAATACTCTTTACCTATTGTGTGAGCCCGTCTGTACAAAAGGGCAGGGACTGTTTATCCGGCATCCCTGTTTATAGTTCCTCCTAAGGCTTCTTGAGTCATCTGCTTCTCAAGGGTCTGTATTGTCCAGGTCATCTTGCTATCTCCCTGCTCCCTGCTAATTCAGCATCTTTATGGACTAAGGCTGGCTCTCTTTATTGCTGAGTTGGCAGAACTCAGCATTCTTAGTGCTGTTATCAGGAATATCTCCCTAGGTGTTCGAAGCCTTTCCGCCTCTCACTTGCAGCCGAAGGAGAAGGGGGGTGAGTAAGGAGGTGCCCATACCATGGCTCATACAAAGCAGACTTGCCCCCAAATCCATTGGTGGTAAAGCACCCAGGAAACAACTGGCTACAAAAGCTGCTAGCAAGAGTGCGCCCTCTACTGGAGGGGTGGAGAAACCTCATCATTACAGGCCTGGTACTGTGGCACTCCGTGAAATCAGAGGCTATCAGAAATCCCCTGAACTTGTGATTCTCAAGCTTCCCTTTCAGCGTCTGGTGTGAGAAATTGCTCAGGACTTCAAAACAGATCTGTGCTTCCAGAGTGCAGCTACTGGTGCTTTGCAGGAGGCAAGTGAGGCCTATCTGGTTGGCCTTTTTGAAGATACCAACCTGTGTGCTATCCATGCCAAACGTGTAACAATTATGCCAAAAGATATCCAGCTAGCACACCACACGTGCAGAGAATGTGCTTAAGAATCCACTATGAGAGGAAACATTTCATTCTCAAAAAGTTTTTTTCCTCTTCTTCCTGTTATCAGTAGTTCTGAATGTCAGATATTTTTTCCATGAGGTCAAAGGTCCCTAAGTATATGACTGAGAGTGGAAACATAGGGACAGAATCAGGTATTGGCAATTTCTCCACATTCATTTGTGTGTGAATTTTTAATATAAATGCAAGATGTAAAGTATTAATGCAAGCAAAATGTTTCAGTGAACACATTTCCACAGTTCAACTTTATAACAATTATAAATAAACCTGTTAAAATTTTCTGGACAATGCCAGCATTTGGATTTTTAAAAAATAAGTAAATTCTTTATTGACGGCATAAAAAAAGGAAGGAAGGAAAGAAGGAAGGAAGGAAGGAAGGAAGGAAGGAAGGAAGGAAGGAAGGAAGGAAGGAAGGACTCCCTAGATGTAGCCCTGAATTTTGTGCTCATTCCATATGCCCTTGCGGGGATATGGGGAGAGCATGTCAAGTGGGAAGATACATAGTGGTTTGGGACAGCTCAGGAGATTCTGTGACCTGGAGCAGCCAAGCCCTGGCATTTCTATCATTCAGTCACTGGCTCTTGTCAAGCCAAGAACCTTGACCCAGCAGGGAGTAGTGGCGGGTCTCAGGGCTGGAAACCCCATGTTCAGCACACAAGCTCAGTCCACACCCAGAGGCTTCTAGCCTGGGGAGATTCTCAGCCTTCTCACCGGGAGCAAACAAGCAGGAAAGGAACTCAAGGTTGCCTTGTCTGCCTCCCCCACTCAGCTTGCTAACCCCAGGTTATTACAGCGGATGTTCCCGCCCCAGCTGAGCCTTACGTCTGATGGACAGCTGCCATCCTACCTGGTAGCCAATGAGCTTGGGGACTCAGCCTCAGTTTAGCCAGGCTAGCCATTCCCTGGCCACCTACTCACTGACAGACCTTTTTTGAGTTGCTCTTATCTAAACCAATTGCAAATTCTGGAGATGAACTCATGCCCGCAGGTGCTGAATCTATGATCTTGAATCTGGGAAGACATCCCTCTAGTTCTATGGGCACCTTCTTTGTCCTTGATTTTACTATATTACATTTTATTAAAGCTTCAGGATAGGAATTTCTGCCAGTCTGGCTGATGACATAGTCTTCAAATGGACAGTCACCTTGGAGGTAGGGAAGCATTCATCTAAGCCATTCAGGTTCCACACTCTTCAACATAGCTTTGTCCAGGTTGGGCCCCCAGCCAGGATGTTCTTGTTGCCTCTATGACTCCTTCAGCTCTTCCCAAGGTCCCTCCCCCCAAAAGTCATCTGATTTGCCCACTCCACACTTTCTGCTGTTAGTAATGGCTTCCCTTCCCTGGTGGTAATTTAGGTACTGAAGTGTCAGGCTTACGTGCTCCCTCAAAATATGTGCCTGACTGACTTCGTCCTGGCTCAGAACCTTGTTCAGTGTGGACCCTTGTGTCTATATCCCAATTATGACTGACAAGGGCTGAACAGTCTGTGAGAGGTGGGGCCTCATGTCAGGATAAAGCTCTGTACCTGAGGTCCAGTCCTGTGTGCCCAGGCTTCACAACAGCTTGGTTGGCCATGGCCGCTAGGGCTGGCCAGGGAGGTCACCAGTGACATCTAGTGGCCACAGCCAGATGTCACAAGGTGGGAGTTGTGTTGGGCTCTGCTACAGGGCTTCCAGGCTGCTCCAGCAGGTTGCAGACAGGCCTCTGACTTCTCTGGGGCTCTGGGACAGCAGCATGAGGTAGGGCTAAGGTTGTTAGGTGTGAGAATGGAAGTCTGGACAGATACCAGGTTGCTCGTTGTCAATAGAAGCATGTCTTTTTCCTGCTCTCTCCCATCTGTGCTCCTCTGGGCTCCTGTGGACATAAGACCTGCCATGGTCCTCTTGCTCACAGAGTCCCCTGAAGAGCTGCCTGTCCTATACAGAGCTAGGCTTGTGGAGTGCAGAGCAGCCTCAAGGAACTTCTTCTAGTGACAGCTAAACAGCTATGGAAGACAGTGCAGGGTAGGTCTGAGGGTGGGCCTAGGCACAGGGTTGGGGACTTAGTAGCATTGGGTTCTCCTGGGCCTTGCACTGTGGTGCTTGAGGTGTGCTTCTGAGTGCTAAGGCTCCCTAAACAGGAGGAGGCAGGGAGAGCCTGGAATCAAAGACAGTCTGCTCTCAGCCACACCCTGGGATAAATAGCTTCCCCGGGTGGATCCCGCTTTTTCTGACAACCATGAATTTTTTCCACTCTGAGAAGAGGGGAAGAGGATGGCGTTCTCAGAAGAGTGGCCCACCTGTGTGTTTGTGCTTCACATGAACTACTTCTGCCTCTGCAGCTCTCTCCTCCTTTCCTCTTTTTATTCCCTTTCCTGGTGCCTCTCCCTGGCCCAACTCCCTGAGTCTCCCCTGGCTAAATATTTCCACTGCTGGCTTTTTATGCCTGTCTTCTTCCTTCTTGCTTCTGGCTGTTTCTAGGTCTTGCCTTGACTTCCACTTGCTCCCTCATCCCTGGCACTTCCTTCAAGGCCGAGCTGACATCATGCAAGTAAAACAACAACACTTCATTTTGCTTGGGGTGGTGGTGGTCAGGTGGACAGTTATCATTGCTTATTTCCCTGATAAGACTTCATACAGAAGCAGAGAGGAGGCATCAGTAAGTTTCCTGTACTCTGGAGCCCCTCAGTCGTCACTAAAGTACCTGCTCACCCCATCTTCCCCTCTGAGCTAGGACCAGCCTGTAGAAGACTGCCCCGCCCACCCACCTATACAGGTAGGAGCATCTGGGAATCACTGCAGGCATGCCTCCAGGTGCCGTGGGGTCTTTCTCACGGTTACAGGAGTGACCATAGAAACTCTCATTTCTGTCTTAAAGTTGAATGCCACATTTAATATCTCTGTGGGTCAGATGCTGTGGGTTCACACCTTAGCTTCAGAAGGCTGCTGGGAAGTGATCATACTCCTATTGTCTAGAGATGAAAAATGAGTTCTGAGGATTAACTCATTAAAGGCAGGCCCCAGGCCTTAGGGGACAACAGGTCTAATTTTAGGATTAGCAAGGCTCAGTTACCCCACACAGGAGCACTGGAAGAGCTCAGAAACCTGGATGCTCAGACCTGCCCAGGAGTACTCGCCCTCCCTGCCCATCTGCTCCTCAGATATTGCAATAGTCCCCAGTGATGCTAATAGCTTTTGCAGTGTTTGTGAGAGAGATCTGAACCCATGGCTGTCCATATTCTCTGCACACATTCATTCCTTTCCCAAGTCATAAAACCCACTCATTCCAGAAGATCTTCCCCTCTAATTATGACAATCGTCTGATTGCGTGCTTTGATTACACAATTATATTTTATCATGTTAATTGCAAATTAAGACAAGCAATTACATGGGGGGAGGGGAATATTTTCTAGCTCCAAATGGGATTCCAGTACCCAGACAGGTACTTCTTCTGTCCCCTTTGGGAGGGGGTTGGAGACTCTAGGGGTTGAGTAGTGACCATTTCTCTCAGCAGTTATGGGGGGACATTGCTAGTTCAGTTGTTCCTATCCTCATGGCTCCAAAGTCTCTGTCATAGGTGCATCTGCCTACACATAGTCACAGGCTATGGAGAACTGAGCCTGTGGCTTCCATATGTTTACAGTCTGGGGAGCCCGACCCAAGTGGCTGTCTCCAGAGATGTCTCATGTCCGGGGCAGCTCAAGCCTGGACAAATGGGCCTTCAGAGGAGGGGCTAGAGGTAGATGGCTGATGTTACCTTCCTCCTCCGTGCTCCCAGCCTCTGTGCTCCCAGCTCCCTTGCTTCCTCTAGAACCCCTGAGCCTGGGACAGATTACACCTCCCCTTCTTCTGTCCCCTGTAAAGTCCACTCAGATTTTGCCCTCCAGAAAGCCTTTGTGGGTTAGTTAGTTCTGCTGGGGTATCTACTGTAGGGTGACTCCAATCCTGTCTATCCAGTGATTTGTTCATCATGGGGCCTTCCTCTCAAGGGACTGAGGGCTCTTAAATGGCCCTTCAGAAACCTTACTTCCTCCCTTCATCTGCTCAGATGCCTGCCTATCCACCATGGAGCCCGCAGCCCCTCCCACACTGTGTGTACACTTGCAAATTTAGATTTATTTCACATCCCCCAGGGGAACTGGCTATTTGAATAAGTGTTATAGAAGAGCCTTTGGTAAAGCCTGATATCACTTTCTGGTTTATTTTCTATATAATTTTGGATTTTCATCGTTCTAGGGGAAGGGGGAGGGTAAAGGAGAGGCTGCAGGCGGGTGAATGTCTTTCCACAGCCTATGCACTTGGGTCCTGCATGATCCTGCATGGCTTGTGTGTCTAAATTGGATCTCTTCTACTAACAAATGTGTGTTCAGGGCTATCTGTATATAAAACTCAGTGTACTGAAGGCATGGGTACCACAGTGGATGAGACTCAGACCCTGCTATTGAGCATCAGAGGGAGAGATGGGTGTGTATATGCTGGGTGTACTAACCACTGGGAAAATGGCTGCACAGGGGGATATAGGATTACTTTTGTCCAATTCTGGGAAAAGCAGAGGAGGCTTCACAGAGGAGGTGATTTTTAAGGCAGGCAGGGTTTGCAGGATGAGTTGGTAGAGCTCAAATGGGGAAGCAAGCAGGAACAAAGGCAGGTTCACATGTCTGGGGTGAAGGGTGAAAGGTGGGGGTGTGAGGAGACTGGGGTGATAAACAAAGGGCCAGGCCAGGAAGGCCTTAGGGCCAGGCCAGGAAGGCTTGCCTTCATTCCAACAGCAAAGGGATTAAGCTTCGAGGACTCATAGTAACTTTAGGGCCGTCCTTTTGGCCATGGAATGAGTGGACCCAAGATGGTAGCTGGACTGAGATGAAAGTGAATTCAGCACAGTGGCCGTAGGGAGGAGAGAGCCTGCATCCCGGGCCAGTGGGACCAGGGGAGAGCTGAACTCTGGGGGAATTCTCGGGAACAGGAGGAATAACAGGAGGCTCAGTGGCTGGGACTCCTGACCTGGGAGTGCTGTGGACCGGAATCTGGGTCATCTGCCAAGAGTGAGAATACGGGGGTGGGAGAATAGGTATAGTGACAGTCCGGGCACCCATGGGCATTTCTTCCAGCTGCTGTTAGATGCCAAGGAGACGGGAGTGGAGGTTGAGCAACCTCGGGACAGGGTTGGAGTGGGGTTTTGTAGATGGGCAGGGTCAGGAAAGTTGTGGTTATTGCCAACACTGCCATCCTCTATAGGGTCAAGGTGGTGGGAAAGGAAAGCAAGTCAGGCAGGGACAGAGCTGGAAAGGAAGGATTTGGGTGCTGGGAAGACCTGAGGGAGTCTCTGATGCAGTCAGCTTACCTATTAGGGATCTAAGCTCTTTTCTAGGGCCACTTGCTTCTCAACCAAGAAAGTATCATCCTTTTGGGCTTACAACACCTACCAAGGGTTTGGGCCAAGATCAACAATGTGTTGCAGTGAAACTTGCCAGATGCAATACTCAAATGCCCAGCAAACATCCTGTTTCTTATGTACCTCTGACCCCGGAGTCTGCTCAGAGCCTGCCTGACATGAGAAGACACTGAGATGTTTTGGGAGGCAAGGTGGGCCACCACAAAGATACAGCTATGTGACTATTGCTATAGAATTAAATGAGCTTACACATTCCCTCCTGCAAGGTAGGCATCATCAAAGTACCTTGTAGGATGTGTGGATTAAGTCGAGGCTATGGATACAAGACAGACACCATTAGTGGCTCTGTCCTAGCTTTCCATTGTCATGTTCCTGGTGCTCAGTGGTTTCTCTGACTGATACCAAGAGAGCAAGAAAGTACTCAAGGCATGTGCTGAAAGAATCCGCAGTCATGCTGATGGGATAGTGCCATTTTCTGTTCTCTTTCTCTGCTCCAGCTCTCCTTTCTCCTAGGCCTACATTTTCTTTCCTGGTCATCCCCCTCCCCCAACCCTGCTCTTCTCCCCTCTTTTCTCATGAAGGAAAGATGCTTCATGTCTACAATGCCCCTCTGCTGTCCCTAAAGTTCTGCTCTGGAAATGAGTCCTCCTGTAGCATTATGACATCACTGAGCATTAGCTAGTAGCTGCCCATGTGGGTTGGGCCCTCGCCCTACTAGGAGCAGTGACAGGGTCACCTATCGGGCCCTATACCTTCAGGGCAACTCTCAGAGCATGGATCCCTCCTGATTCCTCTCTGGCCCCAATGTTCCTCACGGTCAAGCTGCTCTTGGGCCGAAGATGCAGCCTGAAGGTATCTGGAAAAGAAAGTGTGGCCACACTGAAGAAGCTGGTTTCTCAGCACCTGCAGGTGCCCGAGGAGCAGCAGCACCTGCTGTTCCGAGGCCAGCTCCTGGCTGATGACAAATACCTCTCAGATTACAGCATTGGGCCCAATGCCTCCATCAATGTCATCATGAGGCCTCAAGAGGATGTAGCACTGGACAAGACCCATCAAACCCAGCCCCTGTGGCTCCAGCTGGGCCAGGTCCTACACAAACATTTTGGACCAAAGGATGCAAAGACAGTGCTGAGTTTTTTGCGGCAAGAGCACGAGGAGCGTCTGAAGAGGCTGAGCTTGGAGGCCCTGGAGCAGTTGGTGGGTCAATTCCTAGCACAGCAGCAGCTTGAAGAGCTGGCAGAGGAAAAGGAAGCCCCTGCTGTTGCATCAGAACTCCAGCAAAATGATGAAGGAGGAGGAGGAGGAGGAGGGGAGGAGGAGGAGAAAGAAGAGGAGAAGGAGGATAAGGAGGAGGCTGATTAGTAAATTGGCCCATCCTCTTGCTCACTAAACTTCCCCTGGACTGACCCTTCTATGTTCTCGGGCAATTTTTCTCTTTGCTTTCTCCTGATGGAGATGCATTTGTCCTTTTTGCTAAACCGTTAAGTAACTGCAAGATATCTGGATCCTTCTATGCTCTCTCACCTGTAGGCCCCCTTCTGAAGTGCAGACTGATTCTAGCACCATCTCTCTGCTACAAGAGATCTGAATGGCCCTAGGTACGCTATAGGGACAGTCAAAGTTTACCCCGGTTCTGAGTGGAACAGCTTTGCCAAAGCATGCCTCAGAGAAAGTCTCCATGGCTTGAGACAGAGTCTCTTCTCCTTCAGAACAGACAGTGTGAATCCATTGTCCCTCCTTCATAGAACCCAGATCCCCAATAGTATAGGGACAGAGAAAGGCTATCAGCTTCCCTTGAACTCATGGTGAGGCTGGCCCTGCTGCCCTGCTTGTGGTTCCATAACTTCAGAGATGGAACGGCAGAGACAGGAGTCAGGGAAAGCGATTGCATGGGCCAGTCCTGGGGCTTGTGGGAATTCAGATGAAGTCCCAGAATGGCAGGAAACAGAGTCCTAGGCAGGAAAAATGGTCTGCAAGTGGTCCACTTACGGGGTCAGCCTAAATAAAGTTATGCCCACTAGCATGTTCTGACTAATCAAGGTAGCACCAAGCTCCTGATATCTGTCTGGCATTGCCCAGTACTCCTTGGAGAGGGGAAAAAAACCAGTACAAACAAGGCCTCCTGCCCTTGTAGATGAGAGACATACTCAGTGCTATGCTGATAGAGCACAGGCTGTGTGGCTAAAGGGCCGGGTGCTTCTGCCTTGCAGAATATGCCAGAGCAGGCCTTTTGCCTACCTGGGTTAAGAGCACAGCCTTAGATCAGAGATGAGAAACTCCGTACTGTGTATGGATGGGACAGTTTCAGGGTTGCCTATTGAGAACATGGTCCCCAAAGTACTGTTCCTGTAGAATTTCAGTCCTAGGGGCCAGAGATACGGACTGTTGAGAGGGTGGGGTGGGGGTGGGGGAGATAGGTTCTTAGAAAAGAATGAGCAGAGGTCCGATTTCTCTGGGAAGTACTCTGTCGTTGGCCTATAGGGCCCTTCAGCCTAGGCCAACCATTATCTTGGCTGGCATCCTTTTCCTGTAGGATGCTGAGGCATTCAACATATATCATAATATCCACTTACCCCAAAGACATTGATGCAGGCAAGAGGTGTAGTTGGTGTGGTAGGGGTATTTCCTAGCAGTGGGCTCCAGTGATGGCAGGAAGCACCTGGGAATCCTCTGCTCTGAAAGCCTATTGGGTGGCATTGTTCTGTCATCTCCTCGCTAGAGACAACTTCACCTTGCTGATGGCATCCATCTCTACCCTGTCTGATAAGGGGAGAAGAAAGGCAGGACTCTATGGGTCTGAATGACTCTTCCCAGACTCAGTGCTCACAGGTGGGGTGGGGTCCACACTTCTCCAGAGTTCCTAGCCTGATCCCACTCTCATTCCTAGGCTATTTGCTATCTGCTGGGAGGTCTTGTGATGGTTCTGTGAATTCATTTGTGCTGGGCTTGTGCCATTTGCCAATGGGGACAAGCCTATTATCTTTACATTAGGGGAACTAATAGCCCATTTCCCAGGAAACCTTTGAGCGATAAAAGTAAGTGGGGCATTTTATTCTCTTTGCTGAGAGAAGCTGGCATGAAGGGCAGGCAAAACCTTTGTTTTCTCTGGCTGGTGCTAGTGGCAGAGAGCAAGGTAAGGCAGGCAGCCACTCTCCTACTTCCATGGCCAGCAGTTTGGGGGAGGCGTGTCCAATCCCAAACTGGGAAGAACAAAAGTTGGTTCAGCCTTCCATCTGCTCTGTGTCTCCTACTACCAATTCCATCCCTTCCAAGGGCCTTCCTTGCCCCCTTTCACCTCAAAATCTGAGTACTAGAGAGCATGTACTAACATGCATGAAACTAGTTTCACTCAGTGCAGTACCTTTTTCTTATAGAGCTATGGGTTTCATTCCCTGAGAGGAGATAAAATTTGTACTCAGGGAAAAGTGGGGGCAGATATATTGAGGACCCATAGAATGCATCATTAATGTGGACCAGGTCCTCAGCAGATGCTGACTCTGCCGTGTGATTCCTGCTGTATGTGGACAACCCAGCTTTTGGACTACATGCCACAAGGACCTTTGTCTTAGGGTGTTCCTGCTGTGAACAGACACCGTGACCAAGGTAACTCTGATAAGGACAACATTTAATTGGGGCTGGCTTACAGGTTCAGAGGTTCAGTCCATTATCAAGGCAGGAGTCTGGCAGCATCCAGGCAGGCATGGTGCAGGCAGAGCTGAGAGTTCTACATCGTCATCTGAAGGCTGCTAGTGGAAGACCGACTTCCAGGCAACTGGGATAAGGGTCTTAAGGCCCACACCTTAGTGACACACCTACCTCAACAAGGCCACACTTCCAAATAGTGCCATTCCCTGGGCCAAGCATATTCAAATCATGAAACCCCTCCACTAATACTGTGGATTACTGGAAAGGCCTGTTCCCTACTCTGCATCATCGCTTGGGGGACGATAGGAATAAGCTCTTTCTGAACTTCAGCTTTGTGCAGATAGCTCTTTAACTCCCATATCACCTCTCCCTCTCTACCAGGAGAGAACACATGTTTCTAGAGTTAAGAGGGCCACATCTTGTAACAGCCAGCTTTGCACATCCACTGAGAAATCGGACTCCCCACACTAACTTCCTCCTGGATCACCTACCTGAACTCCCAAACCCCTCTGGTCCCTGGCAAAACTATTTCTGATTGAAATAGGAAAGGCCTCTTGGCCTGTGTGCTGGAACACAATTGATTTCATCAGCAAACATCCTGGGGCCTCTGTCATAGTCTTGTACCAGCTATATTAAGATACCTTAAGCTGCCGGGCAGTGGTGGTACACGCCTTTAATCCCAGCGCTTGGGAGGCAGAGGCAGGTGGATTTCTGAGTTCGAGGCCAGTCTGGTCTACAGAGTGAGTTCCAGGACAGCCAGGGCTACACAGAGAAACCCTGTCTCGAACCCCCCCTGCCCCCCCCCCAAAAAAGAAAAAAAAGATACTTTAAGCTTGGGTGGTTGTCTTTTGAATAATAAATGCCTCCCACAGTCTCATGTGTTTGAACACTTAGTCCTCAAGTGGTGATGTCACTTTGGAAGGTTGTGGGACCTTTAGAAAGCAGAGCCTTGCTAGAGGGTGTAGGTCACTAAAGGCAGACCATCAGTGTTTATAGTCTGTCCCTACTTCCTGCCCAATGTGACGAGCTGTCTCATGCTTCTGCCCCTGTCACTTACCTGGACTGTACCCCTTCTTAAGTCATGTCAGAATCCCCTTCCTTCCTGCATTGTACTTGGTAGGTATTTTGTCACTGAAATAAAAAGCAGTAATGAACCACAGAAAAGTGTTGTCTACAGTTCCGGAAAATTGGAAATTCCTGGTCAAGTCATTGTCTGGTGAGGAGTGTATGGGCGTGTGTGTGTGTGTGTGTGTGTGTGTGTGTGTGTGTGTGTACGCACCCACATGTGCACACGTGTGAGTGCATATGTGTGAGGGTTTATGTATGCACATGAATGTACGTGCTTGTCAAGACCAGAGGTCCACATTGTTTTATGGGACAGTTTGTCACTGGCCTAAACAAAAGCCAAGTAAGCTAGGCTGGCTGGCCAGCAAGCCTCAGGGCAGGGCCCTTATGATTCGGTCATCTGCTAAAAGGCCCCCCTCTTAATATTGCATTGAAGAGAAAGTTGTCCATTCACTATCAGCCTCCTTCTAAGGCCGCTTGAGGAATCCTGGCTCCTGGACAAGAGCAGTGCGCCTCCTGCTGTCTCTTGCTGCATGGTGAGCTAAGGGCTTAAGTCAGGGGTTCTCAACCTTCCTAATGCTGTGACCCTTTAATACAGTTCCTCATGTTGTGGTGACCCCCCAATCATAACATTATTTCATTGTTACTCTATAACTGCAATTTTGCTGTTAGGAATCAATATAAATATCTGATATGCAGGATATCTAAGACCCTTGTGAAAGGGTCCTTTGGCCCCTAGAGGGGTTGAGATCCACAGGTTGAAAATCACCGGCTTAGGGAAAGTCCCTGATATCCTGCTTTGACCCATGGTTTAGATGTGGCGGGTAGGCCACATTTTTTTCCTCCTTCTTCTGGTTTATTTATTTGGAGACAGGAACTCACTATGTATACTAGACTCTCCTTGGACTCTCAGTCTTCCTGCCTCAGTCTCCTGAATACTGAGACTATGCCTGGAAGTTTACCCCTAGTTCTGAATGGCCAGGCAGACAGTGGTCTGCCAGGGTGAAAAGCCCTGCAGATGTAAAAGAAGCTTACACTGTGCCAGAGCTCAGAAGATGCCTGGATGTCTGATTTTAGACGGAAGCCCCAGAGCTTTCTGCTTCCATGGTCATTTGCTCCCTTCCCCCAGCCTATTTGCTCAGGATTAAGTGAGACTTCAGTTGTTTAAAGCTTCCAGCTGTTTTAAACTGAGGAAGAGGGGCATGGGTGGGAGGAGGTGGAGGGCATGGCTGAGCTTCCCCAGAAAAGCACCCCATCCAGTTGAGATGCCTGAGGGAAGACATGGCAACACTGGATGGAGATGAGCGATGAGCACCAGATGGGATGGAAGGCCGGGGGCACGTCCCGTCTGTGCGGGGAGAGAGGGTCCACGAGGGGTGAGACTGTGGGTGCAAGACCAGCTTCTTTTTCCACATCTGGGACTTAGCTTCAGACCAATTTTGCTTTTCCTAAGTAAAAACTATCATTGTGGTAAAAGCCATAATAAATGTAAGCCTGTCTAGATTAGTTCTAAAGCTGTTGAAGTCTTCACACTTTGCGGGCAGACCTGTCCGTGGGAGAAAAACTGCACACGGACAACCCAGAAAGGCTCAGTTTAGGTCTTCACCTCAAGACTAATTTGGCAAAAGTGCAGAGTAATAGCAAACAAATCCATAACAAGATATTCAACCCTAACTGTAGTGGAGAGGCTGTGTAGAGGTACCCGTAATCTCTATCTACTGGCTATGTAACCCTCATCCCTCGGATGTAATCTGCTTGTAATGAACAGAATCTCAGTGTGAAGCACAATGCTCAGACCAACCTCAGATAGGTACTTGGATGAAATGGAAAGCCCTGGGCAGGCACAGGCACTAGGCCCATGTCTGCTTTACTATTTGCTTTGAGCTTTCTTTGGGCAAGTCTTTTTGTATTTTGGGACCAGAGATTTCTTTACTTGCAAAATAGAAGGAGAAGGGCCTGGGCTTGAACTTTAAGATGCCTTCTTGGCTCAAGTCCTATGTTGACCCAAAGTCACAGGCACAAGTTGCTGATTCCCCAGGCTGCCAGAAGCTGGTGTTCTCATGGGGTTACTATGAGACATTGAGAACAGGCTGAGACAGACAATGCAGAGATGCTAAGTTGTTACTAGGTAGCAGGGAAGTTATAAATATATTTAAATAAAAGAAATGATGTTTTAAATCACATGAAACATGTTTAAGAACACATGCCTAGGAGGATATTATGGTGAAGAGGGAAATTCAACCAAGGAAAGGTTTTTCTCTTATAAAGTTATGGTTTCATAAAATGTCTTGGTGTATAAAAAGGCACTTGCCACCAAACTTGACAACCCAACTCTAATTCCCAGGATCCACATAGTGGAAAGGCAGTGTCAACCTCCACAAGTGTCCTCTGACCTCCACACATGCACCATGGTACACACATGTACATACACACACATAATAAAATTTAAAGCTACATATATCAAGTACATAGGTATATGAGTATTATACGTGATGCCATTGCTCAGTGGCATGACTTACATGCTACTTTAGGTTTCAAAGACTACCATGAAGGGCTGTATTCTCATCTGGGAGTCTGATGGAGGAAGCATCTACTTCCAAACTAACATAGAATGTAGGCAGGAGTCTTGCTGTCATAGAACCCAGAGGCTTTGGTTGTATAGGTTGTTGATGGTGGCCATCCACAGTTCCTCAAAATTGTCTTCTGTCCTCATCACATAGATTTTTCAACATGTTGCGTCTGTTTTCAGGCTTGCAAGGAGAATTTCTAGAGGGATGTAGACCAAGCTCTACTCAACTTGATGTAATGAGGCATCTTATCTCCTTTGCCAAATTCTATCAGAAGGCATTGCCTAGATTCAAAGATAGGGGCCATTATCCAAAGTCATGAACACCAGGAGGTGAAGATCATAGGGGTCCCTACACCTTCCCACAGAAGATGTGATTATGTCACTGTGCATTGCTGCATACATAAAAGTTTCAGACAACAAACCCATGACAATATTCTGTTCATCCTGGGAGAACACAGGAAGAGTGCTCAATCCTAGTTATGTCTTAAGGAAGCTTCGTGGAGACATTCGAGCTAGTGAAGTATGGGAACTGAAGGATTATAGTCACAGGGGGCTTCTCCTGACACCTGGGGTCCACATGTCACTTGGCTGAACAAATCTCACATTTGATCTTTCTTGACTCTTCACGACGTCCATGACCCTTAGAGAAAGCCATATCCAAAGTGCACACAGATTCCCCTGTCTCCTACAGCACCTCAGACCATAGAGTGGGGTTCGGAGTGTAGTCTGGTTTGAAGAAGTGAGCTGCAGGCCTCTTTCATTTTCAGAGGGCCAGATGTGGCCTTTTTGGGTTCACACTGCTGAAACTGAGTTGACCCAGTCCAGCCCAACCTGGCCAGTCCTGTCAGGAGATCCATATGTTACATTGTCGAGGACACAAAGGCTTTGCAGAGCCACATGAAGGAGCTGCTAGAGCTATAGAAAGAGGTAGCTAGACCAGTTTTTCTCTCTGCAAGTAGTGCAGGGTACAATTAAGACAGAAATGTTCATGGGGAGCCCCAGGCATAGGAAGGGTGCCCCACTTCTACAATGGTGCCAGCTGGACTTTGCCAGTGCCTACACACATACATCAGCTCACACATGGCTGTGCATTGAGCCTCTGCTCTGTGCACACTCTTAGAGGAGACAAGTTTGCTTCTGGATGCCTGGCCTGGCTAATTATTCTTTTGCTCTGGGCCGGGGGTTGGGTGTCTGCCAGTCCATGGCAGGGGAGTGGCCAGAGGGCAGGCTGCCCTGAGTCCTGCTGCCAAGCCAGCTGTCAGTCACTGAGGTGGCTAAGGTGGAAACAGTTGCCAGATCCAGGTCCTGGTGCCCTCGGGAGCAGATGGTCCTCCCTGCTGGTCATCTCCTCCTCTGGCTCCCTTCCTTTGGGTCACCTTTCTTTCTTCTGTCCTTTCTGTTTTCTTTCTTGGACCTCTTCTCTACCACATGCACATCCCTTGTTCCCTCTGATCTCGCTTGGGGCAATTTGCACTGTATAGACATCTGGGTACTTCTTTCTGTGCTTCCTGGTTTTTGCATCTCTTTCCACTCACCTCTATCTACATTCTCTTGCCTCCCTTTGAGTCTACAGTGGGTATCTTTCGGTTAAATGTCAGCAGCCAGGCATAGTAGGGCATGCCTGCCATCCCAGCACTTGGGAGGTTGAGACAGGAGGATTGCTAGGAATGTGAGGCTAGACTGAGCTACACAGCAAGTACTATACCAGTCCCGGCTTCTAGCAAGACCTTGTCTCAAAAAACAAGAGCAACGACAAAACATACAAATGAAACAAACAGAAACACCACTAACTGCTACTACCTTCCAATGTGTCCCTGACCTTCTAATCCATCTCCATATGCAATTATATATATGCCCAGCCTGGTACTAGGGTGCAGTGAGAAATAGTTTCTTTTCATACATACATATGTTTGTTAATATATCCCCCTCCCCCAATATGATACACAAAAGGCACAGACTCCTGAACATACAAGATCTTCACAAACAGCCTTGTTGCAAGATGAGCAAGCAGGCAGAGGGGTAAGAGTCCCAGACATCATCCGTACACCTCACAGAGGGAGCCAAACAAGCTGCTTGCCAACACAGCAGTTTCCAGACTGGGTTCTTGGGTACCCTCATTCTCTTGACTTTGTTCCAGGCTCCTCCTTATGGGGTAGGCTGGGCTCCAACAGGCTTTAGGGTTATAAATCCCAGTCTAGAGAGGCCTGTGACCTGAGAGGTGAGCAGGAAGCCCCAGTCCCCAAGATGGCTCCTATCTGGCCCTCTACTCCTTCTGACAGCATTTCCCATCAGGGTGATTTATGGGCTCCCAGGTTGCCTTTGGTGGCTCCCACTGCCCTTGAAGAAGGGTGATAAATCTGAGGTAACTACTGTAGGCAGTCTGGCTGTAAACCTGTCACAGCCCACTGTAGCAGAGGCAGGTCTGCCGTGGGGTTGGGCAGGTCTACCTTTTCAGCCAGCCGCCTTTGGATGAGTCCCCAGGGTACCTGGGCCTGGAGTATTATTTATGAGAGTCTCAAACCCTGGGATCAAAGCCTTTGCCCCTCCAAGAGGTCAGGGTGCTGGCCCACAGAGTTCCCCTGTGGGCCTTTTCTCTCATTCAGACCACCTCAGGCCACTAGCACTGCTTAAAATTGAGCTGCGATATCTTAGGAAAAGCCTCATTCCTCCTGGGCTCCTCTGAGTCCCTTCCACTTCACTTCTTTTTACCAACTCTAGGCTCATTCCAATTCCCACATGCATACAAGGCTAGGGATCTAATTGGGCAGCTGCAGTCGGCCTCATCAGGCACCAGGACTTGGTGTTAGCAGGACTGTGGCTGACTTCATTTGGCAGGTGACTTCGAGGTGGCAGGCACATCTTGAGTTGAATGGGGAGTCTCTCCAGATTCAGCTTCTCTCTATACTGCCTGAGTTCCTGGAGGTATCTTAGCCTCATGCCTTCTATTTAGGCATGAATGTGGAAGTCCATGGGGCAAGGAAGGCTGGTGTGGTGAGAGAAAAAGTCTAGTCTTTAGAATTGTCTGAGTTTGCTTGGAATCCAGGACCTGAAGGCTTATGATTCTGTCTGAAGATGCTCCCTGTTCGTGAGACTTTGGTCACATGCTCCCATGGAATCATCTCTGATAGCGTCAACTCTACTCTTGTGGGTAGTAAATGGAACCCATCAAGATGTGGTATGTCAATGTCTTTGTAATTTCTTTTTTTTTTTTTTTAATTTTTATTTTTGATACTCTATTTACATTTCCGATGTTTCCCCTTTTCTTTGGAAACCCCGTGTCCCCTCCCCC
>CM052704.1:80950126-81104542 GCA_028551405.1 Uromys caudimaculatus | reverse complement strand
TCAGTACTCCTTGAAGACCAGCTCTCTCTGAGAGGTGTTTGGGTTTGGAGAGCTGTGGCACCAGGTCTGATCTTGGTCCTGGAAGTTGCTGACCTTCAGTCTCTGTGGCCCTCGGAAAGCGGGCAGAGTCAGTGAGCTCTGGGGCTCGTGTTGCCCCTGCTAGGGGCTTTTCCACGTTCCTGGGAGAGAGAATTTTCTCTCGGGGCTGCTTGTCTATGGAATCCTAGTGTCCCAGGCAAAAGTTTCCTGCCTCAGCCGCCCGCTTTTGGGATCCAGGGGGGTTTCTAAGCCCGCCTACCTCGGTCCCTGTGTCTCGCGGGTTCGGGGCAGTACCTGGTGGGCATGTCTTTGGCCCTCTCCTGGCTCTTGCGATCTGAGAGGGGTCTTTGTCCCGGCGCTGATTAGCTGTGGAGCCCTGTGGGCCAAGCTGAGGTTTCCCGTCTTTGTAATTTCTAAAGTACAAGGCAGAATTGAAAATTCTTGTTCTCTCCCTCCCACCTCCATGAGTCTCTATTACACTTAATAGAACCCACCCTGGCCAGGTTAAGCATAAATGAATCTACTGCAGGGAGTATTGGGTTATAGGGTCAATGGTGGTGTCAGGGATCCAGGCTTGGGCATTTAATTGGATCACTGTGGCTGAGAGAAATACTGAGACATATTACTACCCCCCATGCTTGCTGCATGGACCCTTTAGTTCTAGAAATGAGCCCACAAAACCTTCATCACCCAGGAACCCTAAAGCACCTAACATTACTCTGTAGAGACACCTGTCATTTGGTTCATTTCGATCTATAAGTCATCCGAGTGCGTTTGCTTTGGAGAAGCCAGTTTGTAATAAACTCTTAGCTGAAAAGGAGTCTTGAAGACATATTTGAACAGTTTTTACAAAAAAAAAAGCAAGACAGTTGGAACAATTTAAACAGTGTCTGAACATTTGATGGTATCAAAATCAATATTGATTTTTAAAATATGAGATGATGCTGTTGCAATTATGCTTAAAAAGTCATCCTTAGGGTGGAGAGATGGCTCGGGGTAAAGTGATGCCAAGCAAGCATGAGGACCCGAGTTCAAATCCCCAGAGCCCAGGTAAAAAGCCAGCATGACATCATGTGCCTATAATTCCAGCTCTGGAAGACAGAGACAGGACAATCCCAAGGTCCAAACAGCTAACCAGTCTGGCCAAAATGGTAAGCTCTGTGCTCAGTGAGAGATCTGGTCTCAAACATTAAGATTGGAGGGCTAGCAAGATGGCTCAGTTGGTAAAGGTGCTTGTTGTCAAGTCTCACAACTTGAGTTTGATGTTGAGGACCCACATGGTTGAAGGACAGAACAGATTCTCAGTTGTTCACTGACCTACACATGTATACCATGGCACATGCATACATACATACAGATAGGCACACACACACACACACACACACACACACACACACACACACACATTTTTTTTAAAGGTATAGAATGATAGATGACAATATCTACCAACCTCTGGTCTCCACATGTATACACACCACCTTTCCCCCATGTGCTCTCTCTCTCTCTCTCTCTCTCTCTCTCTCTCTCTCTCTCTCTCTCTCTCTCTCACACACACACACACACACACACACACACACACACACACACAGACACACACACACAGAGACATTATTTTTAAAGGTGTAGAATGATAGATGACAGCGTCTATTAACCTCTGATCTCCACATGTATGCACACCACCTTCCTCCCACGCATGCACGCATGCGCATGCACGTGCGTGCATGCACACACACAGTGCCATCCTTTAGCAATGCATAGCGAGGTGGTAATGCATGGGATGAAGTGATGGATTCCATTTCTTTGGAATAGCCCACTGAAACAGGAGGAGGATGGGTTGGCTGTGGGCCATAACGGTGATGTCATTATTGGGAACTGGGGCCTAAGGGTTGCTCACTACTCAATTTTGTGTTTGTTTGAAATACTACATAAGTTCCTTTAAAGAATGATTGACTTTGAACAGCTGCTCTCCATGTGCAAACACCTTCCTCCGGTGAGAACTATGTGGTGGCTTCAGATGCCTCAGGAACTTTCATCAAGATTGCCACCCACCTCCTCTGATGCTGGCCATTTCCCTATGGCCTCAAAATTCAGAGAATGAGTCCCAGATCCTCATTTCCTTGGGGGGTTCTTGCTTGGAATCTCTTCTGATCTAAATTATTCTTCTAAGTTGGGGGTGACAGATGCCACTCTGGTTGACGTACACAGACAGGAATTTATTAAAGTGTGTTGTTTCTAAAACCCTTGGAAGGGCCAGGAGAGAAATGGCTTGGAGACAAACACCCTGGAGAAATCCCACCAGGCGGTTCTGGGGAAACCATTACTCTGCTGGTCATAGTCTGGAGACATTATAAACTTTCAGAGACAGCCTCAAAAACCTCATCCCCTCAGCAAGTACTGCCTTCTTCCATTTGCTGACACTTCTGTGGAGATTTCCTTGGTGAAGCAGGGTCATATGTGGATGGATCCTAGCTGCAAAAACACTCTTGTGCCTCTCTCTCTCTCTCTCTCTCTCTCTCTCTCTCTCTCTCTCTCTCTCTCCTCTCTCTCCTCTCTCTCCTCTCTCTCCCTCCCTCCCCTCCCCTCCTTTCCTCTCCTTTCTCTTTTTTTAGAGACAGGAGACACTGTGTGTGTGTGTGTGTGTGTGTGTGTGTGTGTGTGTGTGTGTGTGTGGCCTTTGTTTACTAGAACTTGCTCTGTGAACCAGTCTGGCCTTGAAATCAGAAATCTGCCTGTCTTTGCCTCTTGAGTGCTGGGATTAAAGGTTGGACCACCATGCCTGGATTACTTTCTAGTCTCTTTAACATGAAGAAACAATCACCTCTCTGCTTCTCTGTGTCTCTCTTTTTCTCTCTGTCTCTCTCTCTCTTCCTCCTTTCTCACTCTCTTTCAGAGACCAGCATGTGCTTCCTGAGTGCTAGTGATTTGGGAGACATGGACTCTTTGCTCTCCTTGGGTGGGAGGGGCAAGGAATCCCCACACCAACATTAAATTCCTCTGAGCTGGTCGGATGAAGGCTTGGCATGGGTTACATTTTATTTGGAGAAGGAAATGTTAACAGCTAGGTCTGCTGGCACAGTTACTCAAGGTGAGACAGGAGGTTTGCAGGTTCAAAGCCAGCCTGGGTGATTCAATGAGACACTGTCCTACAATTACAAAAAAGGCTGAGGACAGAGTTTAGCAGTAGAGCCCTTGCGTAGCATGTGTTTAATCCCAGTATTGGAAAACGAGCTGTGATCGTTTATACTATGAGACTCTACGTTAGGCCAAGATCGCCTCATAAACCTGAGTCTCTTCTTCTGGCCTTTTCTGATGTGCAGCCAGGAGTAAAAGTTTTGTCCTTCCTCTTAGCAAACTCTGTTCTTGGTGAAGATATGAAGGAGTCAGGTAAATATACTGTGAGCTTGGGTAAGTCACCAAAAATGAAGTAAAGGGTTAGATAAATGGGTCAAAGGTTTAAGAGTATTTACAGCTTTTACAGAGGACTCTATTTTAGGTCCTAGCACCAGGATTGGGCAACTCACAACTCCCTGTGACTATCCTGTAACTCACAACTCCCTGTGACTCTACTCCAGTAGATTCAGCGCTCTCTTCTGACCTTCTTAGGTTCCCCTCACACATGGTATGTACACACACAGGGACAGATGGAAACAGAGAGACAGAGGTAAGTCTGAAAAATTGTATTTTTGAGGGAATTAATTAAATTCCCCACAATAAGCTATTCTGGGGGTGTTCAAGCACAACAGTAGCATTCAACTGATCCTTACAAACTGACTCAGCATCTGTAGTGTGACTACAGGTGTCTTCACAAGACTTAAGCCAGTGGGTACCTGATGGCTTTGCTGATGCTGAGGGAGGCAAAATCACATTCTCCAGAATTCCCTTTCCTGTGGGGTTTCACAGGCAGTGGGTAGGGGTGATAGACTCTCATGGGACTGGGGGACACAGAGGCTGAGTCATTTGTCTCTCTCACATACTTATAATTTATTTTGTAAAGGTTTTGTGCATGGTTTGTGTTGACTATACTCTTTATCTACGCTTTCTACCCTTCCTTTTTACACCTCTTCTCTCCTTTAGTTCTATGTGTTCCCCTAGACCAGTGGTTTGCAATTTATGAGTCATGACGGCTTTGTGGGAGGTCGTCAAACCCTTTTACAGGGGATGAATATCAGATATCTTGCATATCAAATATTTACATTACAATCAATAACAGTAGCAAAATAATAGTTATGAAGTAGCAACAATATAATTTTATAGTTGGGCTCACCACAACATGAAGAACTGTATTAAAGGGTCGCAGCATTAGGAAGGTTGAAAATCATGGCCCTAGACAGTTTTATTTTTACCTTTATGTCACACACACACACACACACACACACACACACACACACACACACACACACACATTGCATATCTGTGTAAAATATAGGAACCACAGATGAAAGAAAACACAAAATATTTGTTTCCCTGAGATTGGCTTAGATCACCTACTATAATTTTTCTCCAGTTGGATAATTTCTTGCAACCAACATGACTTCATTCTTCTTTAAGAATGAAAAGGACTCTACTGTGTATATGCCACATTTTCTTTGTCCGTTCCTCTGTTGTTTGGCACCTAGCTTGGTTCCCTAGTTTAGCTGTTGTGAAAAGTGCTTCAGTAAACATTGAGATGAAAATTCCTCTGAAGTCTATTGCCTGGAGTGCTTTGGGCAAAAACCCAGGAGAAACGTTCCCTTTCCCACAACTATTCAAACACCAGTGCTACTGTAAGGGATTTTGCACATAGAATCATGGGTTCTTGTTGGTTCATTTTAAAATAGGTAAGTTATCTTGAGTGGGCCTGACCTAATCAGTTGAAGTTCCTCAAGAAAAGGCTTCAGTTTCTCTTAAGAGGGCCAAGTACCTGCAAGGTTCCAGTCCCTGACTTTCCCTCTACTGCTGCCCAGCCAGGTCCCACACAAGTCACCTCTGCTTTAACTCATGGACCTCGACAGCTGCTGCTCCTCCTGGGAAGGAGCCCTGTGAAGCTCCTGCAGGGATAGATAGACTGCAGGCTGTGGCACAATGCATGCTACCTAACACGGTGGCATCTGGTTCAGCTTCCTCCATCTTAGTGTTGTAAACACAGGGTCATTAAAGAGTGGTTGAGATGCATGCTTAGCCCTACTTTTCAGATGAAGAATTGGGACTTTGTAAGCCAAGACACTAGTACAGAAGCTCTTAGTTAATTAAGTGATAGGTGGTAGAGTTGACACCCTTTGACCCCTGTTTCACTCTCTACCTTGTCAGTTGTGTTTATATTGTGTGTTAGGATTCTCTAGAGATGCGGAATTTATGGAATCTCTCTTCCTCTCTGTCTTTTTCTCTGTATCTATCTATCTATCTATCTATCTATCTATCTATCTATCTATCTATCATCTATCCATATATATGAATATATATGGAATGACTTACAGGCTACAGTTCAGCAAATCCTACAATGGCTAGCTGTGAAGGGAAAGTCCAAGAATCAATCTAGTAGTTGCTCAGTCCCACAAAGCTGGATGTCTCATCTGGTCTTCGGTATATGTTAAAATCCTGAAGAAGACTTCAAGGCCAGTAAAGAAATGGATATGCTAGCAAGACAAGGGCAAGGAGGCACAGAACACCAGCATCCTTCTTCTATGTCCTTACATAAACTTCCAGCAGAAGGTATGGTCCAGATTAAAGATTTGAATTAAAGGCATATATCTTCCCACTTCCCACTTCAAGATCTGGATCAAAGGTGTATGTCTTCCTACCTCAAAGGTCTGAACTAGAAGTGGATTCACCCACTTCAAACCAAGCAGAAAATCTGTCACAGATGTGCCCTCCATTTCTGGACTGTAGTTCATTCCAGATATAGTCAAGTTGACAACCAAGATACCATCACATATTGGTTGAGAATCTGTATGTCAAGTGTCTCTCCTGGTCCAGTCCCTGAGCTAGGAATCAAGTAGGAACAGAGAGGTCCCATCGATGCCCTTCTGCAGCTCTTCCTCAGAAAAGCCTCTCCAGGGTCCATGAGGCTGGGGCAGGTGGGGCAGTGATCTGTGACAGGCAATATGTTACCCAGTTGAGCACAGGCGTAAAATCTGGGCGACCCATCGGAACAATCTGCAAGGGACTGGAAAATGTTATGCCAACGCTCCCAGTAGGCTTTTGGCTCCAGTCACGGCCATGTACCACCCCTCCTCAGGTAGAGGCATGGCCACACAGCCCCAAGCCATCCCCATGTTAATGAGACACCTAAAGGCTTAGCCACGCCCCTTTTCAGTTACTATATCTGTCCACATTCTCCACCACTCCCCCACTCATGGGAAGGGCCCACAAAGGCTTCCCACAGCCTCCACCCGCCCATTGGACTGTGTGGGAAGACACACGGCCACTTCCCGTGTGTCTCCTGTCCCACCAGAGCCGCAGCGCCAGGGACAGATATGTGGGGCTTCTTTCCACCGTGCCAGGCTTGATCCCACATCTGGCACCAACAACATGGGGCAAAATCCAGCTTCAAGTGTATCCCCAGCTGGCAACCTACCCACATGGAAACTCCAGATCGCTCAAGGACCGTGAGTACGCTAATCTCTCTCTCTCTCTCTCTCTCTCTCTCTCTCTCTCTCTCTCTCTCTCTGTTCCTGGCCAGTTTCCCTCCCCCAGTCTTCACTGTGAGGGCTCCTGTTTAGCGAATGGATCTGCTTTCCACAGCAGCTCAGGCTCCGAGCGCCTTGCTTCCTCCATCTGCGGCTTAACCTGCCATTTCCTGAGGTCCCTGCAGGCCAGGAGGCCAATTTCTCCACCCCCCAGCCCCCACCACAAGAGCTCCTGTTTAGCTCTGGCTCGGAGCACCTTGCTCCCCCAGCGGCTTTACCCACGATTTCCTGAGGTCCTTGCAGGCCAAGAGACCAGTTTCTTTCCCCCAGCACCATTGCAGTGGCTCCTGTCTGGTTATGACCCTGAGCTTATTGCTTTCTCCTCTGATGCTGGCTGTTCTACCAAGCCTCTATGTTTCTTCCTTTTTAAGTTTTTTTTTTTTTTTTTCTTTCAAGGTTGGCTTTCTCCTGCTTTTACATTTAGGCTAAGAAAAACAAATGGGGAATACCCAGCCACCACGTTGCAGAGTGGCCCCTCCCCTCTCCCCTCCCTCGACAAAAGCCCGCCAAGACAAAGAAAAAAAAAAAACAAAAAAAGTGCTTTGTTTCTCCCTAACAGGAATACCTGAAACAGTCTTCTGTGCTTCTCAACTCAAAGTTTTCTTGCTTCTTTATTTAAATGTTTATTTTTCTCCCTAGCATTCCTGATATATGTCCAAAAAAAAAAATCTTCCAACTTGTTTAAGATTTCTTTTAAGGTTCAAAAGTCACCTAATCTACTCCCACAGGTGAAATCAACTATGTGGACCACCATTTCTTCAATTCTTAATTAACAACCAGTTTCCTTTTACAGGCAGTTACTGCCAATTCCAAAACTTTTCTTTCTCAGCCATCCAAAGCAGACTTAAAAGATGCCTTCCAGAACTGTGATGTGCTCCCAAGCAAACCATTACAGGCTTAACTTGCTATTCACCCTATGCAGACATCCCCCTGCTGGGATTCTGCTCCTCCATGATTTTCCTACAGGCTTATCCCCCCAGAAGCTTGCTGCCACAGATCCAGCGGAGACAATGCCATCTCCTGGGACCTGCCTGGGACTGCAAAGCTGCCTTCCTCCAGACAGAAGACTCCCGAGACACATGCTGAGATCCAGAGACACATGCTCAGCCCCACAGAGGACAGACATGGGACTTTCCAGCTACAGATCAACTCTCTTGCCAAAGCCAAATGGCTACTGAACTTGGGGGAAGCTATATGATAGTAAGGAAACCATGATGTCTATCTAGATTAATCAAATGTTGTTTTAAACTGATGTTATTACCCTCAAACTGTACCATCCATGGAAAATTAATTGATTCAATGATCCCTTGCCTTCCCAACCCCCCACCCTTAACCCACCTTATCCTCTGGCTTAGTTGTGCCACCACTCTAACTTGTACGGTGTTTTCTTTTGATATTGCCACCCCACCCAAAATTTTCATTACAAATGACACCTCTCCCTTAAAAAAGAAAAAGGGGGAATTTGTGGGGGCAGTGATCTGTGACAGGCAATCTGGCACCCGGTTGAGCACAGGCGTAAAATCTAGGTGACCCAGCAGAACAATCCTCAAGGGACCACAAAATGTTATGCCAATGCTCCCGGAGGTTTTGGCTCCAGTCACGGTCATGTACCACCCCTCCTCAGGTAGAGGCATGGCCACACAGCCCCAAGCCATCCTCATGTTAATGAGACACCTAGAGGCTTAGCCACGCCCCTTCCCAGTTACTATATCTGCCTCAGGGTACAATTCCACCCACACCACTCCACACAATGAAAATAAACGTCTTAGAATTATGAACTGTCTCTTCATCTGGACCCGCTGTGGGAAGTGAGGGATCCAGCCCTCCATTAAGGAGCTGCATCTAATCTCTTGCCAAGGGCTTCCCAGTGCTCCCAGACGGTACCCATTCACCCAAGCCTAAGGAGCTAGCTCGGCACCCCAAGCCACCAAAACTGGGTCTTGGCAGGAACCCCAGTTGTGCTCTGGCTTGCCTATCTGCCACACCCTCCGGGCTAGAAAACCAACGGAGACGGCTGCCACATGTTCCCCAAGAATGGCCCCCTCCCCCACCCATAAGCAGGGCCTGCAAAGGCTTCCCACAGCCCCCACCTGCCCGTCGGACTGTGTGGGAAGACTCGAGGCCACTTCCCACGTGTCTCCTGTCCCACCCAGAGCCACAGCATCCAGGACAGACATGTGGGGCTTCTTTCCACCTCTACAGGCTTGTTCCCACAGGGGCAGAGTTGATGCTGGGCAAGTAAGCTGCAGTTTGCACACAGTGTTCCCAGGGGAATCTGGTTACTATGAGCAACTCACAGGCTCACAGCCTTGAGGGGAAAGCTCTACAGAGGAAGGTGTTCCTTTTTACAGGAAGAGCGGGACCTCTCAGAGCATCAACAGGGCCCTGGTCTGAGTCCTTCAGGGTCTCCTGGGCCCTTTTAGAGGCACAGTTGGCAGCACTAGCAAGTGCTACTCAGAGGGAGGTAGAAAGGGAGGAGGAGTTCAGGCTGAGGGGAGCACCTTCCACCTGCATGTTACCTGCAGTGACTGAGCCCTCTCACACTTCAGTCAGCTCAGGGAGGACCCTCTACAGATGTGGAGGAACTAAGGCAGATGAATGCTCCATGTCAGCCACAGCAACAACTGTGTGTCATAAACCCTGGGAAATAAAAAAATTCTACAGCCTAGGTGGTAACTTAAAATTATTTGGGTGTAAAACTTTTAAGAAGCCTATTTATACAAATCAGACTGGTTTCTGTCTCCTCACTACTGCCTATGCTATGTGCAAACCAACTTCTTCCACAGTGGCTCAGTAAAATTGTTTGAGGTGCCACCCACCATATGTCCTGTACTCGACCCCACCTCAGCCAAACTCTTCAGAACAGCTGAGAAGCTTGCTGAGGGCAACAGGAACACATACCTGCCTTGGCAGAAGGTGGTTAAAGCACCCACTATGGCTGTCTGGCCAGCTGTAGAGACACCTGTATTTCGTTATGCTTATTATTATTATTATTATTATTATTATTATTATTATTATTATTTTGGTTTTTCGAGACAGGGTTTCTCTGTGTATGTAGCCCTGGCTGTGCTGGAACTCACTCTGTAGACCAGACTGGCCTCGAACTTAGAAATCCACCTGCCTCTGCCTCCCAAGTGCTGGGATTAGAGGTGTGCGCCACCACTGCCTGGCTCATTATGTGTATTTTATCATTTCCATCAATCAACATTTTAAAATTCCTTCCTTCTCATTTTCTTTTCATCTAACATAAGATCTCTGACTTAGGTAGGGTTTCATTTTTTTTAAATGATTTTTAAAAATGTATTTATTTTATTTATATGAATACACTGTAGCTGTCTTCAGACACACCAGAAGAGGGCATCAGATCCTGTTACAGATGTTTGTGAGCCACCATGTGGTTGCTGGGAATTGAACTCAGGACCTCTGGAAGAGCAGTCAGTGCTCTGACCTGCTGAGCCATCTCTCCAGCCCCTTAGGTAGGGTTTCTGTTGCTGCAACTTGACCAAGAACAGCTTGGGATTACTTCAGTTTCTACTTCCAGGTCACTCTCCATCACTGGGGAAGGTGAAGGAAAACATTCAAACAGGGCAGGGACCTGGAGGCAGGAGCTGATGCAGAGGCCATGATAGGGGTGTTGCTTACTGGCTTGCTCCCCACAGCTTGCTCAACCTGCTTTCTTATAGAACCCAGGTCCACCAGCCCAGGGATGGCACCACTCACAATGGGCTGGGCTCTTCCCCATCAATCACTAATTAAGAAAACACCTTACATTTGGATCTTATGCAGGCATTTGCTCAATTGAAGTTCCCTCCTTACATATAACTCTAGCCTGTGTCAAGTTGACCTAAAACTAGCCAGGACAATGCTCCATTGTGGTTTGCTATATTTCAAAAGCTAAGTTACAGGATATTAAGTAGAAATAGTGTGATTCAATTGAACACCAAGCATAAATTTCCCACCTTTATTGAGCTTACATTCTAAAGAGGAGAGAAGCAAACAAAGAACCTAGGCGTTAGGAAGTGTCCATGTGTGCACATGCATGTACTAAACATGTTTTCTGAAATAAAGGAATGACAAAGAAGAACTTGCAGAAGGAAGTAGCTGGAGAAAATGAGGTTTGAGAAGAGGTTCCCTGAATAGCAAAGGGTGTCATATCTGGGTTCTATGAGACCTCTGGGTAAGGTTTGGGAAACTGAGTTTCCACCACACTGTGGCTTAGCCAGAGAAGTTCTAGACAGGCCCGGGGGTGGGGGGCTGGACCCACTATTCACCTGTCCCATTCACACACTGCTCTTCTGTCCTCAGGCACTGGTTGCTATTAGGAATGCTTGCATGCAGGAGTTGAGGAGGGACTGGACTGCAGGTGTCCTGTCCAGGGCAATGCCTGGAGTGAGTCTAGAGAGCTAGGAATTTCTCAGCACAAATTCTGGCAGCTAGGATGCTCTTCCCTCTATTCAGAGACTCTAAAAAGCTGGGATTTACATCCCTTCCGCAGTCCCATGTTTCTGGCTGGGGAGGGCAGCTCATTTTTCATGGGCACCTCGTGACTTACCAGACTGTATTTTCAGCCTCGGTTTGACGTCAGGCTCAGGATTGGTCCCCAGGGATGGGCTTTGTACATTTCCAGGCTGGCAGGGCTGGAGCCTCCTCCTATCCCCTTGAGTCTTTCATGCTCTCCCCACTGCTAGCTCGCCAGCTCCCTGGGTGGTGGACCAGAGGAGAAGAGCCCTGATGAGCTGGGATATTTTGTGAACCAGACAGTGGGAGGGGGTGAGGCAGGCTACAGATTGGAAGGCAAGAGGAAGGCAGGCAAGCAGGCAGGCAGCCAGGCAGCCAGGCTGGCTGGCTGAGATGTGAGGTGGCACGTTTGTCTCTCGCCTGATTCTCTGCAGATGCTGCAGGGAACGGGCTCTGTCTTAAGGTCTAAGAAGGAAGCTGACAGGATACAGAGGAGGAGATAGAAGAGCTAACAGGGTGGATACATGGGGCACTTTCCCACTTACCTTACACTAGCAACTGTGTCTTCTCAGAGCAAAATGGGTGTGTGTGGGAGAGAGAGAAAGAGAGAGAGAGAGAGAGAGAGAGAGAGAGAGAGAGAGAGAGAGAGAGAGAGAGTCTTTTCTCTCAGCACTCAAGCATCAGCCCAGTTCTGCCCTAGCTTCTGTTTCACACTTGAAGGATCAAAAGCTGACTGCTCAAATCAGGAACCCCAAACACTGACTATGTCTGCACCTTGGGGTGTTCCCATCCTCATTCCCTTCCATTTGACACTTTCTGAGATAGGGTCTCACTATCTCAAGGCAGGCTAGCCTTGTACTGCCCATGTAATCCAGACTGGCCTTAAACTTGTGATCCTCCTGCCTTTACTCCTGAGAACTGGGATTACAGACATGCATGCACCATCATGACTTGCTTTCATCCTCTCTTGGAGTCTAGACCAGGACTCCATCAGTGCCAGACTCTGTAGATACAGCCAGAAGACCCTAGTCCCCATTTCTATCCTGATCCCCTTTTCCCTGTGACTTTAGGATCATTGCTCTCTTTGGGCTTCAATTGATTTATTGTTTTGGTCCCATTAGAGCTTGCTAAGCTAAATATGGCTTTCCTCTGGTCCCATGAGGGGTCCAGGTACCTTCTAGATGTCATTCCAGTCTGGTTAATGTGGCCTTTCAGCTCTTCTATTCCAGAACTCAGCCTGGTCAGCCACCATTGCTGCTGATAGTACTTCCTAAACCTTAGGGGACCACTTGTGTGCTCCTTGGCCAGGGCTGCAGGTACCTTCCTGGCCTTTGTCCGATGCTCTTCACACCTGCAGTTCTTTATCTGTCTTAAACTGACCTCCCAGTTATCTATAACATGAAGGGCCATGGTGGAGGGATGGAGCAGAACAGCAGGTGTAAAGCCTGTTGTTGGCTGGTTCTGAAGAGGAGAAAGTTCTTTTCTCTCATTCTGGTTCTATCCTCCTCCCTTGTAGAGTATCAATGATGTAAACTGTGAACGTCCCACTACACTGTGGGTCTCCCGGATCTCCTCCTCCCACCTCCCACTGGGTTAGAGCTGCAGCCCAGTTCCCATCACTCAGTTTTCACCCTATGGCTTGGGTTTGCATGACAGAGTGGGGTTAAACACGTGGGCTTTTGCCTGCAGTATCTGCTTTGCCACTAGCTAACGGTGTAGCCAGGGGATAAGTTCCTTAACCTCTCTGTACTCAGACTCCTCACCTATAAAGTAGAGATGATATTAGACACGTTTCGTTGACTTGTTATAAAAATGAAGTAGATCCTACACATAAGGTTCTAAGAAACAGTGCTTGGCAAAAAAGCGTTCAGCAAATACTAGCTATAATAATTGCCCGGTGTATAATAACAGCCATTACTGTCTCTCTGCTCCTCATTTTTTTTTAACCTCCACTATTCTCTTCTCAGAACCAAGAAGATGTTCTCTGTCACTTCCACACAGGCTTGCCATACAAAATGTGCAATTCCAATTCTGGTTTAACTGGACGTCTGGCAGTCTCACTGCTAAATCTGGCAGTTCCGCCGCCATGCTTTCTCTGCTACCATTAAAATAAAATCTAAGCATTTTAGCACAGCATTGAAGATCTCAGCGATCCAAGCCCTAGCCCTCAAGGTTTAATATGTTGTCTCCTCTTTCTGATCAGCTCTGGCCCCCTCATCTTATGCTCTGCCCACCCCTGTCTCTTTGAAGCCTGAGTATGAATCTTAGCATTTTGAAGCCAGGTAGACCGTTGTCACATTCTCAGACGAGGAGGTTGGGGTACAGAGGATTTAAGTTTGGAGCGTGGGTACAACAAAAATTCTTTTCCTGGGGCCGAGGGAGCAAGGCTCTGTTTTCAGATTGTATTTGGGGTTTAGTTTGATGTGGAAACTTATTTTCTTAATTCTAGGTAGCTGAGAGCAAGGATGCTTTAAACTGGGAATCCTTAAAAAATTTTTATTTTATTTACTTTTTGTGTGTGGATGGTGGAGGTATTCATGCATGTGTGCCACGTAGGGAGCAACTTGTGCAAGTCAATTCTCTCCTTCCAACATGCAGGGCCGGAAATGTCAACTCAGGTTGACAGGCTTGATGGCAAATGCCTTCATCTGCTGAACCATCTCTCCATCCTAGATTGGGGATTCTAGAATGTGCTAAATATTCATGATTGGTTCAGTGCCTTTTGGTGATCTCAGGGGAAAACATAGTGGAGCCATCATGATGGGAGAGGAGGCTAGTCTCACCTCTCATCACCCCTTGCATCAAGTACAAAGCAGACACTGCATCCTAGCTAGATCCCAGAGAGTGTCTGGCTCTATTCCAGACACACTCGATGAAAATATCTCTGTTCGGTGCTGAAGCATTGGTCTCGGTAATTGACTTGTATAATGTCCAAAGATTCCGTGCCTGTAGCCAGCCCCGAGTGATGCATCATCTTTAGCAGAAAGATTTATCATGGAATCCGTGGCAACCGCCCATTTGTCTGTAGCAGAAATAGGAACAACTCTCCTTGCCAGGAGTCATCCTTTGTCTTCAAAGCAAATTCCTCCATGGTTGGAGGATTTCTGGCCAAGATCCCACAGTCCCAGCATCTCCATCCCAAGGATCTCAGCCACACGCAGCAGGAAGCAAGGGAGAAAGTACATCTCTGAACTCAGGAGCCGTGAGCTCTAGGATGGATGACTACTAGCTGGCCTGTGCCTTGCTCAAGTCTCTTGATTCCCTTGTTAAAGGCTGGACCACAAATGTTCCCCCAAAGGCACAGATGGTAAAGTCTGGCCTCCTGTTAGGTGCTGTTGGGAGTGGTGGAATCTGTAAGAAGTGGTCTTAGTGGAAGGCCTTCAGGTCATTGGAGCATGCCTTAGCAGGGAATTGTGGGGTCTTGGGTTTTTCCTTTCTCACTCTTGTTTTAAAAAATAGTTTTGTATTACATTTATTTATTCATTCATGTGTGTGTATGTGTGTGCACATGCATAAGTAAAGTTGTGTGTGTGTGTGTGTGTGTGTGTGTGTGTGTGTGCATGCATGCCATGGTGCACATGTGGAGGTCAACTTGTGGGGTTCTCTCCTTCTACCATGTGGGTCCCAGAAATCAAACTCAGGCTGCCAGACTTGCTGGTCAGTGACTTTACCCAATATGCCATCTTACCAGACCTCTGAGCTTGCTTTTGAGTGAGCATAGGGTCCTCTGATCATGGCCTAGAGACTCTAAGACCATAAACCAAAGGTGGTTATTATGGCGTGTAGTTACAGAAAGGTAATGAATAGCCTCTCTGGCTTTTTCATGAGCTAGAATCTAGGATCCTGCTTGGACTCCTCCATAGAAGAAATGGATGGGTAACAAGCCCCACAAATTATGGGGTAGAAACTGAGCTTGGGATCAGATAGATCTGGGGTCAGATCCAAGGCCTGTTTCTTATTCGTTTGGTGAAAGCAAGTTTCCTAATTTCCTTGAACTTTGCCTTTGTAGAGTGGAGCTACCAACAGTGTGGACTCCATGAAGGATGAAGGAATGAGAGGAAGGGATACATGGGAGCCTTCAAATGCGGCTGGATAGTGGGCCATGCAGTCTCCATTACACACAGCTGCCCAGGGTCAAGAACGATAGGTGGGGAATGCCATTACAAGACAGGCCCACCACTGTGTGGCACGTCATTGCTTCTTTACTTAGAGATAGTCTCGTACATCCCAGGCTGAGCTTCAGCCTGCTATGGAGCTGAGGATGAACTGAACTTCTCATCCTTCTACTTCTGTCTCTGCCTCCAGAATGCTGGGATTACAGGCACATGCAACCAGGCTGGGTTTGTGCAGCTCTGGGGATTGAGCCCAGGGCCTCATGCATGCAAGTCAAACACTGTACTAACTGAGCCACATCACCAGCATTGCGATAGGTTAATAAATTGATATCAACTTGACATTCTCTAGAATCACCTAGAAAAGAAGTCTCTGGACACATTGTCTAGATTATGTTAGCCTCTGGTAATGGCTGTGAGGGATTATTTTGATTAGGTTGGTTAAGGTGGGAAGACCCACACTAAAAGTATATGCTACCATTCCCTGGTCTTGGTCTTAGATTTCATGTACAGAAGAAATCTAGCTGGGTACAAGTATTCACCATTCTCTGCCTCCTGACTGAGGAAACAGTATAATAAAATGAACTATGTTAAGATCCTGCTGTCATGACTTCCTGCCACGGTAGACGGTACTGGCAAATGGTGAGCCTTCTCCCTTACACTACTTTGTCAGAGTATTTCATCGCAGTAACAAGAAAAATAACTGAAGCAAGCATTATTTAAGGATTTACTTGGTAGCCCAGGCTAATCTGCATCTCACTATACAACCCATGCTGAACCATGAACTCACAACAGCCCTCCTGCTTCGGTCTCCTGAGTGATGGGATTACAGGCAGGAACTCCTACACCTGGACTATCTTCTCATCTGAAACCTCAACAACTCTAAATGAAGAAAGTAAGACTGGGAGAGGCAAGGGCTGACATAGGGTCGATCCATTTGGGGTGGAAGTAAGCTTTATACCCTGTCCCAGCTGATTCCAAGGTTTATATTTTTGTCATGCCCATATACACTATAGATGGAAACAGCACAGGCAGCAGTGGGGGACAGTGTGCAGCAAGCTGTGGGAATGGTTCAATTCCTTGGGTTTGAATGGGAAATGTCCTCTACAAGGCTCAGGTGTTTGGACTTCGGGCCTCAGCTGCTTGTGCTGTTTTGGGAGAGGGTGGAACCGTGTGGGTGTAAACTTTAGCTGGCTGAGGTAGGTCACTGAGGATAGGCCTTGAGGGCGATATGCCAATCTCACTTCACATCTGGGCTCTCCTTTTGTTCTCTTATCACCATGTGAGCAGATGTTGGAAGTTCTCACCACCAAAGACCAATCTACTTCAGTCACTATGTCTATGCAGCCATGATGGACCGTGTGCTCTGAACTGTGAGCCCAAACAAATATATTTTCCCTTACGTTGTTTCTGTCAGCTATTCTACAAAGGTACTATATAAAGTGGCTAATACAGTGAAGGTGGGCTCATATCCCACCCCTGCCACCTTTTAGCTGATGACTACGGGCATGTCAATGACGCCTGTGATCTCATCAATGGTAGATGGTCAGAACAGTGAATGGCGTTCGTAGGCTAATGCTCATCCATCATCATTGCTATTAAAGAGAAGCTGTGTTGTGAACACAGGGAGGTGCTATGATCACTAATAAGTGCAGGCAGAGTTGGCTGAGGGACATCACACTGGGCTGGAGACAATCGTGTAAGACAGAATGATGGTGGTTGGGGTGCATTTGTATGTAGTAAGGATGTTTGTGTGTGTTTTTACAAGTGTGTGGATAGATGCACAGTCTTCCTTCCTCCATGTCTTGTGACTGAAAAGAAGCTGTAGCCTTACCAGTTCTTCTTCCATGTGCCACTGTGGCCACCATATCTCTTCAAGTGAGGTGACACATCCCTTTTCACAAGGGAAGGAAGTGAGGCTCAGAGACTAAATAAGCTCTGAAGGCCACTTGAGTAAGTGACTCAGCCAGGACTCAGCTTCAGGCCTGCCTCCCAAGCTGAGCAAAATGCCAGCATGCCCCTGGCCTTCGTGCATGGATGTCCCATGTCCCCAGTTGTAAGCCAGAGGATCATTTTAGGCACAAGTGTGGCAGAGTCCCTGGACTCCAGGAGCTGCTGTTCTGCTTGAGCAAACACAAGTGGCAGTGAGAAGTATAGAGGAAATCTGCCTTTCTCTGAAGGAATGAATGTGCTAATCCCTCCAGGTTGGGAAGCAGGCGCTGGGGATCCCTTCATTGGCTTGGTGACAGAGACGGGTAGGGACTAGAGGGACATGCTACTCTCTGATTCCTATCCTGAGCTATATGAACATAACATAACTGACTAATGAAAAGAGACAGAGCCACTGACCCTGTACTGGGGCCTCTCTAGAGGCTGCTAGACTATATCACGTGTGTGTGTGTGTGTGTGTGTGTGTGTGTGTGTGTGTGTGTGTGTGTGTGTGTGTAGAGCCTGCTAAGCATCTGTCCCAAGACCCAGGTGACGACAGAGCCCACAATTGCTGCTGTGGTCTTCTGGCCCCGTGATGATATCTGCATTTGTTCTCAGTCCCTTCCAGGAAAATTTTAACACAATGTTTCTTTGTTTTATCTGAATTCATATCTTCCTGGATCCTCAATGTTGCTTCTGAAGCCTGTGTGAGGGAGCCATATGAATTAGCATGTGGCCAGCATGCTAATTCCTTTTCTGAATCTTGGCCATCATGGTCACAGTCTTTCCCACATCTTAAGCAGCCAGTTTCTGCCCCAGAACATTCCCTCTTGCTCCTTCTGACCCATGTTTCAGGTCATATCCTCTTTCTCACTTCCTGGAAGTCCACTCTGGTTTCTGTGGTCCATCCTCCTTCCAAATCTGAGAACCTCCCTGGAACATAGCCTGTGAATTATTAAGAGTCTCCTCAAACTGGGTAACATGGCACATAACCATAATTAAGAAATTTGGGAGGCTAAGACAGGAGGATCAAGAATGTGAGGTGGATTGACCTAACCGGGCTATATATATAATGAGATTCTGGCTCAAAAAAAAAAAAAAAAAAAAAAAAAAAAAAAAAAAAAAAAGTCCCTTTAATTTTCTTACCATTAACGTCTAAGCACAGAGGCTGTATGATTTGCATATGAAAAGTGTTTATTCCATGTCTCTTTGTGTCACCTCAGAATGAAACACAGGTGGGTATAGACCAAGGTGGTATTTGCAGATGGCAGGTATGAGACATTATGACCAAACAGAAATCTCCAGAGCTGACCAAACCTGACAATTGGCTTTGCTAACTGCAAGGGGACCTCTCAGGGTTTATTAGTCATTCCCTCCCACAGTTTTTAGGGCAGGGCTGACCTGACACAGACTGAGTTCTGTGCCCACTCATGGTTCCATTCAGGTTCAGTAACACAGGAGCCAAGGAACCTCAAGCCCCAATCATCAGAGGTCACACCTAGATCTCTGTGAGCCACAGCAGACCCAGAGGGGAGAGGAATCAGGAATGACATGCAGCTTGGTCATTGCCCCAGTTTTATAAAAAGCTTGCTGTGTGACCTTGTAGAAGTCAACCACCTCTCTGGGTCTCGTTCTTCATCTGTACCGTCAACATAAAGGAGGATTGTTTCTGAACCTTTGATTCTCTGATTCAAAGGCAAAGATATCTACTGCAACCTGAATAAAAATATTCCTCCTGTGACAGCAGCCTGGAGAGATCAATAATTCTGTCAGAGCTTCTTAGCAGTCAGGCTGGAGCACTGCAGTCTCCCCCAGGACTGGAACCTTCATCCTTGCTCATTGCTCATCCCTGTCTCTATCCCCTCTCCTTGGTCCTCCCCCCACCTCCATCACTCTACCCTCAATCCAGGACGCTGTAACCTGCTATGAATGAAGAGCGGCTGGTCACGGGGCCAGTCACCATGGTGACGGATCCCCGCAGCCGAGGTTGGCATCAAAGTCACATGAGAACCCCGGAAAACTGGCTGAGGTATTTATAGAAGCAGCTGCTGATGCTTTTATAGAAACGGGTCTATATTTGAAGCTGGTCCTGAAACCGTCATGGCTTCATCGAGCTGAGGGGAGGCAGGGAGACGGGGTTTGTACTTTAATTTCTCCTGAGCCTGGCGGGGCAGGCATCTCCCTCCCCTTCCCAGAATTACCTGGCACATCTTCCCAGCCCCCTCATAGCAGATGCTCTGGTCTATTGAGCATCATTTACGTTGAATGACAATGCATCCTCCAGGCTGAAGTCTGGGCCTTAGATGTTTGTTGGGTACGCAGGCAGTTGGAATAGTTTCCCTTGTTCCTCCTCAGGTACAGAGAGGAGCGACGTGCTTGCTGCTCTTAATAAATATTAGAAAATACTGCTTGCTATTTCTCTTCCTGAGAAGTCTGGAGGCAGCTGAGAAAGGGAGGGAGTATTGACATTTGAGTTCATCAGTGAGGTTCAATTCCCTCTGTCTCTCCTGGCATTGTAACCGTTTCCAGAAAAGCTGTAAGCAGTAATTGTTGCTCACCAAGTGAAAGTTGTATTTCCTTATTCAATCCTCACTGCCTCCTATGCCACAGAGGCCTCTGTTAGCCCCACTGTGCAGACAAAGATGAGAAGCTCAGAAGCACAACCCAGCTGTCCCAAGCTCATGCTCTGCTCACTCTGCCCTGACAAAGTGTGGCAGAGAGTGTGCCCAGTGGAGGTGGCTGACCCAGGATAAGAACTAAGGAGAGATTTGGCAGGAAGGAAGATTGTGCAAGGGCATGGGAAAATGCGCTTTGTTATCTTGGTGAACAGGTAACACAGGAACAAATGGAAATTCAAAACAAGAGTCCTTCTAGTTCCCTTCTCAGGGAGCTCCAGCCAGCTGTCCTGGTCAGCATGGGAAGTCACCATGGCTAGTTTAGAGGTTAGTTCCTCCGGCTCATACATACATACAGAAGCCCATAGGGACTTATGGAATTCGGTGGTGGAGTGTTGGGACCCACAACACTAGAAGGCAGATCTTTACCCACACCTGCCTGTCCCCAGCATCTTATCACAGAGGAGACACGATTATCAATCTCTCATATATTGTCCCAGGGGTTCTCTGGCTCTATGGGCACACACACACACACAGTCACACCCTCTCCATCTTTTCTGCATTTAATGGCCCGTCTTGGAGACATTTCTAGGTCATAACATATAGAGCAGCCCTGCTCATTTTAATGGCTACTAAGAATGTCACCACATGGAGGTGCCATAAATGATTTAAACAGCTGCTCGCTGATAGTGGGACAGTTTCTTTTTCTTTTCTATCACAGACACTACTCAAGAAGTATCTTCAAATGGTGTCTTTAACAAAACATACACCAAATGAGCATATGTTTTCCTAGTTTTTATGGATATGACCATATATGCCATAACCATTATGGCATAATGGTTAACAGATATGTGACATTGGGACTTAGTAACTACAGCCTAATTCTTTTCCACTGAGACTGTACCATTTAACTCTTGTGCTAACAACATGTGTGTTCTCAACTCCTTTCCCAGGTTTCATTATTTGCCATCACAATAGGGCAAGTGGTGTTCTATTGTTTTTCCAGTTTGCATTTCTATTACACATGGAATGAACGTCTGTTTACATTTGTAAAAAGTGTAATAGATAGTTATATTTCCACTTCTAGGATTTCCCCAAGCACATTCTTCTTTATATAACAATACATTTAATATTTCCCTGCTGATATTTAGAGAGTATGTAGTCAATCAGTCAGCCAGTCAATCAATCAATCAACCAACCAACCAACCAACCAACCAACCAACTAACCAGCCAATCAATCTCTGGCTGTCTGGCTCTCTCTCTGCCTCACTTGCTCACTTGCTCACTTGCTCTCTTTCTCTCAGTGGCCTGGAACTCACAATCCTGCCTCAGTCTCCCTAGTTCTGGGTTCATGGGTGTGGGATGCTACTCCTGGTTTCAAAGAATAAATGTCTGGTAATCTGCTGTCCCATGGCTTGTCCATGTCTTCACCATCTCTACTGCCTCCAGCATCTCCTTCCCTTTGCCTGTTTGGGTCTGCTTTGTAGTTCTTTTCCTAAGGTTTGAAATGGTTGCTTGGTTCATTGATTTTTCAGCCTTTCTTCTTTACTAATAGATCTATCTGAAGCTATAAATATCCCTCTAGGTCCTGCTCACTATGTGCTCCTGTGGTTTAAGTTTTTGCATTCATCAATATTGATCTATCTATAATTTATGTTGATATAAGGAGCAAGGTAAGGATTCAGATTTATTTTTGCTTCAGATGGCCAAACCAATATAATTTATTAAAAAATCTATTTCTACCCATTTTAAATACAGTCTTTACTATAGCTAAACCTTTTACCCGAGATTTTCAGAGCTTCATCTCTGTCTGGTGCATTTCTTCTGATTAGGACTACATTCATTTTATAGTTAGAACATGCTCTTATCTGTGGACTAATTCTTCACAAATCTCACTTTCATAATTTACCCTGATAATTTTGTTTCTTTCTTTTTCTCTCTGAGCATCAGAATCAGCTCTTCTAGAAAAAAATATTGTTTTTATTGTAGCTGTTTTTAAATCAATTACTTCAGAGAGAATAAACATGCTTATTATGTTTTCTTTCAGAAATAATCCTTCTAAAGACCATGTCTTTTGTTGTTGTTTATGTTTTTTGAGACACTCTCAACATGTAGAGGAGGACTCAGTGCTCTTAATGACTCCAGCCAAATCTCTCAGTTTTATCTGGACACTTTTTCATATTGATTTTCTACATAGCTTTTAATTTATATCCCTATTTTTCTTTAATTGTTGTTGCTATGGTAGCAGAATCATTTCTTAAACTCTGTGCCTGGTGGTTGTGTATCTAAAGGTTATAGACTTTCAGTTTTGCTAATTTTTGTAACCAAATGCTACTGATTAGTTCCTGTTAAATTTCTCAGTTATAAGTTACTTTTCAGATGAAACTTTTAGCCTTCAAAGTATCATGTACCACATTCTTTTAAACTCCTGTAGCAAATGACTATTTAAAGATTCAATGAGTTGATAACATGCAAGTTAAGTTGCCCAGAGCAGTGCCTGCTGCATCTTAGGGTCTCCCACTAACAGGGGCAATTCCTGCACCTTTATCTTCCCTGATCCTTACAGCATCCAAGTGAGGTCAGAGAACACATTATTATTTCCATTTCTTTCCCCATTTTTATGTGTGCACTCTCTGTCTCTCTCTCCCTCTCTATCTCTCCCTGTCTCCTCTTCCCCCGAGTGTGCAGAGGGCAGAGCAGAGCACTGAGGATCCTGTCACTTTCTACCTTATTCCCTTGAGAACTTAGAGATCACCAATTTTTACCCTATTTTTTTTTTTTTTTTTTTTTTTTTTTTTACTAAGTGCCAGTCATCTTCCAGTCTCCTGTTCCTCTAACCCCTGGCTCTGGAGTTGTGGGTGCACCCATGCTGAGTGTTTCTGTGGGCTCTGTGGAACCCAGGCCTTTGCTTTCATAGCAAGTGCTCTTACACAGTGAGCGATCACCCCACCTGATTTCCATTTTTTTCTTTCTTTCAGATAAAGAGTCTGGAGGTCATAGACACTAAACAATCTGTTGGAGATCATTTGCCCAGGTAGTGTTAACATCAGAACCTCACTTTATCTAACTGTGCCTCACAGTCTAGGGAAAGAGAGGGCATCAGATCCTTTCCAGGAGCAAAGGGCCCTAGAAGATTTGTTTCCAAAGGTCTGATCTGGGTTTGGTTCTGGACTTTGACAGTGGCATATTGAGCTAGAATGCCCACCCTGCCCAGAAGGAACTCTCTGGAATCATGTTCTCTGGGAGCCTTGTTTTCTGCCATTGAGTTCCAAGACACAAAAGAAATAAGGCCACACATCCTGCAGGAACATCTTGCTCCTGTAAAGGCATGTGCATTCATAGTCTCCATCACCAGCACAACGGCCTCCTGTTGCCATGGGAGATAAAGATCAAAGCCATTCAGAGGTTCCCCTGAGTCATGGCAGAGATGCTAGAAGTGGCGGGCAGGAAGTAGAGGCCTCCATTAATCCTCCGTGTGTCATTGTTCACTGTCTTTCTCTGTTCTCAATGCTGCCCCATTTCTCTGCCGTTTGCCCCAAGACTGTTTGCCACTGAAGTCCAGTGGCTTTAGGAATCTTTCTCAGGGCCCAAATTGAGTCTGTCATGAACCATAGAAAGCCAACAATGATGAAATTTCTAGAAGCTACCATGAGTAGACTCTAGGACTAGAAATTGAGATCTTCTCTAAACACAGCAGGATATTTTTGAGGTCCTCTGTGGTTACCTCCTTCCAGCTAAGCCTACTTAAGTCATTCCCACGACATCCTGTCCATGCTCTAAAACTTCTCATAGCTCACTATTATCTTTTGATGGAAGCAGATTTTTCCCTTCTCTGTGTGTGAATGAGCACATGTGTGTCGTATGTGTATGGGATAGATGCACATGTGTGTGTGCTGGAATCATCATACAGAGGTCGAGTCTAGTGTTGTATCCAACTCTTCTATATTTCTTTGAGATAGGGCATCTCACTGAACCTGGAGCTAGGCTAATGGCCAATACCATCAAAGCTCTGGTCCCCATCCCCATGGCTCTGGGATTATAGGCATATATGTATATTACAGGCATATATTTTATACAGGTGCTAGGGATTCAAATTCAAGTCCTCATGATTGTGTAGCAAGACCTCATACTCACTGAACTGTCTTCCTACCCCCTAAACGCAGAGGCTTCTGGGCCTGACACATCATATTTCTATGTAAGGACTGAATTCATCTTCCAGCTTTATCTCTTGTTTGTTCCTTAAGTCCAGAAATGTAGATGGGCCCAAATAGACACAGACCTGCCTCCAAGGTCAAGGACAAAGTAAGTTTTTTATTGGGCTCATCTGTGCTTACTCCCATAGAGGTGTGCCTATGAGGATTTCTTACATCTCAGCCTTCACCTGAAAACTGTAATTCTGTTAATGAGGCTCACCCTTGAGTAGCTATGTGCTATAGTTTGCATCTGGAATGCCCCTGACCCCAAAGCCCATGGGTTAAAGGCCTGGTCCCGAGCTTGTCACTACTGGGAAGTGACAGAAACTGTGAGATGCAGTCTAGTTGAAGAATTCCAGGTCATTTGGGTGTGCCCTTTGGGAGATTTGTGCGACCCTACTTAGCCACCCCACTCCACACACCATGAGGTGCATGGTCCTACTCTGCCACATACTCCTGCCTAGATGTCATACTGTAGGTACAAAGCAACGAGGCCAATGGACCATGGGCAAGAACCTCTACAACTGAGCCAAAACAGAGGTTTCTGTCTTTACAAATTAATTACCTCAGATATCTGTTATGCTGACAGGTAACTTGCCATTGTTTTAGCAGCCATTTCACACAGTCATTTTGTTCTTTATCTCGACATAAGTTAGGACCCCCAGGCTTCTATTTATCTTAGAAGATAATGAGGAGCTATCGAGAGTTTCAGAGCTTGGTGGTGACATTATGGAGATAGCTTATCTATGCTTGCTTGGGAGGTGGCAATCCAAGCATCCCTAAGAAGTACTATGATTTCTGAAAGAAAAATCTCAATTTCTATTTCTAGTTTCCACCTTAAAAAGTAGGAAAAAGAAAAACCTCTAAGGGTGATTTTTATATCGGTAGTGATGAAAACAAGATGTACCAGTGGGAGGGGGTGCAAATGAGTCAATTTGGTGTCCTTCTACAAAACAGTACTGAGAACAAGAGTTGAATGGAACACCCCACCCCTGACTACCTGGTGCCCACAAGTACCCTATTACCTGCATTTGGAAGCTTTGCTTCTCCTGTATCTAGGTGAAGTTCACCATTGTCTTTTCACCACCTGGGCTGCTTTGGGACTTTTACTGACCTCTACAGAGGGAAGCTGGGTGCACCCTAACCACCTCTAAGTTGTTCTTGACTGGCTGTATAAGCCATTCCTCTGCCAGGAACTGAGCACAGTGCTAGACAGAGAGACTTTTCTCATATGCAGTTTATTTGTTTTTGAAACCCAGAGCACTGTGCGACAACAGAAGGTGGGTGTTGAGCCATAGGAAGAACTGCTGTCCCTAAGGTTGGTCCCAGGTGGCCATGTGAGGAGAAGCTACCCTATGCTGCCTCTGCTCCTGGAAGGTCCCTTCTCCTTTCTGCTGTGGATAGATGACCTTCAGAAGAACACTCTGGTGTACAGGTCAAACTCTCTCCCCTCCCAGAATTTTATTCCATCTACACAGGGTTACATGATGAAGAGCATCATCATTTCTGGACCCTCCTATGTGCCCACTGTGTCACCATCTTCATTTCCACCTCATCTCTGACACTGTAGCTGCTTCATCTCATGTGGATGAAAGCCTCCGTCTGCACCCGCTGCTGTTAGAAGCGTGTTACTGGGGGAAATCCCATCGGCATCTCAGCTGGCTACAAAGGGACCGTCTTAACTGTTACCACCATTTCATGAGCAAGGAGACTTGAGTCCTGAAAATGAGGTGATACCACAAACACTTGCCCTCTGACTCCAGGAGCTAAGATGATGCTGTGTTTGGTTTGTTTCTTCTTGAAATAGTGTCTCAACCTTGTTCTGTGTTTTCCCTGCTGCTTTTAGTCTTCTGGGTTTATCTTCTCCTCCTGCCCTAGCCTCCTGAGTTGCTGGGGCTATAGATTGTTCCCCTTGCTAAGGAGACAAGTTTCCTAGTAGGTACTGTGTGCTGATCCACCCCACTGTCCTCTGAGAACTGGGACCCGATGACTCTTCATTTTTCCCCTAGGCTGAAAAACTTGCTTCATCTCTTCTGTGGATTCCATTTGATTCATTTGTGAGAGGGTGAATCTAAGTCTATTAGGCATTGTTGCAGGTCTTGAGGGAGAGTGGCTATGGATGGGTAAAGACAGGGAATTAAGGAGACAAAGGTGCTTCAAGTCTGAGTCAACCTGAGGAATGCAAGGAACTAGTGTTTTAGGTCCCAGTTCCTAGATCCCCAGGGAATCACATGACATTTGCTCTTTCCTCAGGTGAAATGTCACGCAGCCACAAAGATTGGCTATATCATCTGAAGCCTCAGCAGGATAACTATCATTTCATCTCAGAAGCACGGTTTTTATTTTACGGTTTCAATGACTCAGTAACAGTGGTGGAAAGAGACTTCCTTATCAGCTATGTTTTAGATCTTAAACACTAATTGAGTGAGGTTTGCTAATCTTTGCCAACTAAATACAATCTGGTGGGATGGGGTTTCCATGGTGGCCATTGGAAGAGGCACACTTTCCTAAGCCAAGGGTGAGGGTAGCAGGTAGGTGCAGAGTGATCACTGAATATCTAGCTGCTTTCATCTATTCATATTGATGATTATATGGCTCTTCTGTTTTTTAAGTTGTTGCATAAGAAATTTTCCCCAAATGTAATAGCTTAGGGGCTAGAAAGATTCCTCAGTGGTTAGGAGAACTGACTGCTCTTCCACAGGACTTGGATTTGATTCCTAGCACCCCTATGGCAGCTTACAAGTGTCTGTAACTTCAGTTTCAGGGGGTCCTATACTCTTTATTGTCTCTGTGGGCACTAGGCATGCATGTGGTACACAGACAAACATACAGACAAAACATGCATACGCATAAAATTAGATAATGAATGAGCAAGTAAATGAATGAAGGAATGAACAAATAAATAAATCCCATGGCTCAAAGCATCAGACTTTTTGTTCTCATGAGTTATGTGGACCAGGTGTCTGCAATAGCTTTTCTGGGCAGTTGCCTATGCTCTACGCAGAAGGGACACCAGAATTTTGCTAGAGTCTTGAAAATCTGCTTCCGGGATGACCTGCTCACTTGGATGGCAGTTTTAGGTCAAGAGCCCATCTGGGGGGCTTCAGCTTCTCAATGAGTAGGCCTCTCTGCTTCCTCTTAGAATGGTGGTTAGTTCTAGAACAAGATTCCAGGACAGAGATAATGGCACAACTGCATTCTTATAGCCTATATCTAGAAATAGGCATGAGATCACTTCTCTTGTTTAAGCAGTCACAGAGCCCAGATTCAAAGGGAGGAGATAAAGACTTGAAGAAAGTGTCGTCAAAGGATTCAGTAGCCATATTTTAGAACACCCACATTAGGGAAATACCATTAATTGGTGTCACTCAGAACAAGGGACATATCATTTTCTTAGTATCTGTGTGTTCAACACACTCAGAAGTTACATATATGAAAGGGGACCCACACCACAAATCCCTAAATATCAAGAATGAGAGCAAAGGCTTTAAACATGGGATGAGCTCTCTGTATGACTTGGGTGGATTGACTAATCACACTAAGTCTTAGCTTCCCCATTAGTAAGACTAAGGTACTAGTCATACCACCTCCATAGTACCACATTGTATAATTTCCATATTATTCTATGTGTTATGTAAAAGAAAGACTTATTCAGGGTGGTCAAAGGAGAGATGGCCATTGGGATCTGAAGGGTTCAAGAAGGCTACATGGTTCAAGTCTATGTCCCATTTCCACCTCAGCACACACTGTAGCTTCCTGTCACCTCAGGAGCCCACCCACCAGTGATGCCTTTTAAGCTTCATCTCTGAGTCACTGCAGTTTTGACATTGTGGATTGGCTTTCCTTCTAGAAACTTCTGTAACACACACCACCCTTCCAATTCTTGCCTCCCTGTCTTCTTTTCTGACCCTCCTTCTTCCTGTCTTAGAAGCCAGTTCTCCAACTGAGACTCTTTCCAGACCATATTCTCTGGATGGTCTCAGTCATGTCCTCTGTGGTTAGGACTTCTGGATTTGAATCCAGCCTACTCTCCTGGTGTTCTCACTCATATGTCTAATTACTCTTTTCTATTCTTTTAGTTAATATTTGTAGAGGGCACATTGTGTGTTAAAGATAGACATGATCTCTGCCTTTATGGAGCTTCCGCGTCAGCCAAGGAGACCATCCTCAAGTAGCCAGTCACATCTTTAAGTACCTAATCATTGTTGTGAGAAAGGCTACAAAGGGGCATATATCCATTAGCATTACTCTCCTCCATGGTCAGAAAGATATAGAGGATTCTGTTGGGTGAGTGGACAGGAAACAAGGGAAGAGGAGGAGGGGCGGCAGATGGGCCTGCAGTTTGAGCCAGGAAAGCGTGGGAAGAGAGGGAAGAGCAGCAAGAAGGCTGCTGGAGCAAGTGGGCTGCAGGAAAGCCAGGGAGGGAGGAGTGGTAGATGAGCCTGGAGACAAGAAAGGGCTTCAAGGCACGGTGGGCTTGAGAAGGGTACCATTACATTTTCGATTCTAAAAGACTCCTCTTGTATGGAGAAAAGGGGTGAATCTGGAATTTGAGTTAGGAGATTATGAGTGTCCAGGTGAGTGATGGGTATAGTTTAGACCAAGATCGTGACAGAAGAACTAAAGAGAAGTGGCCAGACTCTAGAGGCAGTTAGTAGCTAAGACCTCCAGGATTTAATGTGGATATCACGAAGGGATGAGAAGGAGGTGGGTTGCAAGGTGACACATGGCTTTCTGGAAGGGAGACTTGGAGGTGGAGCAACACCAACACAAAGTTGGCGTTTTAGGAGGCAGGGGTCTCTGAATAAGATCTGCCTGGGAATGTAGAGTGAGGAATTGAGTGCGCAGGGCAAGGGGACTCTAGAATGAAGATACTAGCAATAGAAAAGATGGTTTAGGAAACAATCCGGAGTGACAAAAGGACCTGACTCCAAGAAGTCAGTATATAAAGGTCAGCAGGAGAACTAGGGGTGACCAGAGGGCAGAGGGACATAAGGACTGGGGACTTAATGAAGGAGAGGGGTCCAAGAAAGTACTAGAGAAAGGTCAATAAAACAAGGACTGGAAAATGCCCTGCAGCTTTAGTCAGTCAGAGGTCATCTTGGCTTCAGGATAGAGTAGAGTTGGCTAAGGAGTGAGGAGAAGAGGAGGAAATGGGGACAGAGAACTTGGAAGAAGAAATTTGAGTTGCTTTAGGGAAATATTTAAACATGTTTAAGAGCTACTTAGAAAGATACAATAGCAAGGGAGAGGTTGATGAGCCAGGAGAGCCTAGGATGCCTTAGGTTGACTCAGGCTGTCAAGAAGCTGTGAGCTGTGGGACCCAGGGGCTAAGTAGAGACTGGATTCTGTCAGCAGGGGAGGCTCCCCTGCTCTCCCAGGGCTGGAGGGAGGAAAGGAGTACAGCTGCCCAGGCAGGTGCTGGAGGGGTTGGTGCAGCTGCTCCAGGTGGGGGAGCATCTGAGGACCCAAGCAGTTCTGAAAGACCAGGGAGGCAATGGGTAGGCACAGGGTGGTTAAGAAAATAGAAAGTTGGGGAGGCCTTAACTGGAGAGAGGAACTGATGACCCATAAAGCCACATGGAGGCACTGGGAATCAAGAAGCCCATTCAAGGCTGGTGACCATGAAGTCAGAGGGAGATGATGACTTTTTTCCCCAGAGAACTTTGCATGAAGAAACCAGGTATTGAGTTTACTCAGGATTAGGGTTGTCAGCAAGTGGATATGTTGAGACAAGGGACTTCTACCTGATAGATATGCTTTCTCAGTATGCCTCAAAGCCAGGATCTCTCTACCTTCTTCCCCAAATCTCCTCTTTTTTAGTATTTAGATTTTTTTTTTGTTTTTTTAGTTTAGTGACAATACAATTACCCAATAACTGTCACTTATCAAGCACATGTAATATCAGATAATTTAAAATAAGAATCTCATGTGATGATAACAACAACTGCACAGGCTATGCATTTTCTTACAGTATGCACCATTTACAGATGTGGAAACTGAGGCTCATCAGTTATAGATCTTACTCAGGGTATGTAAGTAACAACAATCTAGATAGAAACTTAGGTTCAAAGTCCTTTGTGGTCACTACACCAACCCTGAGAGCCCTTTCCTTCAAACCACCTTTATCTGAGGATTTCCTTCCTCTTATCCCCTCTCTGCACCTCAGTTGTCACACTGTGTTGTCACCTCCCCTGCACCTCTTACATCACTGGCTTCTTCCTTCCATGCTCCTCCATCCTGCTGATTTCCCGGGTAAGTCCACCAGAACGTAAGTTCCCTGAGGGCAGGGATCAAGATGGGTCTTCCCTATAATGTAAACAGGACTGCAACAGTGCCCAGCAAACAACAAGCTTGCTAAATACTTGCAACCATCTGTTGGGAGAGACCATTCTCAATGGGTATGTTGCATTTCCAGATGTCTCATGGGCCAAGGGACTGATGGCTTTTTGTTCCAATAAGGTCTGGAAGAACTTTGCACAGTGAACTGCTTTGGAAATCAGAGATAGTGGGGGGCAGTTTTGTTTGCTGTTCATTATGATAAAAATTCTGTTGGGGCAAATCACCTGAGATTTTCCCTGTAGTCCATTATAAAACATTTAGGCTTCCCTAAACTTGAAGTCCTCCCATAGGACTTGAGAATTAAGAGACACTGATCTGAGTATGAAGCATTTCACTCGTAATACAAGTCCTTTGATTCTGGCCCTGGGCTTCTGTGTCTTCAGTCATCATCCATAAAACTGTGGCAGGCCAGCTAGCTAGACTGAAGTACAGAATATCCCAGTATCCGCTTCTGGTCTTCATCAACTTTCACTAGGATAGTTAAGACGATCTCCAACAGGTACTTGTTTTGGTATACCAAAAGTCCCCTAGAGCAGAGACAATTATTTCAGACTCCCCTAACAGCGTTTCCAGCCAGCCAGGTCCTGTCTTCTTCACCTCTTGTCACTCTCCAGCTCTGTTTCTGCTCAGGCAACCACCTGTATATACACAGTCTTCATTTTGCTTTTGCCCTGAGCAAATAAAAACATTTGCACTGTTCCCTCCACAATGGCTACCTTTCCTCCTTTTGTCTACATATTCTTTGGGGCCAGCATCCTTCAACATCTGTTTGGTACCCAGTCACAATTTCCCTCTCTCTCTTACTGCCCTCACTGGACTCATCTGTCAGGGTTTTGAGAAACTGAGTTGTGTAGGGGTTGGCCTTGTAGGGTGATAGGATGGAAGAATGCCAAGGAGAAAAGGCAGCCAAAGGCGGGAGTCGAGGCAACATCCATGTAGGGATGGAAAGAATAACCACTGAGTGAAACTGGAATCCTGAGAGGGTCAAAAGAAGGTGAGGCTGTGAAAACAGGTGAGGTCCCCCGTTCCAGAGGCCTTTGGCCATGGCGGTCCATTTTCCTGAGAGCAGACGCCCTAACGAGAACCTTCGGATCTCAAGAGGCTTCTTTCGGCAACCCCTCTCCTGCTCCCTGCCCACCCCTCCGCCTGTGTCCGCCATCAGAGCCTCGCAAGCAGCCGGGGAGCCTCGCATTGACGCGGGCCCGCGCGTGAGTCAAGCCTGCGTCACGGCGCCCTGCCGCCAGGGTGGCCTTTCGGAAAGCGAGGGAACAGCGCGCGCTGCGCTCCGCCCAGCTCCGTTCCGCTCCGCAGAGCCGACGCGGACCGGGCGCGGGGACGGTGGCACTCGGCCGGGGCCTTCGCAGCCACGCGCTCCCTCCGCGGCGGGAACTGAGCCCCGGGGCGGCTCCCCAGAGCCCCGAGCAGGCGGAGGGCGGGAGCAGGGTTGGGACTGGCGGCGACGGAGGGAGCGGCAAGCCAGCTGAGTCGCGTGCGCCGGCGCGCGCAGCTCCGGGTCCCCCAGCCCCGGCTGGGGCCTGTCGCTGCCTGACTCCAGTTGCCCTCAGGAAGGACGGTGCACCCGCGACCCGTCGGGGACCACGGCCACTCGACGGGAATCCAGGGGCCGAGTCCGCGCGACGGCCCACGCGGGACAGGTGAGTCGCTGTCCGCTCCCCGAATGGCATCCCCGGGACAGCCACCGCAACTTTGCTTGCAGCGGCCCCGCCCCAGCCTGGAAGGCCAGAGGACCCCTGTGCAAGGCGGCGCTTCCTCCGGGTCCATACGACCCTGCGCTGGCGCGGGGGATCCTCCCGCTGCTCCAGCCACCGTTGCCTGGCGACGGAGGCCTGGGGTGGCGACGTTCTGGCACGTCAAGGGTGCATAGCAGCTCCTGCACAGGTTGGACTTGAGCTTCAGCTTCTGGAGCTCAGGATGCCCCAGAACTCCGGAGGTAACAGAACAGCTGCAGGGGCGAGCACTGACGGAGGACCAGCGAGGCCAGTTCGGTGGGTCCCTCTGCCTGAAGCGCGCTCAGGGCGCAGCCCCAAGCGGAGGCTCTGGCGCTGCTGGAGACCCCAGATTCAGACACTCGCCACGGGCCGTGACCTTGACGGTAACATTGGCTAGAGAAGCAGAATGTTTGCTCCCGAGATGAATATTTAATTCCCAGCCCTGGAGCGACTCCTCAGTGAATTTGGGGCTAGAGTGGAAGAGCCCTTCCTCCCTTGAGGGAAGCGCATCTGGGGACCGAAAGGCAGAGATAGGAGACATGCACTGGGGGCCACAGTCTAGAGGGGCCAGCTGTCTGGAGAGAGGCCTCCGCCACATTTATACCTGTGCAGACAGGGCTCTTAAGGGATGTTCGCAGTACGTCAAGACTGCTCCCCTAGGGGCGCGGCCGCCTTGGAAGGAAGCCTGATGCTTCATCCTCTTTAAAGCCCAGACAGCTCTGTCATGGGTTCAAGTTCAATTCTGAGGCTACTCGGACCCAGTTGCTGTCAAGTGGGCTTTATTCTTTGAAAATTTCCCTCCCTCCCCTCTCTTCACACTCCCTCCCTTCTCCCTTCTCTCCCTCTCTCCTTTTCTCTTCCTCTTTAAAAACAGTTTAATGGGACATGTGAATTAGGAAATTTCTGAGTAGAGCTACTATGGAAGGCAGTTCAGTTGTGAACAAGAGGCAGGTTGGATTGGGTTGGGTTGAGTACGAATGAAGAAGAAAGACTGTCTTTGCCCTTTTAACAAAAACTGCCAAGGACTGAGAAAATCCCGAAATGGCGCTATAAAAATTGCACCAAAACTTTAATATCTACTTTGGTGGGCTTCAGACTATGTGGAGCTTAAATCTCTTGTGCCTTCCGTGATTCTCATGTTATACCATACCCAGTAAGCTAGATCCATCTCTTGGTAGAGAAGGGCTTTCAGGTCACACCTGGTTGCCCTTGGCTGTGGACAAGGCCATCAGAGGTTGTAGCTCCTGTGTTCCCTTTTCCTCTAACGGAGCAGCTGTGGCTAAGTAGGTGGTTGAGTTGAATAGAGAATTTCTGCAGCTTAGTGACTCAGTGCAGGAGGGGAATCGTGCCCAACAGCTCTGATTGGAGTTGGCTTAGCCTGAGTCACACAGAGTCGTGTGTCAGCTGTTTGTGAGTTCCTTGGAGTTTTTTAGCAGGACTCGTGAGCTGGAATGGCCAGAGCTCCAAGTAGTGTAGGGGCAGGCAAGTCTTCAGAGTAGATCTCAGCTTGCCTGCTGTTAATGAGGGCTTGTTGAAATCTGTCCCCATGGGGATGGTAGTAGGACCTGGCTGCAGAGGGGGTCCCATGCTTGTGGTCACAGTTTGGCCTAGTGCTCCATCATGTACCAACATGGTGACCTTGGGCAAGTCACTGTATCATGGAACATCTGTTTTCAAAGTTGTTAAGGAGGATGCCCTTGGTACCATTTTTCTTACTTTGTGACCGGTGCTAGACATAGCAGGTGCCACCCAGATGTTGGTTTCCTACCTCTTCCCTTATGGATCTCAGCCAGAGATGATCTCCCCCACCTCTGCTGTGCTCCTGAGCATGGTGTGTGTGTGTGTGTGTGTGTGTGTGTGTGTGTGTGTGTGTGTGTGTGTGTGTAAGAAGATGTCCAGATTCTGGATGACCGAACCCACAACTCAGCTTCAAATGAGTCAACTCCAACTTTTAAGTCTCCAGGGGAAGCTGGAACAAGAACCAGGCTTATGTGAGGTGAGCAGTATGACCATTTACAATAGCTCCTGGGTGACTCCAACAGAGAGACCTCGACTCACAGAGAGACCTCGACTCACTGGTATTATTTATGACTGTGGCCTGTTCCCAAGCTGGGATACCTGCTGAGTAGACTTCAGGGGTTCTTTCTCTTTGTTTGGAGATGTCTTACCATCTCCCTACCTACATGTCCTATCTAGACCAGAGTTAGAAGCTTCAAAAGAAATGCTCAGCAGAACTGATATTTGCTTTTCCTAAGAGGAAAGAGAAGAATGTGTCACCACTTTCTTGAGAGGTTCTGGATTTCTTGCCCTTCTATAAAGTCTGATCTAGGGCTAACCTAAGGTGCATTTGGTTTAAGAATAAAGAACATGGTTGGAGGTGGTGATACATACCTTTAATCACAGCACTTGGGAGGCAGAGGCAGGCATATCTCTGTGAGTTTGAGACTAACCTGGTCTACAGAGTGAGTTCTAGGACAGCCAGGACTACAAAGAACATAAGATCCCCCAAGGTAGCAAGAAAAGGTCCAGGTTGACCCATGAGACTCCAAATGACTCCTGAAAGTGTGTGTGTGTATGTGTGTGTGTGTGTGTGTGTGTGTGTGTGTGTGTGTGTGTGTGTGTGTGTGTTTGATTACATTGTATGTTCACTCTGAAGTCAATGCCTTCCATATTTTGTCTGGAAACATCCAATAGAAACAGAGATGAGAGGATTCTAGAACAGCTGCAGCCTCCTGCTTGGTGCCCACACCCCAGACTCTCCTGTCCAGTTTTGCTGCAGTAGGGCAAGTCATCATTAATCCCTTTAAAACTGTTAAGATAAGCTGCAGAAGAGTTTTAAAAAGAAGGAGTATTGCCTCCACCCCCCCCCCGCCCCCCAATCCCCAGACAAAGTCTAACTTATCATTGGCTTCCAGGCTATGCTGCAAGAAATCCTGACAGCTGAACATCTGAGAACCAGGGTGAGAAAAAACAAAACAAAACAAACAGACCTGTGCCAGCCTTCCCAAAGCATCGTCCTAGGCTGCTGGAGGTCAGTAGGAAGCACAATCCTGGATTGCTGGTATACTATCCTGGACACAAGTGGGACAGTGCTCTGAGGGAAACACCTGCTGCCTTCCATCCCATTTCAGAACCTCTTCTCTCTCTCTTCCACCCCTTCCCTCTTTTTCTCAGATAGTGTCTCAAGTAGCCCAGGTTGGCCTCCTCCTCACTAAGTAGCTGAGAATGACCTTGAACTCCAGACCCCTCTGCTCCCTAAGTGCCAGGATTACAAGTGCACAGTAGCACACACATGCTTTTAGGAGGGGAAATGTAGTTCTGGACTGCAGCACTTAATGCTGTGGCTGGCACGCATAGATAATACCCTGTTTTTATCGAGGCCTCTGTGCTGTGCTAAATGCTCTATTTACAGGCCACTTTATTCAATCATCCTCACTATCCCAGGAGACATATGTACTATCTGCAGTTTATAGATGTGGAATTTTTTTTTGTTTTTGTTTTTTTTGAGACAGGGTTTCTCCGTGTAGCCCTGGCTGTCCTGGAACTCACTCTGTAGACCAGGCTGGCCTCGAACTCAGAAATCCACCTGCCTCTGCCTCCCAAGTGCTGGGATCAAAGGCGTGCGCCACCACTGCCCGGCTTAGATGTGGATTTTGAGGTTCAGAGAGGTTAACTAATTTGCTCAAGGTCACTCAGGTTAGTGAGTGGCAACCTGAGACTGGCACTTGCTTCTATCAGACTTCAAGTTGCATATTCTTAACCACTGTGTGATATGTTCTCAATAACAAGTTCTAAGTAAATGTGGTCAGCATTTATCAAAATCTGTGGGCTCTGCGCTTCAAACTGGTGCCCTGGAAAAGAGAGAATCAGATCTCTACCAATGGGAAACTGGTAGAAAATGAGCAGATTTACACTGCCAAGGTTTAAGGAATGTGACATTTGGTTCCAGGTGAGTCAAAATCAAGAAAAAGATGGCAGACTCTCTCTTGGTGCTCCGTCGTCCTGCTCCTCTCTTTCCCCTCCTGACTTTACCACTCCAGATTTCATTCCCTTAAAGTTTGTCCACTCAGGGCTGGTGCCTGCAGCCAGAAGGGATGAAGCAGAGCAGGTTGGATGGTGCCCTGAGAATCTCTGCATCTGCAAAAACAAGGACAGCAAGGGTGGATGGGAACTCTGGTGTGCCAGGTGTCCCTGCTGGACAGTATGTGCCAGGGATCTGCAGTCTCTGGTGAGGCCCAGACCCCGGAGCCAAACTGCTGGCACACCAAGGTTATTTACTACAGCTGCTGGCAGCAGCTGGTGAGGGGGATGCTGCTTGCTTCCTGGTCACTATCCATAGAGATTCTCTTCTTCTTAGGCCTCTACCACTTGTGTCCTTGGCTGTTCTGGTAAAACAGGAGGAAAATAGGTTCTTCCTGCCTATCCACCTCTTCTCTGAGAAGTTGCCATTCCCAGAGGGACAGATTCATCCTGTCCTTGCCTGCCTCCCATCCCCAAACCTCTAGAGAGCTCAAAGGAGAAGTTCCTGTAAGTAAGGCTAAAGAACTGAAATGTAAGCATTAATGGTCCCTTGCCCAAGCAAACAGAAGCTACCCAGAAACCTTTGCTTCAGGGGCAGCCATTTTGTGGAGACTCAATCTGCTGATAATTCTTCTTTCTCTCCCTCTTTCCACAAATAATTAAAAAAATTAAGACATTCATCAATGTGCAAATTCAGTTATTAAAAAACCACACAATTAGATCTTCTCTGTGCAGAGAAAACTCCTATGTGAGAACAAAAGCTCAGAAGCAGTTTGAATTATCACTGAGTTACTAAAATATTCTTATCTCAGAACCAGGTATGTTTTGTTAGAGAATGGTTCTGGGTCTAGTGAGTCATAGGTCCTCAGTCCTTGACTCGGAGTTGAGGTGTAAAGACCTATTTCCTCTGTAGTTGTGGGATAGAAGTGAAGCACTAAGGGCCAGAAGAACTCCAGATCTAAGCCCTGGCACTATGTTCTGGAGCCTACCCAGCTGTTCATCTGAAGACAGTAAGTTCCTCGCCCCACCCCATCACTTATATTTACTGGCTTAACTAGAATTTCTTATGCACTGCCAATTTGTCATCCATTCTTTTATTTTCAAATAGAATTCATTGCCCCATACTCCCGAAACTGTCAATTGTAATTTTCTCTGAATAAGACCCCTAGACCCTTGTGGTGTGGTTTAAAGACCCACAGAAGCTGTAAGCAGAGCAGATTGGATGTTCACAAGGGATATGAATGTCACCCAGCAGGTGGTCCCAGCAGGTGCTACCAGGTGAGAAGCCAGTGAGGACCTAGACCATTTCTTCTTGTGGCATCTAAAGGAAAGAGAGCTCATATTTTCTGGGGGGCTGGTTCCCAAAATGGCTGGTGGGCACTGTCCACAGTCCTGCCACACCCAAAAGCTAAGTGCCTTCTAGTAATTTGGGACTTCCTTACAAGCTAGGAAGAATCTGTTTGATCAGGCCTCCAAGTGCAGTATTCTATTAGTTTTGGAGAAGGACCCAAAGAAGTAAGGAAGCTCTTGACCTCATGGGGATGCCATGGTCCATGAGGTTGTTCTCCTGGGCCTGTGGGGGTGGATTTCGGTGCACCATTTTGCAAGGCAGCAGGACATACCACAGATCTTCCCAAAGGGTGCTAACAGTACATATAGCCCAGGAACCATGATGTCCAAATATCTTGGAATAGCTTGGGGGTGGCCCAGAGGTTGCAAAGCCTCTTTCATTTACCATGATGTTCCAGACCAGTACTAATTTTTCTGTGTACCATGATTTGTAAAATGTTGGAAATACCAGCATGTGAGAAAGAATCTACACCACAGAGATTTGTCGATCACAATTTAAAAACTCAGTTCTTGCATTAATGGCTGGCTAACCTTGTACATGATGGCTAGAGTTTCTTTGCTTAGGAATCTTCGTCTACTAAATGATGATTGAACTTTCCGTTAGTGAGCGTAGTAGGTTGTTTTTTTAACTTGTTCCCAGTAAGGAATACTTTCTTGCCCACCTGTCCACCAAGCTGCACAGAGGGCTGGTGAGTAAAGAGATCCAACCCTTCTTGTTCTCAGGAAGGAGACACCATGTGGGGACTGTAATTAAGGGTTTCTGATTACTATTCCTTCAAGAGCTCTTCAGAACTCTGCTGGGTAACTCAGGTAATTGGACACTATGATCCTTCTGTGTCTCTTTGAAACAAGAGAAAATAATGAGTTTAAGAAAATGTAGGTCAGAAGATTTGGGCAGATGCTAGGAGACCCATCTGCCACCATCGTGAGCCCCCATGGTAGGGAAAGCAGAAAGTAAGGCCTGCAGTCATTCACTTTTGTTTTCAAATCTCATTTTAACCTTTTTCTTTCTTAAAATTGGTATACACCGAGGTCTTCTGTCTGGGGCCTGCAGTGTCCAACAACCTGGCTCTTCGTTTCCTTTTACCTCCTGCAGCAGCCTGATCCAGGTTGCCACCATCTTTCGTCTGGCCTCCCAGTTTCTCCAGTGGTTGAAGTACAGACAGCTATTGATCCCTTTGAAAATAACTGTGCCAAATCCCATTTCAGCTCCCAAATCTCCAAGACCTTTCTGCTAGCCTCAAACAAAGCCCAAATTGTTTTCCATGTCTGTAGGTCCTGCCTGCTTTGGGCACTCTGCCTTCCAGCCTCGGCCTATCCCAGGGTCCCTTACTCAGGGTGCTCTTGCCATAAACCTTTTTGTTGCTTACATTTGTCAAGCACCCTGGGCGCCTGTCTCAGTGCCTTTGTGATTTCTGGTTCCTCTCTCTTGACTGCCTTCCCAGGATATCCAAATGGCTCATTCTCTCTGTATGTACCCCCTTTGTTACCTTATCAGAATGTGCTCTTAACAGCACTGCATCTCACAGCAGCCCTCCCCCAACGACATCCCCTCACATTGTGTTTTACATATCATTTATTTATTGTCCTCCCAGCATGATAATACAAATCCCACAGGGCAGCGACACAATTTCCTCTGTCCTCTGCTGTCCCAGAACAGGGCCTGGCACATAGTGTATAGTGTATATTGAAAGAAATAAGGAGAATGAAGGAAAGAGAAAGGAGGGAAACAAACAAACAAAAAAATAATTTTAAATGTATTTTCAGTAGTGCCTTGAACTGACAGAAATCTGGGTTCCATTCTTCCAGCCCAAGAGGGCAGTGGGAAGTCATTTGAGTAACGACCACTTGCATGTCCCCACAAGCTTACCATGTCAGTGGGTTCCCTTGGGCCAGTTCTACATCTATTTCATGGCATCATAGGACCATAGGTGGATGTACCTATGTTCTTGGTTGAGCCAGATTCCTACATTTTCTCAAAGGAGGCAGTCAGTGTTGCCTTATAGGAAGTGGGGACTCTGTTGACCACAGTCTTTATGCTTACATACACATGGGTTAGGAGAGTTCACCCCCATCTTCTCAGGTCCAGAAGCAGGAATCAAAAGAGGCTACACATGTTCCCAGATTCGCTGCTGGTAGATGGCAGAGCAGGACACATGGCTAGGTTTCCTGCTTATAAACCCCATGTCCTCCCATGACTGCAGTCAAGTTGGGAATCAGAGCCTGGAGTAAGACTGTGACAGTGCAGATTCAGTGGCCTCCACTTTTTGATCGTGCACTAATTGCCTTATTCCATCATCCCAAAATGCATGTTTGTGCTCACTAGTACATCTAAGAAGCAGGGTGTAATGTGCAATCAATGTTCATTTCAAAATGGCGGCTGGTCTTGGCAGGGGTGACCTACTTCTATTGGCTCAAGATCCAAGTATCTCTAACTCAGTGAAACATAGGCAATCCCTTGTAACCTGCACTTCTTCATTTTAAAATGTGGGTATCAGTGGTATTTCCAGTTAGATCATGGAGGGATTAAGTGGACAGTGGCTGAGTGGTGCTTAGCACCATGGCTCCCACAGAGGTGGAACTTAAGCACTGTGACTGTTGAGGTTTGGTCTTTTGCTTGTATTGTAATGATAAATACTGCCCCCCCCCAAGGCCTGATTGCTGTCAGGGATGAGAGAATCTGCATGTAGTTCCAAATGACACATGTGACTTTGGCCCCCAAGTTATCTTTGATTGATGAATAAAGATGCTTATAGCCTATAGCTGGAAAGAACTGAGATAGGTGGCGTTTGAGGTTCCCAGAATTGGGGTCTGAGGAGAACCATGAGGAGGAGAGAGAGAAGGTAGAGAGAGCAGAAGATGCCATGGGATGAGAATCTTTAAAACATGGCCATGAGGACTGACCAATTGGATTTACTAGTAGCCCAGATGGAATACAACAAGTTATAACTCAGGGTTATTGATAGGGAAGTAGACATAATAGCATAAAGGGTAGATATCTGCCCAGCTCTAGTGCTGATTAAGGCTTATCATAAATATAAAGGTTGTATGTTTCTTATTTGGGAAGTGAATGATCGATCAAAGGCAGGGTAGAAACCCCAGACTGAGATTAAATATTTTCTTCAACATGTGACCTGTGGGTTGCAGCTGTCATTGTCATTGCCACACCTACTATATCTTCAGAGGTCCTCTAGAAGACAGCTCAACACCTAATGCTATCAGGGTGACCTCATGCCGGCGGGCCACCCTGCCACTCATCTTACATACATGCATTTCCCTCTCATAGGAAATGGTAAACAGGAACCGAACGGACTGGCTTGCACCGGCCACACCCACGCCCACATCCTTCAGTGCTGGTTTCTCCCCCTCTGGACCATCTGCCCCTTTTCCGGCTTCTTTTCTCTCTTGACTAAGAAAACAAGATTTTAGCCACACAGAACACATTTAGCAACTATAACAGGAAGGTGGAAGGCATTGTAGAAGGTACAATTGACTCCGTGGCCTCTTTGTTGTTGGGAACCACGCCTCCCTTAGCCCCCTGCATACTCTGTGCCACATGGTGCCCATCCACACTTATTTCTGAGATGAAGATGAATCCCATCTGTGAGGTGGTGAAGGTGGAACACAAATGCTGGCTCCTTGGAAAGAGGACAAAGACAACAGATCACAGTCAGGCTTCTTGGTGTGCTTTACTTTTTAAACTACCACCTTGAGGACATCCTTGGGGCATGGCATGCTCTTGGAAATCAGAATATTGCACTAGAAAGTGGAAAAACTTTTAATCTATAAAACTAAATCAAACTGGAAAAAAATCTGAGGGGAATTAGAAAAACACAGGTTCATTTTTTTCATATTATATTTATTGAGAATGTATTAATAGAAAAACAGAATTTGGTCTCTCCAAATAGGAGACCAAAACACAAACCCAACAAGCCTATGACGTGGAATAATCAGAGAAATCCCATTCCCTGTATTTGAGTCCTTAAGGAGTTTCTGCTCTCCTTTTCCTTCCACCCATGTGGCAGCCAGATGTAGTTGGTAGGTAAGTGATGTTCTCTATTTTACAGATAAACAAGGAACAGAAAGCTGGCTTCTAAGTTCTGGGTTCTCCCCACAAGCTCTGAGAGCTGCATTTGATTAGCACCCTGGTGGGGGCCTGCAGGCTTCTGGTGGGGCTCAGTGTCTCCCTGGTCAACTCTGCTCACTTTTTACCCTGCCCCTTTGTTTTAAAGGCAGCAGTTGAAATTTAAGCATGGAAAGGAGGTAGCTCTCCGGAGGGTGGGGAAGCAAGGACTCCAGAAAGTGCACGCCTCAACCATGGAAATTTGTAGAGTAACCCGTGAGTGACAGGCAATGGCTGTACAAGGAACAGTGAAGGGTGGGGAGAAAGCTGACAGCTTGGCTCCTGCATTGAAGGAACATCTTGTTTGGAAAAGGGATGCGGGCATATGAGCAGCTAGCTGCCGTTCCCAGGGAGCCAAGGCAGTCTTACGGAGTATGCTGAGAAGAGAAGAGGAAAGGGCCGTTAGTGTTCACTCAAAGCATTACAGGGGGTGTTCCCGAGATAAAGTGAAGAGGTGGACCTAGAAGGCGTCCGGAGGTTGCAGACATGGAAGGGTTTCTGTAGAGGGCAGAACTGAAGGCCAACACTGATAGACATGGAGGGGATTGAATGACTTGAGAAAGCCTATGGGTTCTCTTTAAAGGGCAGCAGTTCTGGATGACATAGTATTTCTACCAGTTGCTTCTGAAGGCCACATGTAAGGACAGCATGATGGTAAAATTACTCGATGCTAAGATTGATGACTTGAATTTGGTCCTGGAGACCCACATGGTGGACAGAGAGAACCAACTCCCACAAGTTGTTCTCAGGCCACAAATGCATGCACCCATGCACAATACATATGCATAGACACTAACACAAACACACACACACACACACACACACACACACACACACACACACACACACACACACACACATTAAAGGCCATGAGTAGATGGCTAAGAGAAGTGAATAGGGAGCCTACCAAAGGTTCCTAAACAAACAAAGGACTTGAGGCAGAGCAGGGTGGTGGGGTCAGGGCAGAGATGCACACACCTGCAAGACTTCATGACATTTGGATGGAGTGAAAGGGAGGATTCGGAGTGGAGTTGGCGATCCCTGCAGGCATGTCCTGGGAGAGGAAGTCCAAGAAAAACCTCCGCTAAACCATGCAGGCTCTAGCAGCTTGCCTTTGGTGACTGTCAGAAACTTGGAGAAAATAATTAAAAATAATCAGGAGGACATTTTTATCTCTGAGAGCAGCCCAACCTGTTTTGAGCTGTGTGGAAGCCCAGAGGCTCTGAGGAAATTAGGAAAACTGCTGGGGTCACAACTACTTGTTACATGGAAATCAGGAAGCCACTAAGCATTCTCTGAGGAAAAGGGATCCAGCCACATTTTCTTTTTACCACCAGGTGTTCTTGAACTGGACCTTGGTCTTGCCACATAACAGCTAGAGTTCTCCATTCCTGCCTAGTGTCTGCCTCAGTGTAAAGGATTCTCTTCAGAATGGCTGGGTCACAGGATGCTTTCCAGGGTCATAAACTTTAGGGAACAGAACTGGGCATACTGCAGACTAGAAAACGTGTGTACAGTTGTGTGAATAGTTGGGCTGACTGCCTGCTTTTGTAAAGATGGCATCTTGTTCATCTGGCCTCTCTGGGGAGCTCATGCCTTAAATGACCTTCCTGAACAAGAGCCACCCCCAATCCAGAGGAGCCAATGTAGCATCCCAGAAGAGACTTTCCTCCGTATTCAGTGGCTTTTGGGTGGGAGCCTCAGTGTGGCCCTGCTTCCAGGGTGAGAACAGCCGTACCCTCCCTGTGGCTGGCTACCAAGGTGTTGTGTTTGAACATTTGTTGTGGAGCCATTAGCTCTGGCAGGAGATATTTTTACCTGTCTGCCTCCTAGTCTCACTATATGATTTTTTTTCCTCTCTCTCCTTTAAAGAAGATTCACAGTTCACTGCTCAGTCCTGCTTTTCTCGCATGAGCTATTCTGAGCTGCGAGCACAAGGGTTGCTAAGTGACAAGCTGGCACTGAAGGCTTGCTCCGCACTCGGCCCCTCTGCGTTGTGCTTTGAGTAATTGGGCATTCTTTTCAGAGTACCATGCAACTTCATCATCTGATGTGCTGCTCTTGAAAGACTTCACCACCTACCCCAACTACTACAGGGGGATAACTGGAGTATGATTAGGCTGGCTGTCAACACCTCCTCACTACACTCCAGACAGATCTCAGCTGTCAGAGAGTGGCAGGACAGACAGACTGCAGAGCCTGCTGTACCTAATGCCTGGGCTAGGTGGATCATGCCTTGCTCATACCAACATGCAAGGGGGACACTCTTTAGACATATGCCGGGGGTTTGCACAGAATCCTCACTTGCACACTGGGAAACTGAGATCCAGAGAAATTAGATGTAGGCTACATATTTGGCTCATGACTGGCCCTACGGGATGTAGGCAAAGCAAAGAGAGATTGCCCCCTTAGGATTCTAGCTGCCTGGTGTTTGTCCTAGGCTGTTTTAAGGCCGTTGGCTAAGTAATTGTGGATTCCCACACCCTGATCTGAAAGCTGGCATTTAGCCATAGACGAAGCCAGCACATGAACTCCAGGCTTGGACACTGTGTGTGTGTGTGTGTGTGTGTGTGTGTGTGTGTGTGTGTGTGTGTGTGTGTTATAGGTGTGTGTGTTGGGGGCTGGAGGCTAGGATTAAAAAGCTGCTGGTACCATCTTACTTTTTTTTTTTTTTTTTTTTTTTTTTGGTTTTTCGAGACAGGGTTTCTCTGTGTAGCCCTGGCTGTCCTGGAACTCACTCTGTAGATCAGGTTGGCCTCGAACTCAGAAATCCTCCTGCCTCTGCCTCCCAGGTGCTGGGATTAAAGGTGTGCGCCACCACTGCCCCGTCCATCTTACTTTTAAAGGAAGCTGTACAGGGCTGCTGAGGTGGTTTAGGAAGTAAAGGCCACTGCTGCTAAACCTGATGACCTCAGTTGAATCTCCATCCACTGGAAGAAGAGAATCAACTCCCATAAATTGTCCTCTGACCTCCACATGTGCCGTGACATGCGTGTGGGCATGCGCGCGCGCACACACACACACACACACATATAAATAAACACAATGAAAATTCAAAACATTAAAGATGAATGAGTAGGTACAGGTACCTGTGGGGTGTGGCCCATGCTCTGCACTATCCTTGGCCTGGGTGCTCCCATCTGTAAGCAAATGCCAACACAGTTAACTGCTTGCTTCCCTGAGTTCCATGGAGGGGAACTCAAATAAGAGCCCATGGTGAGGCATGTTTGTGAAAACCCCTTAGCGCCTGTGGCTTCTGCCCTGCATGACAATTCTCGTTGTTGTGAGGAATACTTTGGGACATATCTGTGACAGATGAAAGAACAGAAGCCCAGGTAGTTAATACCCAGTGATGCTGGGATTTGAACCCACACCCAGCCTAATCAATACCCCATACTATATCAGCATGCAAAACTGTTTTAAAATAACTTCAAATGACCACAAAGGCTATGTATTAGCTATGTTATTACTAATGGCAGTGCTTAGTTTTTGCAAGTAATGTTGCTGAACTTTTGAATCCACACCTGGAGCTGCATGGTGTGTACTTGGCACTTTTGGGCTCTGGAGTCTGATGAATGGGGTGTTGGTGAGAAGCCTCGGGGGGCCCAGTTCCTGCTATGAAGAATGAGTACTTCTGGGCTGGGGCTGTAACTCAGTGGGAGAGTACTTGCGTAATGTGCACAAGTACACACACACACACACACACACACACACACACACACACACACAGAAGGTGGACATTTCTGAGGTGGGTCGAAATGCTTCTCTCAACCACCTACCTCCACTCACACTCTCGGCTCACTCTGGCTGAATAGTGCTAGGCCTTCAGGCTGCAGTTGTTGCCAGCTGGACCCTTCTTTTGTGCCTGCATCTGTGCTGGGCACTTCCTTCCAGCCATTTGCAGTGTCTCCCAGCAGCTTTTTGGGAGACGGAGCCTGCCATTAAATAGAGCCATTTTCACCACGAGGAGATGGGCCCTTAGGTAACTAATAGGTCTTGACTAGGAGTATACAACTAATACGTGGTCGAGTCCTCCAGGGTCAGCACCTCATCCACATGCCCGTCCAAGTCCTGGATACCCATCATGCATTGCATGCCCTCTCCTCTCTCTGCACATTTGGACTACATTGCTGTTTTTGAATCACTCACACTACTTCCTTTAGTGTGTGTGTGTGTGTGTGTGTGTGTGTGTGTGTGTGTGTGTGTGTGTTATCTCTGCTAGTGTCATTTAGGGCTCTGCTCCAGAGTCACCGTAGCCACCATGATGCCTTTCCTGACATCCTCCATCCCCAGTATGAAGGCAGGTGGCTCCATTCCTCTTATGCTGCTCCTCTTTGTGGCACACACCACCCCTGGCCACTACATTTGATATTCATTTCTTTAGTATCTGAGTGTGTGAAAGAAATGTGAAGCACACAAGCAGGTCTGTCTTGCTCACTACAGTATTGCTGTCCCCAGAACAGATTCTGGTATGCCTCCTTCCTGCAACCTTTCCCCAGATCAACAGTGTTGATCCTGATTGATCGGTGGGATTCCCTGTTAGAGTGTCAGGACGACCTGGGCAGGTTGAGCAATTTATTTCCTTTCTCTGAGGCTTAGTTTTTTCATACATATATACATACACACATGCCCACACACACACACATACACACATGCCCACACACACACACACACACATGCATGTGCACACACACTCACACACACACACACAGAGTGAATGTTGTATCAGGTGATTATAGATTATAAAAATTAAGATTTAATTTTTCAGAATATGGCTTTGTCATCACCTGAAAATAATTACTGGGTGTAGAACTTCCTGATTGTGGCTACAGCCCAGCCCAGCAGCTCTCAGGCTCATATCAAAGCCTGCTTCCTGCAGACTCAGTGGTACCAGGGTCCCTGGGCCCCATCCCACAAAGTGGAGGACACTCTATGAGTAAGCCACATCAGAAAAAAGAAGGTCATGCAGCACCGGGCGTGGCCCTGTGGCTGCCGGTCATGCAGCTGTGGCTGCCCTCTGCATTTGAGCATTTCTAGCTTAAAGTGGTGCTACTTTTTTTTTCCACATTCGTGACCAGAGCTGCTACTCACTAGGTATTTATGGAGAAACATGTGCTCTCGTTGGTTAGCACTGAGGTGGATTCTGCACTTGGTGGGGACCTCCCTTTCTTTTGTCTACTTCAAGCCTAATGATCAGTAAATCAGACCTAATGCATTGCAGGGTGTTCTGGGAAGCCCTTTGTGGGAAAAGTAGCTGGACAAAATTCTAAGCCAAGGCATCTGAGTGATTGCAATCTCCAGACCCCAGATCAGTATCCTTGGCTCTAATCTGCAGTAAAAGCCTTCAAGGCGAATTGCAGGAGATGAGCAGGTTCCCAGTCAAGGAGACTCTGAATGCTTCCTGAGTGAGCTGGGGTCAGGGACCTTCTGCATGTCCATTCAGACACTCATTCTGACATCCTAGGCCTCAACAGAGGTATTGCATGGGCTATACAGCAGCTAGGAAGAGAGCCCTGAGGGCTGCTGAGACCACAGGCACCTCCTCCAAGGCACCCTCTAAGACACAATGGGATGTTCAGCTAGCCCACTATGGAGTCTCAAGAGAGCTCCTTATTGGGAATTCTGACATCTTTTAGGCAAGGTGACTCTGCCCCCGTTCCTCCAAAGCCTGAGACCCTGATGTGCTTTTCCTGGGATGGAAGGCACAGTTGCAAAAGATTCACTGCTGTTCTCGCACAAAAAGAGCAGGCTAAGGTCACCTCCTGGTGTGGTCCATGGCCTGCCATGGGTACAGCTAGCCAGTCCCACAGACTAGCATGGATGGTTTGCCTCCATCAGATAGGTCTTACAGCTTTATAGCATGTGTAGCAGGGCTGGGATGGTCAGGTCCTAGCTGGAGTTAGCCAGAAAGGTTGTATCATCCCCAGAAGAAAGAATGCCCCGTGCACAATGACCTTGTCTGTGCTTTTCAGGGGGCATAGACGTGTGAGAAGAATAGCAAGCCTGGCTTCCGGAGACAGTTTGTTCCCTTAATAAAGTAATTACAGCGCTGGCTAATTTGCATCCCTAGAAAGATGCAGAGCAACAGTAGGCTGGGGTGTGTGTGTTTAATTTTAAATCCTCCAGCCTCTCCTTAACGAGGAGGTGCCTTGAAATATAACAGAACTCTGGGAATCTTCAAAGCACTCATTTGCTCGGTGCTCTCTTCCTCTAAGGGAAAGTGTAAAAGACAAATGAGGGATGACAGCAGAAGGGGAGGGCTCTGCCTCCCCCACCCATGTCGTGCAGACATTATCTGCCATAAAGCTGTCGCTGAAGGATGGAGAACCAGCTCTTGGCTGCAGTGGCCTTCAGATAATGTCAATGCTGAGCAATGACCCAGGATTTGTTGGCACTGAGCAAGCATTTCTAGGGCCCTGATGCCAGAGCCCATAGCTGGGCCTGGGCAGCTTTCCTGCCAGGGAAATACGAAAGGGACTTAAAAGCTAGTGTTCAGGAGCTCCACAGTGATTCCTGCAGAGCTTCCTGAATCATCAGAAGGCCTGGGAACCCTCATTTCTACAGAACTCCTCCTAGTGACTCTTTGGCCCATGAATTATAATTTGAATAGGAAGAATTTAGAGAAGTTAGACATTGACTTCCCATGCGTATTAGTTACTTTCTCATGGCTGTAACCAAAGACTCAACAAGAAGCAACTTAAGAGAAGAAGGACTTGTTTTGGTGGTAGGAGCAGCTAGGGGCACTGGCAGCAGGGAGCCTGTGTCTGCTTGCTCACATCTGTCTCCACAGGCTAGGGGGCACAGCCAGGGAATGCTGACATCTTTTCTTCCTTTCCTCCTTTTTATTCAGTTTGGGACCTCAGCCCATGGAATGGGATGGCACACACACAGGGTGGACACCTCCAACTCCCTCTTAAAACATTCCAAGGGGTAATTCACAAAGTGCTTCCTTAATCTAACAAGTTGTTAGTCGAAATTAACTGCCACACCAGGGTCCCACCAGGTGGCTTTGGCTAACTAGAATACAATAGGAATAGATGTGAGCCCCAACCATGCTACCTTGGAGGGAGAAGGCTGTGAACATGCCTGAAAGTCTTGACCATTCTAGGTCTTCTGCATTGCAAAAGACAGATGTCATGTTAGATGACCTTTATTTGGGTTCGGCATATGGTTTTGTTGGTCCTGCCACAGTAGGTTTTCAGCACCTTCTAGTGATGCCCAGGTAATACCTATGGAAAAACAACATGTGTGTTTACTTTCAGCTCCCCAGTGAGCATCCTGGTGGGGATAAAAGCAAGTTCAACACCTGAGAACCCTCTCTAGCATGGGATGTCTACCAGGGATTTGATTTGGGTTCTTTCTCTCTGTTTACTTTGGGATCCTTATTTCTGGCATTGTCAGTGAATCATCTGCTGTTCATCTGCTTTCACAGACTTTTGGATGAGAAAAAGCTGACAGGAACTGAGCCCCACCTTCTCTGTGTGCTGGGGAATAGGGCTACACAGCCCTAGTGGTACCCATGCCGAAGAACAGCAAGGTGACCCAGCGTGAACACAGCAATGAGCATGTCACTGAGTCAGTGGCAGATTTGCTGGCCCTCGAGGAGCCTGTGGACTATAAGCAGAGTGTACTGAATGTGGCTGGTGAGACAGGTGGCAAGCAGAAGGTGGCGGAGGAGGAGCTGGACGCAGAGGACCGGCCAGCCTGGAATAGCAAGCTGCAGTACATCCTGGCCCAGATCGGCTTTTCTGTGGGCCTTGGCAACATCTGGAGGTTCCCCTACCTGTGCCAGAAAAATGGAGGAGGTAAGAGGTAATCGTGATTGATCAAGGATACCTGGGAAATGGGCTGGGCTGGGGTAGAAAGGGCCATGCCTTTGCTGAGGCAGAACTGGAATCCTTGGAGAGAGGAGTGCAGGATTCCAGAACAAGATTCAGAGAGTCACACGGTGGCTCAAAGCTATAAAAAGGCTGGAGACCATGATAAGAATGTGGGTCCTGGATGTGGTCGAGTACACCCCACCAAGAGTTGTGCCAAGAACATAGCAATACTGTCAGCCATGCCTGGAACCTAGTACAAGCTGCTGAATCTCTCTATTTATTCTGCAAAGTGAGCATAAGAATACTTCCTGCCTACAGGAAGGTTGGAAGGATTAAATGAATGTTATATACTATGTTGTTAAAAACAAGTGTTGGCTGTTATTGTCAAACACTTACAAGATACAAAGTTCTATTTTAAGCCCTTAATGATGCTGGGCCTACTGTTAGGAACTCCTCCTAGCTGAGCATCTTGGAACAGCCAAAGCAGCAGTTTCCCATGGTTCATCCATCGGCTCCTCCCAGCAACCTTGTTTGAGGAAGAAGGCCATTGTCTTTAATTTAAAGACTATAGAACTGAGGTACAAATTGGTTGGGTAATTTTTTTCTAGGTCATGTGGCATAAAGGATTAATGCTAGTGACGGGATTTCACCTGCCGGGCCTGGACCCGGCCTATGCACTTTACACCAGCCGCCTGTAGTGGGGTCTGATGTTGCACCTGTATGCAAATTTCTCCTGAGCATTATGGCTTGCTCTAAAATTGTCATCAGTGCTCATAAAGCACCTAGGGCAGGGAGATATCCCTAGGCACTATCTCTCCAGAGTGTGGATGTTCACCAGAATTTTCCAGAGGCAGACTGGTTTGAAACCATTGGAAAATTACAAAAAAACAAAACAAAACAAAACAAAAAAAACAAAAAAACAAAAAAACAAAAACCCCAAAAAACAACAAAAAACCGCAAATAAACAAGCATCAACAACAAAAAACCACTTAGTAAGCTTGTGTTTTAGGTTTTTTTTTTTTTCTATCGTGATAAAATACTCTTATTAAAAAGTAACCTAAGTGAGGAAAGGGTTTACTTGGCTTATATACGTCCAGGTCACAGCCCATCATTAAGGCAAGTCAGGGCTGGAACTCAGGCAAGAACTTAAGATACCATGGAGAAACACCTACTCATGGTATAATGCTTACCTAACTTTCTTGTATAACCCAGACCACCTTCTCAGGGAATGGTGCTGCCCATAGTGGGCTGGGCTCTCCTAGATCAACTACTAATCAAGAGGCCAGTCTGACCTGGGAAATCCCTCAACAGAGACTCCCTTCTCAGATGACTGCAGTCAAGCTGACAGTCAAAGATACAGAGGAAAGCTGAAAGCTGCATTTCCAAACCCACACCTGTATTCCGGAGAAAGCTGCCAGCAGGGAACTTCATAGCTCCTGAGTCCCCTGCTGGACTCTGGGACCACCCACCGCACTCCAGCCTGTTGGATGGCTATAGCTTCACAGGCACTTTGGCTCAGCTTCTTCCTAACATTGTAGCCTCTCCCAAACTTTCTGCCCTGTTCAGAGAGGGACACCACCCCACCTTTATATCGGTTACTTTGTATTGGTCACTTTGTGTTATTCATTCTGTATTGGTTACTTTGTATTGGTCAGTTTGCAGTTGTTCACTCTGTATTGGTTACTCTGTATTGGTTACTGGAATAAAATACTTAACAGAAGAATCATAAGAGGAAGGATTTAGTTTGGCTCAGAGTTTCAGGGGCATTCTGTCATCATGGTGGGGATATGAGTATCTCTGGGCCTGAAGACGTGCACTGGGGAGTGATGGCAAGGTAGACCAAGAAGCAATCAGCAATACAGGATCACAGGCAGGCTGTAACTCTCAAGGCTCATCCCAGTGACAGACCTCTGCCAGCTAGACCCCACCTCCTAAAGGTTGTATGCAGCAATCTTCTTAGCCTATCAAAATAACTCATTTCTTCTTCACGACACTCCTTTATGTAGAAGCCGGGAGTGGAGGAGTATGAAGTAGCATTTTTGTAAATTAAAAATTGGCACATATCAGCAATTTCATACAGTTGTGCCTAATATTTTCATTCTCTGTACATCAATGATTCTCAATCTTCCTAATGCTGTGACCCATTAATCATGTTGTGATGATCCCAACCATAAAATTATTTTTGTTGCTACCTCATAATTGTAAATTTACTACTGTTATGAATAGCAATGTAAATATGTGTGTTCGCCTATGGTGTTAGGCGACCCCTGTGAAAGGGTCATTTGACCTCAAAGGGGTCTTGACCCCCAGGTTGAGAACCACTGGTCTACCTAGCTGACAAAATAACAGCAAAGAGAGACCAAGTCATTTGTCCAAAGTTGTAAAGTAAGTGACAGAGCCTGGATTCCAGTCTTGATGATCTTACCCCAGAGTCTTGTCTCAGTTCCTTTTCAATCCTTGTAACTGGGGCCAAAATTGGGCTCTTGGAGACAGTGAAATCTTGTCACTAGAAATAGAAGGAGTCTGCCAAAAGCAAGGCACAGGGTATAGATAGGGATCTGGGGAACTTCAGAGAAGTTGTGCTCTACTAAACACCCTAATACCTTAAGTTGTGTTCCCAGCTGTTCAGTCTTCTGAAAGACTTGGCAGCATCAGAAGAAATCCATTTGCCTCCAAGTCATGTTTTCCAAGGTGGAAAAGGGTGCTGCTGCATGTTCACATGCTTTCAACCATAATCGATACAAAATTTGCCTTTGACTAACCATGAACTCAGCTCACCTAAGTGTCCTGGCCTTGAGCCCTCTGCTCAGACTAACCTCCATGTGGTAATGACCTGCACTCAAGCTTGGGATAGGAAGAACCCCGGCCACAGGAAGCCAGTCCATATTGTTTTTTCCTTGCCGTAGATCACTTCTAGGGGGCTCCCAGTCTGTGGCAAGAGGAAACATTTATAGGAGATACTAGTGTGCTCTGACTCTTACACTCATCTCCCTGTACATCTTGTCCTACCTGAGGCAAAACAAAAAACCAGTGAGGCTCTTTCTTGTTGTCTTTCTGCAATAGATTGCTTCTATTGCTTTTGTTTCTGTTAAAGACCAGGAGGCTGAGTTAAAGAGAGACTAGGGGCTCTGTGCCTCTGGTTCCTTAGCTGTCTGCCTGTCTCCTCACTTCCCTCTACCTATGAGCACTTAATGGGGCAGCTTGTGAGTGACAGGATGCATGAGTGTGTGTGTGTGAGTGAGTGCTTCTGTGATGTGTGTGTGTACACATGTGTGTGCTAAGTTAGATGCTGCTCTGCTTGGTGGGAAGCTTCTCCTGGAATGTTCTCCCCATGAGATCCTTCAGCAGACTGTGCTCAGGTAACCCCTATGGTGTGAGCAGTCCAGGCTGTGTGTATGCATGTGCTTGCTGATATTACCCAAATCAATCTGAGGAACATGCCTCCCAAGAGGTCTCCCAGGATGGCATCTGTGCTTTCTGTTCCTGCTGCATCCCCTAAAGCCTGAGTCTGGCCCAGAGGAGACTCACGGTAAGCTTCTGTTGCTAACTGAGGGATTTTGCGTCCAGTAGATGCCTGACCCCAGTGTTCATTGGCAGATGGGGTGTGTGCCAGAGAAGGGTGAGTTACAGGGGACAGAGCAGTGTAGCTGAGAGCTTTAGGAGACTCTTCACTTGATAGACTTTCCTTGGAGGTGCTAGGAAATCCAGGAGACAGGGACCAGCAAGACAGTTTGACAGGCAGGGCCTAGCTGATAGTGCTGCTAACAGGGCTATTTTCTTGGCACAACTCTTGGTGGGGTGCACTCGACCATGTCCAGCCGTGGCTTTAATTCTCCTGCTAAATGCCCTGTCACTTGGAATTGAGATCGTGTCTGCCGCTAGGTTTAAGACAGCAAGATTAATTTGTTATCTGTAATCTTTAGCAAGATCATTCTATCCTTTATGATTCCCTTATCACGCTTTTCTGAACAGCTAATTTCTCTTCCATTCCTCCCAATTAGCTGTGGATTAATGGCGAGGCTGATCAGACCCTTTCCCTGGAGAGTTTCCAAGCTTGGCTCCTCTAGAGTTTCTCAGTCTGCTGTGTCAGCATCTGCCTCAGATGCCAGCAGACTGTACCACAGAGTGGGGTGGGGTGAGAGTGAGCCCTTGGAAATGAATGAGCAAGATCCATCACGACATCTGGGTGGGTAGTGGACAGGTACGCACAGAATACTATGTGAGGTCAGAGTCTGAGACTTGACATGTGGCTCCTGAGAGGCAGTGAGGACTTCTGGACCCAGCCCTGTGAACGGAAGGCTCTGGCATTCATATGCCCCCCTCTTTTCACATCTCAAGTCACAGGATCAAGGAGAAGAAAGTCTGGAGGTGCCACTGTTGGAGAGATCACAGCCATGAGCCATACTATTCACAAAGAAGCTCCAGATGGCCTAAGAGATGTGGCTGAGACTGTAGTATATGGCTCCCACGCCCCTTCCCGCACACTCCTGTCACTGTGTACACATTACAGTTGAGACTGTAGGACACTATTCCTGCCCCTTCCCTCACACTGGCCCTCTGATCCAGACCTACTTTAACAGCCTTTTTCCTTGCAGGTGCCTACCTGGTGCCCTATCTAGTGCTGCTGATCATTATTGGCATCCCTCTCTTCTTTCTGGAGCTGGCTGTGGGCCAGAGGATCCGCCGTGGCAGCATTGGTGTGTGGCACTATGTGTGCCCCCGCCTGGGGGGCATCGGCTTTTCCAGCTGTATTGTGAGTCCGGTGCTGGGGCTGACACTGTGTGGGAGGCAGAGGGGCCACTTGTCGGTACTATAGAGGACGTCCTCAGGTTTATAGGCCAGAGTTCTGGGCCAAGGCCAGGGGAGCAAGAGAGACCATCAGCAGAATTACTTACAGCTGGTGTCTCAGGGCAATAGTCACCATATTTCCTAAACTGAAAGTTGATGGCACTGCCAGAAACCACATGTGACATTTGCAAATGATGCAAAGTAGGAAAAATGTGACATGTTCACAAGAATATCTCAGTCCCTATTATCTGGGGACAGAGAGACTATTCCAGGTCCCCACCACTCTTTACCAGCCTTCAGCTTCTCCTGAACTCCATTACCTTTCCCTGGGAAGAGTGTTTCAAATGTATGTGGCTTAGGACCCCTTGCTAATACGCCATGTTATGAACAGTTGAAATACTCAGACTGGAGCCTTATGATCAACCCAGGAGACATGAGGTTTTGGGAGACCTCATGGGCCTTGGGTGGGGCACTTCTAGGCTCATCTGGGTAGCTGTATATGAACTCTAGCTGAGAGCTGTATACACTTGAGGAAATTGAGCATCCCTTAAAGGCAAAGTCCCCAGGTGCCCACTCTCACACTTGAGATAAACACTGGAACCCACATCAGGAAGGGACCAGGGATTCTGTCAAACCTGGTGGGAGGTTTCTCCTAAGTCTGTGGTCAAACAGGGCATCACCTGTGCACAGCTTACTGTGGTCAGCTATAGCATAAATGTCAGGCTGGCCATGTGTGCACATGCAAGAGTAGGAGAACACTCTACTTGGACTGAAAACACCACAGTTAAGGAAATGGAAGCCTCTGTGTTTATTCCAGTGCAACCCCTCCCTCTTTTTCTCTCTGCGTGCAGGAACATGTGCTCCTTCACACAGGTGCTCATACGAGAGGGAAGACACTGGGGACCCTCTGCACTCACACTAACCAGCAATCTCAATTGTCTGGGTTAGTCTGGGCTTTGGAGGGGACCTATGAGCATCAGGAGCAGAAACAGCCAAGCCCTGTCTATAAAACATGGAAAGACTCTCCTATTTTAATAAAACTCTGCCAAGTTTAATTGCCGTGTCTCTAGAGGCAGGCTGCCTCGAAGTTTCAAAGGAAGAATAGCACCCAAACGAAGGGAAGATGTGGGAAAACAGTAATCTACACAATCTTAAAACACAACACTGTCTGGGCCTATAAGGACCAGTGCCGTGGTATGCCTCCATGGTCCTGGAGGGCATCTCTAATTAAAATCCTGATGGAGGAAGGGCTTCAAGTATCTTACAGGAATTTAAAACTGGAAGGGATTAACATTTTAAGAGTTTATTGCTTAAAGGAGCAAATTTTAATATCCCAGGAATTCCTTTGTGGCCTGCCTGAGCACCAGATGAATCAGATGAATGCGGAAGGACTAGTAGCAGGCCCTTCCTGCTCTGTCTCCCCCCCTTCATCCTCCATCATGACTGGTTTTGAGCTGCTAGGCCTTGGATGGTGTGCGGAGAGGTATAGCTTTACCTGTAGTCTCTATGGCGATCTTACTTGGTCCTCATCCTCAGGTCTGCCTCTTCGTTGGGCTGTACTACAACGTGATCATTGGGTGGAGCATCTTCTACTTCTTCAAGTCCTTCCAGTACCCACTGCCCTGGAGTGAATGTCCTGTCATCAGGAATGGGACTGTGGCAGGCAAGCATGGGATCCCCAGGGAACCCCAGCTATGGCCTCCAGCCAGCCCTGTCCCAGCAAGGAGTCTAAACTGTTTAGTGCTCAGATTTGGGATTTCATTGATTCCTGGAGTCACCTTGAAGAAAGCACTCCACACACTGATCCACATTTTCCCCCTTCTCCTGAAGGAATGACCTACTGGTCTCCTTCTGGCCTGGCTCACAGAGATCTCAAAGAGTTTTGTTCAGTTATTATGAAGTACTGTGTTACCCCAATAACATATGTCTAAGAACAGTTTTAATTTGTGTGCAGCAGATTGTCCCACTCCACAGATAGAAAGACAGATCCTGAAACCACTTTCCTGTACTCAGACTGTCCATTTAACCAATGATTTTAATTCTGGGTTTCCAGCCTCTGTCTCTGGGCCTTCCCCCAAGAACCTTTAGACAAATTTGGCTCTTCATTTTGTGAATTAGTGAGCAGATGATGGTCTGGGTGGGAATTCAGCCATTTGACTGTGGCCTAAAGCCTTTTAGGTTCCGTCAGAGACTCAGGACTCCTGAGGATCTGTCAGATCATGACCTAGTCCACTCTCAGCTACCTAATCACCCACTGCTACCTGGGCAGGGTCCCACAGGGCTGGAAGCTGAGGCTCTGTGACCTCTGTGGTTTCAGTGGTGGAGCCCGAGTGTGAGAAGAGCTCAGCTACTACCTACTTCTGGTATCGTGAGGCCTTGGACATCTCCAACTCCATCTCAGAGAGTGGGGGCCTCAACTGGAAGATGACTCTCTGCCTCCTTGTGGCCTGGAGCATCGTGGGCCTGGCTGTAGTCAAGGGCATCCAGTCTTCTGGAAAGGTGAGCTGGGGTGAGGCAGCAGGGAGCCAGAGAGCAGGAGCTTGGAGCTCAAGATCACCAAGGAAGAATACTTCAGTGATAGCCTCATGGGAGGGGTAGGAGCATTACCACTGCAGACAGCCCAAGGATGAGCTTGCTGGAAGTCGTTACTGGGACCCTTCTCTGCCGTGGTGCTCACAGTTCAGGCCTGCGCTGCAAATACCAAGGAGAAGGGAAGGTTTTGGTCTTGTGGTGTCATCAGTCTAGATGCTGCCCCCTCGGGTTCCTAAGCAAACCCCTTGCATGGGGTACTCCAAGCAGTCTTTGATGGAATTCTGTCTCTTACACTGTCTGGTAAAGGGCTGTTAGAGCAGCTGAGAACTTTGAGGCCCCCAAGCAGTCCAGTCTCTGAAGGTGCATAACAGCCAAGCCCTAGCCACGCTTCCCAGCAGTTCCAACCTGTATTATTTATGACTTAGTAGAATTGGACTGCAGTCGATGGAAAAGATGACAGATATCTGATAGGCTCCCACTCATTTTACCGACAAGGAAACTAAAGTCTATACAGGGGAAAGCGCCTCATGTAATGTCATACAGCTAGTCTGTCTGGACTGGTGCTGGAGCCCTGTCTGTCTGTCTGTCTGTCTCTCGAGGCTCTTTGGTTCTTTGTCAGACTCAATGAGTACTTTTCAAAACTAAGTTGTGAAAAGCTGGTATCACTTCAGCCACCAATCTCCTTCCTCTCTGGAGGCCACAATAGTAGCTGAGATTTCATGGTATTTGTCAGAACTGTCACATCTGCACATCCTTGGTTCCTTCTCACCAACGTATGAGTTAAGAATATTACAGCCCTTTAAAGGTGAGGAGATGGAGGCATACTAAGATTAAACAGATAGCCTGCGGCCCCAGGATTGGTTGGTGGTAGCTGCAGGATCAGTACTCAGGTTGCTAGCTCACAGTGCACCTTTTTAGCCTTTCTGCTGCCCTGTCCTTAATATCCCAAGATTTGTTTTATTGCAGCTGAGGGTCCATGAGCAAATTCTTTGTGTATGGCTCTGTACCAGGCACACAGGGCTGTAGAAAGGTGCATGACATATATCCGCTAGCAACTAGCACGTGGTTCAGGTTCAGGATCCTTAGGGGCTGGATCCTCTTCTGATGGGCTCTGCTGGGGAATAGTGTCAAGACCTCCTAGCTGCCTTTTGCTACAGGACCTCTAAGGACAGAGGAGATCCTGGAACTGTCCACTGGGGACACAAGCCTGGGAAAACGAGAAGGGAGAGCACAGAATTTTTCACCTCATAAAGCCCTTAGGAGTGGAGCCTAACAGTTCATTCCTGCCACCCCTTGAAAAGCAGAGCAGTTCCAGGCTCAGCCATGCTGGCTCCAGCTTGTTCTGCTCCTGCCTGGGTCCAGGGCCAGATGGATGGTGGGTTTGGCTCAGTGCCTGGGGGCTCCAGGCTCTAAGTTCTGCTGCCTAGTATCAGAGGAGGATCATGGGTCCCAGCTGTGAGCTGGAAGGAGGGTGCCTGCTGTAGGAGGGGCTGGTCTGACAGGGGCCTTTGTCTTCTCTGCAGGTAATGTATTTCAGCTCCCTCTTCCCCTACGTGGTGTTGGCCTGCTTCCTGGTCCGGGGGCTGCTGCTGCGAGGGGCGGTTGATGGCATCCTGCACATGTTCACTCCTAAGGTAAGGGTTTTTGACTCCCACATGTGGGGGAACTCTATCAGATCCACTGGGCCTGGTCAGCTTCATGCAGTTTCACATCCAAACCCTACTGTGTGTCAGGTGTTTTGCCAGCCCCCATGGAAAGGCACAGGAAAGGGCCATAGGCTCTGTCCTCATGTTTCAAGGAGAGAGATATTATATCAATTCAGGTAAAATCAGAAAAGGCTCCAGGAAAGAGGTGACATCTGAAATGAGCCTTGCAGAGCAGGAGGGGTGTTGGCAAGTACCAGTATGATTCATTAACCAAAGGAAACCACATGAGCAAGGATGTGGAAAAGCACCAGGCATGCCTGCAGCAAGGGTACAGGCAGATTCCATTGAAACCTGAGGGAGGGGCTTCGTTCGTTCATTCACTCACCCACTCATTCATTCATTTGAGGGGTGGCTTCATTTCGTGGATCTGTGACAACAGGAGCCAAGAAGATGAACTCCCCTCAGGAATTCTAGTTTGTACCCAAACCAGGTGAACAGGGAGCCCATTCAGGATCCCTCTCAATCCTACCTATAAACTGGGAAGGAATGCACAGAATCTTTGTTTATAGAAGCTGCAGATGAGAAACAGGTGTCCTAAAGATGTATGTCAGCCTTCAGGAAGGTGGTCTGTCCTCACCTCATGGCCATTTAGACCACTGGGCACAGCTATGGGAGTCATGCCAGTAAGGAATAATAATTTTAAATTTCCATAAATAATGTAATCAGTGCCTCCAGCTGGTGAGACTAAGAATTTCATCTCCAAATCCCCTTGATAAGTAGCAGTCAAAAGGGGCCTGCTAAGACTCTAGCCCACGTGCTCCAGGTCAGACTGGGCCAGACCAGCCGGAAACCTCGGGGCTCAATAGAGCCATCATATGTATGTAAACAAATGTACATGTACATTCCCTTACACAGGTAGTTCACACTGGGTGATACAGAAGAGCCAATTCTATGGCATTCAAAGTCACTAGGTCCCTTTGACTCTCCTGCCCTGTTATTGTGAGTAGGCTCTGGTGCGTGGAGGGTGGCCAAGGTTAGGGCCTGCACTATCCGTAACTGCATAAACTGACCCTAGGCATCCTTGGACTGAACAACCAAGATGTCTATAGACATCACACAAGCATGAAGTACATCTCCTAAAGCAAACAATGGGCTGCAAACACACGGTATCTAACAGAGAAGTAGCCCGTTTCCTCTGCGGTAAGTGGTTATGAGAAGGCGTCTATGAATTACTTCAGCAGTCACCCTAGAGTCACAATCAACCTCAAGTGTCTACTTGAGTCTTTGAGTTATACTTCTCTGAGCTAGATGAAGATGTTAGATGCTCTGGTGATGAATGTGAATGTGGAGCTTCACAGATGTCTCCAGATAGACTGCTGACAGAGTTAAGAGTCACTGGTATGAAGATCCAACATACAACGGCACAGGAACACTGGACTTGGGCCGCCAGACCCGGTGCACACAGTACTGCGGTTCACTTCATTGGGTTCAGACACCCATTCTGCTATTTCTTTAATTATGAAATATTTCAAGCTTATACAGTAATATAATAGACTTTTTTTAAAAAGTAAAACATCACAGATGCCAACAAAGTGATTGTGTAACGCTCTCTGATGTCACATTACTTTCCTTTCTCAAAGGTAACTGCTGGCAGTCTGCTTTCACTGCTGTAACAAAATACTTTAGGCTAAGTAATTTAAAAGCAAAAGAAATTTATTGCTCACAGTTCTAGAACTGGGAAGGTCAACGTGAAGGCACCAGAAGAGTTCATGGTGAGAGGGCAGAGGAACACAATCTATCATTGAGGAAAAGTCAGAGCAGGAACTCAGGCAGAAGCTGAGGAATGCTGCTTACTGACTCGCCCTCAGAGCCATTCTCAGCTAGCTGTCTTATATCTAATATCTTATTTCTAATAGCTTGAGTTCCCATTGTAAAGACCCTAATCACCTTCACAAGAGTGCATTCCTCAATTTACTCACTTCCAGGGAATCATTCCTGAATATTAGGGCCCAAATGCAAATTGGGTGTTACAGAAGCTATAATTCTGAATTTGGGATTTATCCTGCTAATGCATTCTTCGAGATGTTACACACAGACATATTTCCACAAACAGTGCATAGCATTTCTACGTACTCTTAAAGTTTACCTTTATCTTCACATGTATTCTTCTATGACTTGCTTTTGATTCCTCGTGACACTATTTTACACATACTCTCAGAGTCATTCTCAGTTAGCTTCCTTCTATAGCCCAGATCTATCTGCCTGGGGATGGTGCTGCCCATAGTGGGCTGGACTCTTCTACACCAATCATTAATCAAGATAATTTCTTACAGACAAGTCCACAGGCCAGTCTGATCTGGCGGTTCCTCAGTTGAGATTTACTCTTCCTAGTTGTGTCAATTTGACAATAAAACCTAACGGGCACAAGCTATAATCAACATTGTTACACAAGTCTTTGTTCAAGTTTCTCTAGGGTATCTACAGTAAAAATTGAAATTGCTGTCTCAAAGGGTATACATATCTTCAGCCAAAATACTTCCCAAGTGGTTGTAGCCATGAACATTTTCGGTATATAACTCTCAGTCAGGATTCTTTTTTTTGTCCATCAAATAGAGGCATTTAGCTTATGTACTCATTGAGCAACGGGGGCACCTCCTTTATCAAACCATTTCCTGGATGTTCCAGAAGCCATGTGAATCTGTCTTGGCATTTGTAGAGGCCGGAATCTTCTGAGCCGAAAAATCAAACCTAAAAGGTCCTAGAGGAGAAAAGTCCCCAAGAACTGGCATGGTACAGCTCACGGCTCATCTGACCCGTGGGTCTTCAGGACAGGCCTTTCTGACCCTCTGGAAATTGTGTCCACTGAGCAATTTTATGGTACAGATCCTTCCCATGACTTGGAGGATTGCATTGAGCAAGGAGGGGTGGCTAGGAAGACTTGAGCTCTGCCCTGTCAAGGGCACTGAGGCAGCCTGTGCTACTGTTTGCCTGGAGTGAGGTTTCTATTTATGGATACTTCCATTACTGTGCAGAGAAAATTCAGCATCAGTCATCTAGCAGGCAGTGCAGGATGAGGACCACTGTAGAGAGGTGGCTGTTTTAGATCATATGAGGTAAAACATGGATCTCTGGGGCCATGATATGAGGATCTCTACATCCATTTAAAGTTCTTGATACCATAGAGTACCAGGTAACTGTTCAGAGGTGCCCAGGATATGGGCACTGTTTCATTAATATAGGCTTCAATATCAGTAACATCCCAAGAAGTCACGCCATTTGTCATCCTGAACAGAGTCCAAGGTAATTCTGACCAGGGCATCTCAGACTCTTTTCAGATTGTGCTAGATGATGTGAGAGGTCCTCCCTCCTTCCCTGACTTCTCCCAACATCAGAAACTATCTGGGATATAGAACCTATCCGTTTGTCCAGGCCTGCAAGCAGAGAGCTAGTGGATCTGACGACCACTGTGTGACCAGGATGCTGTGGTGACTCACTAGTGCCTCTGATGGGATAGTAATTAGTGTTAGTGGCTACTGAATTGCTTGAAATTCCCAGACAGCTTTCCCTTATCATTTCTTTCATCCAATTGCAAACCCACGTCACCATAGGGTGCCCTGTAATTATGTAATTTGCCCAGCATATAATGGTGAATGGCATCTTCTGAACACATAAACTCTCAGAGTCAGAATTACAAATATTCGTGTTTTTATGGCCCAGCAACTTCACTTGTAGGTATTTGTTTTTCTACAAATGTAATCAAGTTTTTTTCTACAGAAGGTCAGTGCTCAGTATTGGTTGCTATGGCATTTGTTTTAGTAGCAAGAGATTGACATGCCCCAAATGCCTACCCTTTGTCTTTGCATTCATCTGACACTGGCTCACTGGATGCCAAGCACTGTTCTGAGATCCAGTCATGACTACAGCAGGAAGATTTCTCAGCCCTCATAATGGATGATAGAGTCAGCACTGATACTGACTGCTGCGGCTGAGGGGGAGAGTAGAGCGGAGAACAGAGGAATTGGGGTATCTAGGAGAAGAGTTGTAATCTCATACAGAGTGGTCAAAGAAGGCCTCATGGAGAAAGGCCATTTGAATAGTCACTCTAAAGAGTCCCATCCTCCTTAGCTACATGCAGATGTGGAGATCACACCTTCCGTTCTAGACAGTAAGACAATGAATGGAAGGAACTTGAGACTGGGTTATCTTGCAAAATCTAGGAAGTGTGCTAGAATGGAAAAGAGAGAGACAGAGCTGTAGTCCAACTAGGGCTTTGAGGGTCTAGAGGGCTATGAAGGCATTTTTTTTTTCTGTAGGAATTCTGGCCAGTGGGAGGTTCTGGGCAGAGGGATGGGATAACAGGGTCTTCCTGAGCCTCTTAGAAGACTGCCATAGAGTTCAAGAGGAGAACAGGGAAGTTTGCTTGTGAGGGTCACTGCGTGAGAGGCAACTGTGAGCCAAGTGGTGATGGAGGAGTGAACTGATTGAGCTGAAGAAACACTTAGAGAGCAGACTCAGGAGGGTGTGCTGTTGTTGGATATGGGTTGTGGGAGGAGTCAAGAGGAGCTCCAAGATCTTTCACCTGAGCAACCAGAAGGATGAAGATGACATTTACAGAGATGGGAAGGATGGTGGGAGAAGCAGAATTCAAGGGGAACACTCAGAGTATTGTTGTGGTAGTTTTAAAATGTCAGATATGGCCGGGCAGTGGTGGAGCATGCCTTTAATCCCAGCACTTGGGAGGCAGAAGCAGGCGGATTTCTGAGTTCAAGGCCAGCCTGGTCTACAGAGTAAGTTTCAGGACAGCCAGGGTTACACAGAGAAACCCTATCTCAAAAAAAAAAAAAAAAAAAAAAAAAAAAAAGTCAGATATGCAGGTGGAGATGCTGAGTGGCAATTTGCTCTATAAATCTGGAAGAAACAGGTGAAGGAACAAATCTGGGATTCCTGGGTGCTGGAATTCAAAGCTGTGGCTTGGCTTGTATCACCTGGATGGTGAACTCTGCCTGAAAGGCTCAGCTCTGGAGCCACCTTGTTTATAGGTGAAAGAAAGATAGCAGGTGAGGGAGGCAGAGGAGGAGGAAGAAGCACACATCCTCCTGCCCCTAGGTGGAGTGGGGAGAATGCTTGAATACAAATGGGATGGTCACATGATAAAGACCAATCAGCTGGCAACAGCAGTGCCATTGGTGACCTTCATAGGAGATGTTTTGGTAGAATACGGGGGACAAACTCTAGTAGTAATGGACCAAAAGAAAAGTGAGGTAACGAGTCAGAGACAAGTAGGTGAGAGCATTTATATTCAGTAGTTTCACTATAAAAGGAAGCGAATAAAAAACACGCAGAGAGAAATGCAATAGTAAGTGGAGAGGGCCCAGGTCAAGGATATAACTGCAGAATTTATATAATGATGAAAGCAATTCATCAAACACTGGCAGGCTAGAATTGAAAAGAACTTTGAAAAACAGCCTGGTGTCTCCATATATGATGCAGCAATTCTCCACTTAGACCTTAAGAAAACTTAAAATGTGATTTCACACAAAGTTTGAACATGAAGCTTTATAGCAGAGTGGTTTATAGTAGACCTGAAGTAGAAACAACGGAGATGCCAATCAGCTGAGGAGTGGACACAAAGTGGGGGCATGTGCATAAAATGGAATGGTATCCATCTCTAGGAAGGGATGAAGTACCAGAGCTGTGATAACGGCACAGTCAGTAACGTGCACGCAATGCAAGCCTGAGGACCCAAATGTGACCCCTAAAACCTACATTGAAGAGCCAGGTATGGGGGCATGTACTTGCAATCCCAGCCCTGTGGGTGGAGACATGAGAAGATCCTTGGGACCTGGTGCTCAGCCAGTTTAGTGTAGGCCACCAGTGTTCAATGACTTAGTAAACCAGTGAGATACCCTGCATCAAAAGCAAACAAACAAATAAGTGGTAGAGAGCAACCAAGGAAGAGATTCTGACCTCCACTCATGTACATACAGAAATATATCACCCTTCCCTATGAACATGTATCTCACACACACACACACACACACACACACACACACACACACACACACACACAAGAATAAGGTAATGCATGATACATGCTACAATGTGGAAGACCCTAGAAAACATTAAACAAAGTGGGAGAAGCCAAACAAAAGAGGCTACATACTATGCAATTCCAAGCATAGGAGCTGCCGGAGCAAGAGCCCTCATACAGACAGTGTTCTAGCAGTCATTTAGGGCTGGACTTGAGGGGAGAGAGAAGGAACAACTGTTAACAGAAATGCGCTTCTCTCAAGGGGAAGGGAGAGGCTCTAAATTAATAGTGGTACAGACTGCATGACTTTGGTGTGCTAAAAATTGTTGTGTGAACTTTAAAAAGATCCAGATGGCATCAGGGAGAGGCCCAGTGTCCTTGGGGGAAGAGCTGGTGTTAGCTGGATTCAGAGTTTCCACACCAACAAGAGAGAGCAGCCCCTGGCAGCATGCTGTCACAGAGAAGTTGTGGGGAGGGAGGGGTTCTAATGGTGGAGTCTTCTGATTGAGTTATCTTCCCAGCAAGGTAGGAAGCCAAGTGGTTAGCTGAGGACTGAAGAAGCAGCACTGGAGAGCTAAGGAGATGTGAGTGTGAAGTTACTGTCCATTTGGGAACAACAAACAGGCATGGCCCTAAAAGCCATCTGGTAAACAGGGCTCAGAAGTGGGCAGGACCTTGGTAGCATGGACCACCCCTAGCTCTCAGCAGTCTGACGATGCAGCCTTTTGCACACGATATTCTGAAAGCACATAGCCTCCCATGCCAGTGAGGCACTTAAGCAGTTGTGTTACACTCCTCACATGCATCAACTTGCTTAAGCCCCCAAAGGCCCCCCAGGGTAAGTGTTTTTATTATTGCTCTTTCCCAAAAGGTGAATGATCTGTGGGGTGAGGCTATGAGGAGACAAAGCAGCGCAGTTTGCTAGGCACTCTGCGACTCTGTGGGGTCCCAGGAAGCACACTGAGGAAGTATGGCAACGAAGAACAGGGTGGCGTGCTTCCAGGGTAGGAAGAGCTCCATGCGGTGCGGGAGAAATATACGCACACATGTGTCTGTATATGGTGAACATGAGATGTGTATCTCATATGCTGGTACCTGTATGAATGTCACTGGAAGAATTCTCCGGAAGCCAATATCATGGTAACATATGTCTGAGGAAGGAAACTGGACTTCTGGGATTGAGGGATAAAGAAAAGGAGCCTAAAGGACCAAGAGTGTGTGTTAACTCTTGGAGAAAAGCAGAGAAGTCCCTGAAAGTCCCAAGAACTCAAGAAAAGAGTCTGGTTGTGGAACGTCTTGACTCCTATTTGAGCAAAGACCTCTTATCAAGAAGATGCCCAGCCTGGTGACCTGCGACCAGCTCATCACCCACCTTCCACTGGGAAGATCCCTCGTCTCTTGAGACCTATTTTCATAGCTGCAAGATGGGGTGCACAATGATATCCCTGCCCAGAGCTGTCGGCAGAACTCATAGGACTGCTCCCGGCAAGTGGAGAACACATGGCAAGCACAAACTATTATTGCCCTTGTCCCTTGTGAAGGTGACACTATTCTTAGGCAGTGGGAACTCTGCGCTCCAGTGCCATCTGGTGTCTTGTGGCTCAGTCTGGCTCTGCCTTGGCAGGTGCTAGAGAAGTACTAAGAAGCAAGAGTGTGTGCTGCTGTCACGTGTGAGCTGTTGTCACGTGTGAGGGCTGTCACTCGCCACTCAGGCAGTGCTCAGAGGCTGCTCATGCATTCAGAAAGCATCGTCTATGCTGCAAAACATCTTGTTTTCTTGCCAGGAAGTGACTTAACCACTGTGCCAAAGAAACAGCAGGAAGCCAACGTTATATCACACTGGGCACCTGGGAGGGAATGGGCTTCTCTCCAGAGTAGAAAATCCCTTCCCATCTCTCCCCTTATCCCAGTGTTTGGAAGGGACATGGCCTATCCTGTCTAGATAGTGAGTGACCTCTGTTGGCACTTCCTGAAATCACATACTGTCTTCCCATGACAAGAGCCTCCTTTAAAATCAGGCAGCATCAGGGCTTCCATACTGAAGTCTCCTCACTTAGTTCATTTCCAGATTAGCTTTGGTTACCTGTTCATCTCCAACAGCAAAGTGACCCATTTAAGCTATAGACTAGAAGTAAGGGTGTGGGATCACACAGGGCCATCTCCCCTCCAAGGGCAAGTTTTGGCGTTAGATGATTTTATGTGGCCTCAAACTCAATTTGGAGCTCTCAGCCTCCTTCAAAATTGTCTAGGGCTGGAGGGGATTGGGGTGAGGGTGCAGGTGGGTTGGATTTAAAAGAATGAGATTGCTCATATATGGATGGTTTCTGAAACTGGGAAATGACTAGAGTAGGGGTTTGCTATGCTACCTTTCTCTACAGGTCATATTTAAAAAGAATAATGACATCATGATCCTAAAGAAACAATTGTCTCTAACAAAAACCATTACATACACTTCAAGCCTGCCCTGTCCTTTGAGGTATCCCTTAGGCTTTTAGATCAGTCTTATTCATCAGTTTGGAACTGGGTTGTCTCCCCTGGAATAGCTGCTTTTATTTAAGAAATTTGGCCCTAAACAGTGACGGTGTTAGACATACAGCCACATTCCTGCTTTAGCTTCTGAGGATAATGAGACTCCTAAGGAAGTCCCATGTTTGAGTCTCAAACATAGATGAAATCACTACAGCAGACACCAGGAAACACCCATGAAGTCCAGCACGCCTTCAAAGCATCCATAATCCCTAAACCCATTTCTGGAGCCTTTTGGAGAATCATTGAAAATTTGTCACTCAAGGGGGTGAGGGAGAGAGATTTAGAAGAGTCCTTTAGAAGCGAATGGCTATTTTCGTTCCCTTTTCTCTAATCTCTACTTTTCTGTTAGTTCCACTACAGACCCCTATTTACTAATATTTTTTTCAAGTTGCCTGTCTTTACTTTGGGTCCCGTAGAACTCACTTGGAGGGAAATTACCTGCACAGAAGTGAGGTTATTTATAGTCTTTATTGATTCACTTGGTGTGAAGATTCTGATTGTGTTGCTGAGACCCTCAAGTGTTTGTTACAGGGTGCTGCCTTGGACCTTGCTGGGGATGTTAACACAGTTGTGTCTCATAGCAGTGTATTGTTATCTTAAAATAAAATTAGAAGCAAAAGCCCTCAAGTCTAAACCCGGTTTGGCACCAAGGTTTTATATAAGAGCCCTGGGCCTGGGTTTCTAATATAACAAACAAACAAACAAACAAACAAACAAACAAACAAACACATTTCATCCTACATCAGAAGCCAGACCTCAGTGTTAGGGGTGGAGCTCAGAAGTAGAGCCTACAGTCCTAGCATACAAGAGGCTCTGAGTTCCGCCCCTCATACTGTATATTTGTATAAACACACACACACACACACACACACACACACACACACACACACACACACACACACACACACACACACACACACACACAGAGTGAGACACGCAAACCTTGCCTTTGCCAGCAGTGCAGGATATCCTTTCCCTATTTCCGAGACCATTTGTCTCCTAGGCTCCTCCATGAGCACTAATACAGCATCTGCCCTTCAGCACCCTCACTTGCTTCTTGCTTTTCAGGGAAAGCAGGACTATCAAGTCAAGGACCCCACATGACAGACAGACTGTAGGTACAGACCTGCTTACACCTGTCCTTCTTCCTCTTCCGTTTCTAACAAGTAGTTCAAAGAGGTTTTGTGGAGGGCAGATCCACTTCCCATTCCTACATCCCTGCCTCCCACCAGGTTTTTTATCTGACCATCAAGCCAGGAATGAGAATATAGAAAAGCAACAACAACAACCTGATTTCACTTTCCCTGATAATGCCCCCTCCACTGCCTTCCAAGGCTGCTTCTCTAAGAACTAGCTTGTATGCATGGTTCTATTTCTTTCCCTTCACTTCTTGCCTCCCTCCCCTCCACCTGGCTCCAGGGCCTCTGGATCCCTGAGCAGATAAACCCATCTGTTAGCTCCTGGCTGCTGACTTCCTCTCTGAGGATATTTCACTGGGATGCAGACCTTCCTTTTACAATGTCCTGGCCCTGGGTTCCCTCCCCCCTTGTGCCTCTTCTGCTCCCTTCAAGATGACTTCCTCTTCCCTGAATGAAACCATAGAGATGATTTTAGACCTGGGATCTGTCCTCTTCTCAGGGTCTACCTCTATCCTACAGGGGTACATGCTAGTCACAACCTCTCTTTCCAGCTGTGCTCTCTGCAGTAAGGCTGCACTCACCTGCCCAGCTGCCTACTATCTAGACCTGCTCTGCCCAGCCCTGTGGACCTTCTTTTCCCTGAAACCCATCTCCAAGCCAGCCACAGGCATGGCCTTCCAGTCTAGCATATCCATCTCCAGGCCATCTTTAAGGTCTCCGTTTCTCCCTCAGCACCATCTTGTGACAGGAAAGCCACTACCACATGCCACTTGGACTTCCAGAAGGTGTTTCCTTGGGGCTTCCTGGATACATACACCAGTTACTTTTGTGAATGTACATCTAATAGTGGCCTTCCTTCTCCATCCCCTTAGTATGTCCCGGATCAAGTGCTTTCTTAAAATGAATTCAAAGATCTATAAAGGCCTTTGACTTCGGATTTTCTCAGAACCACTTGTTCTACTCTACTTGCACTATCCCACCTGCACAGCTTCTCCTGCACTGCCTCACCTGCACTCTCCCACCTGCACTCTCCCACCTGCACTCTCCCACCTGCACTGCCTCTCCTGCACTGCCTCACCTGCACTCTCCCACCTGCACAGCCTCTCCTGCACTATCCCACCTGCACTCTCCCACCTGCACTACTCCACCTGCACTGCCTCTCCTGCACTGCCTCACCTGCACTCTCCCACCTGCACAGCCTCTCCTGCACTCTCCCACCTGCACTCTCCCACCTGCACTCTCCCACCTGCACAGCCTCTCCTGCACTATCCCACGTGCACAGCCTCACCTGCACTATCCCACCTGCACTCTCCCACCTGCACTCTCCCACCTGCACAGCCTCTCCTGCACTATCCCACCTGCACTATCCCACCTGCACTACCCCACCTGCACTGCCTCACCTCCCCAAACACACATGCTCACTTGTACTGTCTCATAAGAACCACCTTACCTGCACCATGCTGTCTACATCACCTCTCCTGCCTACATTATCCCACTGTACCACCTTTCCTGCCTATGTCACTGTACCTGTACCTACATCACTAACCCTGTACCACTCCACTTGCTTACCCCACCTGCACCAACATATTTATACTTCTTCACCAGTCCAGCCATACCCCTTCATTGTAGTTTACCTTGGGCATGTCTATGTCCTTTTATATGCCACCCTATGCTCACACAGTTCCCTCCTCCCTAATGCTTTTCTTGCCTCTGCTGTCACCAATCAGAAGGCCATCTTGAGAACTCCCTCCCCTGAGAAGCATCCCTTGCCTCCTGACCCACTGAGTGCCTGACTGTCCTTACCCTTGCCATATTTGCAATTTAGCATCTGTTGGTGAGATCAGTTTCCCAATGTCCATCCGTCTAACTAGTCCATAAGCTCCAAGGATGCTTGAACCATGCCTATTTCATTCTCCTTGGCCCCTACCTTGAGGAATGAAGAGTGAAAGAAAAATTGATTTGATAAAGGCTTTGGAAATAGTTCCATATCACCCAAATACCCTTGTAGCTCAGCCTCCTGTGTAAGCACTCAGCATTTAAATAACCCTTTGAGGTTGACACTGTTATCTGTCTTTTGCACGTGAGGAAGCTATGGCTCAGAGGAGTTAGGTAATTTCCCTACAGCCACAGCTGCTTTATACCAAGCCATGTTGCATGGACTCAGTTGAGGCTGCAGAAAGGGCGGGGCTGGTGGGCACATAATTAAAACCATCATCTCTTTGTCTCTTTCTTTGCTCCTGTGGTCATGCCTATAGCTGGACAAGATGCTGGACCCCCAGGTGTGGCGGGAGGCGGCCACACAGGTCTTCTTCGCCCTAGGGCTGGGCTTTGGAGGCGTCATCGCCTTTTCCAGCTACAACAAGCAGGACAATAACTGCCACTTCGATGCTGCCCTGGTGTCCTTCATCAACTTCTTCACCTCGGTGTTGGCCACCCTCGTGGTGTTTGCTGTGCTGGGCTTCAAAGCCAACATCATGAATGAAAAATGTGTGGTCGAGTAGGTGGCATGGCCCCTCCGGTCCCTCCTTTCCCTGTCTGCCTCACCCAGGGGTAGCAGGTGGGCCGGGCAGGGTGAAAGGTCCCCTCTGTTCCATAAGGGATGAGATCATCATCATCTGCAGCCCTGACCCACAAGGACAGGCTTATGGATGTTTCTGTCAGCAGCCTATGGGTGCCCTGCCTGGGTTTCTGAGAGGGGTCTCTAGGGTCCTACTCCTACCTGCTTACTTGGCCCTGCCCTCTTTGCACTGCAGGAATGCTGAGAAAATTCTAGGGTACCTCAACTCCAATGTCTTGAGCCGGGACCTCATCCCACCACACGTCAACTTCTCTCACCTGACCACCAAGGACTACTCAGAGATGTACAACGTCATCATGACTGTTAAGGAGAAGCAGTTCTCAGCCCTGGGCCTGGATCCCTGCCTCCTGGAGGATGAGCTGGACAAGGTACCGGAACAGGCTGCCCTTTCCAGGACAGACAGGAACTCAGAGATAGGCTTAGTGGTTGGTGCTTGGGAACAGACCTTGAAAGCTCATAGAGAGTAGTCATTTACTAATAAGCGAAGACTCACTATGTATACTTACTATGTATGTATGGAGAAAGACAAATGTCAGCCAAAGCATTTGCCAGAGGTAAGCTTATGATTAGATGGGGGACCAAAGAAAACATTGAAATCACAGGAGCTTTTATAATTTGAGGGAGCTTCCCTATCTATCCATCCATCTATCTATCTATCTATCTATCTATCTATCTATCTATCTATCTATTAAGATTTTTTTTTTTATTTTTATGTGCATTGGGTTTTTTTTTTTTTTTTTTGGCCTGCATATATGTCTGTGTGAGGATGCCAGATATTATGGAACTGGAGTTACAGTTGTAAGCTGCCATGTGGGTGCTGGGAATTGAACCTGGGTCCTCTGGAAGAGCACCCAGTCCTCTTAACTGCAGAGCCATCTCCCCGGCCCAGCTTCACTGTTTATTGAGCAAGCTTCCTATGCACAGGCCCTGTGTATACAGTGCACTTAGAACAGCAGCTGTGAAACATTCACGTGCCAATCCCCTTTCATTCCCAGTTCCTTTGACCACCATGGCAATGGTTTGAGTTGAGTGTGAATATTGTCCCCAGTTTTATCAATAAGTAGCCTGTAGGTTGGGGGAGGGGTTTGATCAGCATCTCACAGCTAGTGGGTGGGCAAGCAATATATGTATGTATATACATGCGTGTGTATGTGTATGTATGTATATCTCCAGTGCTCTGGCTCCAGAGTCCTTGTTCTGCAGTATCCCTTGAGAGTTCTGCCCTTCCTGGCTGCCCCCACTTCCCCTGGCACAATGACTCTTAGCTCCTGGTCTAGAGCAGAAATCATGTCTCCTTATTAATGCTCAGGTTGAAGTGAAGATAACTTTCTTGTGTTTGCATTTGCACCATTGTTAACTTTCGAAATGGCTGTTCTGCTAGAAGTGGATAGGAAAGAAACCCACAGATCCCAGGACCCTGGTGGAGCCAAGCTTCATGTTGGGATAGCAAACTCTAGAGCCCCTGAGCTGCTTCATGAGACCAGAAGCTTCCCATAGAGGTGTCTGAGCACATTGTCGAAGGCAGCTCTGTAGCTCAGAGATGGAGTTTGGTTGGTAGAGTGCTTGTGTATCCCTGGGTTTGATCCTCAACACTTAAAAAAAAAAAGGATTAACAGAAGAAAATCACAAAGACAGCTTCACTGGTCTACGGGAGTTGCACCCACATCTCTTACTCTCTCCCACGATCAAGAGTGAAGGAGCCCAGTTGGAGGATCCTCTCCTTCCATGTTCCATGAAACTCCACCCAGTCTCACAGGCATGAGCTGATCCTCTGGCAAAACTAGGATTACAGCAGGTTTTTCACACAAGGCAACCTCAAGAGTCTCTGAATGACAACTAAAAACTCAGGTTGGGCCTGTGTTCCCTCAGGATCACAGGACAGTTATAAGGGACGTGTGCAGGCAGTGTGTGAGCAGGTGCCTGTGCAGAGGGCCTCGTATTAAAGCAATGGTTCTCTATTTGGACTTTCCATGAGAACCCCTGATAGCTTTATAAAATCTCACACCAGCTTAACCCTAGGCCAATGAAATCATTGCCTCTGTGAGAGAATGACATGGGATGGGTCCTTAAAGACTACAGTTGCTTCTACTCACAGTTGAGCCTGCAGGTATTGCTTTAAGGTCTGGAGTTTGGCAATTCAGAAATGGGAGTGGTCATTGTGGTTGCCACAAAGTTGATGTCTTAGAAGAGCAGAGTCTTCCTGGGTGTGTTTCTGTGAGCTTCTTCATCTGGATCACTGGATCCTTGGCAGACTTGTAGATTATAGGTCCCCCAGGGAAACTCTGAGGAACTATTTTTACATTTTGATTTAGTTTGGTTGTTTTGAGACAATATTAATCCGTAGTCCAGGTTAGCTTCAATGTGAAGCCCAGGCTAGCCTTGAACTCATGACAATCCCCCTGCTTCGGCTTCCTGAGTGCTGGGATTAGAGGTATGAGTCACTACAGCTAGCTCTCTTCAGGGATTCCAACAGTCACTAAAGTTTAAGACCCACTTTCTTGAGCTGAAAGGGTTCACGTGGCAATGGGGATCCCTATGAAAGAGGGAATGGTGACCCTATAGCCCCAAGGACAGCAGAAAGGAGGCAAGGGAGGTGTGGAGTAAGAGTGCCCCACCCTCAGTCTGTGCAGGGCACCGGCCTGGCCTTCATCGCCTTCACCGAGGCCATGACACACTTCCCGGCCTCCCCGTTCTGGTCCGTCATGTTCTTCCTGATGCTCATCAACCTGGGCCTGGGCAGCATGATCGGGACCATGGCAGGGATCACCACCCCTATCATCGACACCTTCAAGGTGCCCAAGGAGATGTTCACAGGTAACCCCCTGTTGCCCTGCCGGGTACCAGCCCAGCATGTGCATGACAATTAGGTTCTTATTTGATCGGGTCATTCAGCACCCTGTCTGCAGAAGGCCCTTCTCCCTCACTACAGGCCTTAGTGTGCCACTCAGCTACCAATGCTGTCAGGAGATGCATTTACCTCTTACCTGCATCCCTGGGTCACAGGGATGGGGTAGAGTATTTTCCTCCTCTCAAATGGGAAAACTGGTTTCCTGGGGTGGGGGGGTAGGACTTAGGACCAATCCGTTGAATCATCTAGATTCAATTTAGTAATTAAGTGGAGAAGTTGTCTTGAGCCTGGTGCTGTGCCAGGAACAGGGGACATGGCAAAAGAATGTATGTAGAATTTTGCCTTCCTCGAGTCTCTGGCCTGATACAGGAGAGCTCAGAACCTCAGCTTCCAGCCCTCTCCTGCAGGGCTGTGCCTGTGGGTTGTGGAGAGGGGCAGGCTGTAAGTCTGCTGGGAACAGTGTGATGGAAGGGAGCTGGGTCCCCCCAAGTCCCCAGGGTCCCACCCACCCTGCACCTTTGCCCCCACACCGGCCTCCCGGCTCTCTGTAGTGGGCTGCTGTGTCTTTGCATTCTTCGTGGGGCTGTTGTTCGTCCAGCGCTCCGGAAACTACTTTGTCACCATGTTTGATGACTACTCAGCTACTCTGCCACTCACTGTCATCGTCATCCTTGAGAACATTGCCGTGGCCTGGATTTATGGAACCAAGAAGTAAGGAGGTCATAGAGGAGTGGCGGGGACATGTGGTGGCTTCTTTCCCATAAGGGCTTTCTGGGGAGTCTTGTATTCTAATGGCTGCTTTTGAAAGGGGCAAGAGATTATAGTCTATCAGGGCTAAAGGGCCCCTTGGCACTGGGAAACTGAGGCCTATAAAGAGGACATGGATACTGGAAGATACTTGGCTAGTAAGAGACAGAGCTGTGCTAAAGACCTTGGAAATCCTGGGTTCGGGTTCTGATGCCAGCCTAAATGATTAACTACCACAGCCCCTTTGCTGAATACCAGTCCTTAGATAGCCACTAAGCTTGTTTAGCATGCGGTTGGGATTTGAGGGGCTCCTGCCCTCAAAGACTTGGTGGACTTCAGCAGCCTGAGTTATAATTTTTTCATGTATGATTTTGGCATCAAGTTTAGATTTTGCAGGGAAAGAGAATTTAGCAATAAGGTAAGATTTGGTTTCATGCATCTCCACCTAAAGTCAGCTCTTATTTATGGTCAAATATGCATTCTCAGTGTCCACTATCCTTGTCCTCAGGGGGACCCAGGCCTTCTGCTAACTACCTCAGCTTAGCCCTCCTTGATGTCCATATGGGTTGGATTCCAGTATCTCTCACAGGGTCATTTGCATCCTGGGAAGGCAGAGGAGGAGGCACTGAGTGCATAAGAAAAGGAACACCCAAAGGAGATTTAGTTGTGGGTCTAGTAACAACTGTAATTTCAAAGCAGCTATGGATATAAATGTTTCTAGGTATCTTCAAATAACTGGCATATGATAAGAAATGTCTGGTGCAATCTATTCGGGATAAAGTCATAAGTATTGTTAGCATTCCTGAGGTTGCTTGCACTTATAATAGAAGGAATGACCGGGCTCAGTTAGTGTAACTGAGGTAAAGATGAGTTTTGTATAAACACTGAAACCCTGTATACCATATACCCCTGCCTCCTGGATCCTAGCACAGAGTCTGGTTTAGAGATCCCTGGGTTTTCGAAATTTCTTCCTTCCCATGCTCGGTAGGTGCGTTACTGCCTCTCCTCCAGCAGGGGGAGGCTTGAGCCAGGTCTGTGGGAGGAGGCTGTGCTTCCAGAATTCAGAGTGTTCTAGGGCCTATCCACTTGGTCCAGCGCCTGTCTAATGGATCACATCTCTGGTGGAACATGGTGTGAAGTAGGCAGGATGGAGCCTCCTGGGGATCATGGAAGCTTCACACTGAACACTGAAGGCAAAGGCTAACAGAGCCTGGAAGGGACTAGTCAGAAGCAAGTGACTGGAGGCGAAAGGGAGGAAGTGGTGAAGGTGCCAAATGCTCTGTCTTCTGCTGTGCCTGGCAGGTTTATGCAGGAGCTGACCGAGATGCTGGGCTTCCGACCGTACCGATTCTATTTCTACATGTGGAAGTTCGTGTCTCCACTGTGCATGGCTGTTCTCACCACAGCCAGCATCATCCAGCTGGGGGTGTCGCCCCCAGGCTACAGTGCCTGGATTAAGGAAGAGGTGAGCGGTGGCCCCCACAAACCCCAGAGTCACTTGCACCTTCTCAGGCCTTTAACATAACAGACGACTGGAGCAAAGCTTTCTAGAACAGCTCCTCTGTGACAGGTCTCATTGGGTGCCCTGTATTCCTAAGAAGTGCCATTATTGCTATAAATGGAGAAACTGAGGCTCAGTAAAATCAACATACGTTTTAGTTCTTCTAAGGCATAATCTGTTTTCATGTCTGTAGAGTAGAATTATCCACCCTTTCTACAGATGTAGAAACTGAGGCCCTTTTAACCAAGCTGAGAATTCAAACTGGGACCAAACTGCCCTACTACACTCAAATAGCACTCCCTGGGGACACCATCTTGGTCAGGGTGGAGGGAGGGGAGGTCAGGGACTAGCCTGTAGGCCTGGGACCCACACTGTCTGGTGCCCTCAGCCTCTCTCCTGCTGTCACCCTTTAGGCCGCTGAGCGCTATTTGTACTTCCCCAATTGGGCCATGGCACTGCTGATCACCCTCATTGCTGTGGCAACCCTGCCCATCCCTGTGGTGTTCATCCTGCGGCACTTCCACCTGCTCTCCGATGGGTCCAACACCCTCTCTGTGTCCTACAAGAAGGGCCGCATGATGAAGGACATCTCCAATCTGGAGGAGAACGACGAGACACGCTTCATCCTCAGCAAGGTGCCCAGTGAGGCGCCCTCCCCCATGCCCACCCACCGCTCCTATCTGGGGCCTGGCAGCACATCACCCTTGGAGGGCAGCAGCAATCCCAACGGACGCTACGGAAGTGGCTACCTCTTGGCCAGCACCCCTGAGTCAGAGCTGTGACCACAGCTCCACCCTGCCTGCCTCCCCTCAATACCCAACCTGCCCACTTGTCTGGGCCTGGCCTCTTCCTCCATGGTGGCCACCAGACCCAGGCCAGTCCAAGGAGAGAGGATCTGTCCTGCCTTGTTCCCCACCCAAGTCCCAGCAGACTCCCTACCTATGAGCAGGGGACTGGGGACAATTCAGTCCCTATCCCAGGCCCCCAACCCATGTAACTTTTTGAGAACTCTTGCCAAGTTGCAGCCATGTAACCACAACAATCCCGTATGGGGGGACTTCAAGTGGACACTTTAGGAGTCAACTCCCCCTCTCCCTGTAAAACCTATCACTTTCAGTTCTTGGGTCTCAGGGAGGGTCCATTTGTGCTGCTGGTCATGGTGGTAGTGGACAGAGGCTTCAGGGCTGAGAGTGCAGGAGGTCGATATAGGCCCAGCCTGCCATAAGAACAGGGCTCATCATCCTGCCAGGCTGGTCCTGAGCTAAGACAGGGATAGGACGCGTGTGGCAGGACTCAGGCTCTGCTTTGGCAGGAGGTATATGGAATCTTCTCAGCTCTGTCTTATGAGAAAGGTGGAGCCCTCTCAAGCTTATGCATGAATGCTGGCATCGAAAGGAATGAATCCAGTCAGCTCAAGGAATCTGAATGTCCCTGTTTACCCCAACAGTGGCAAAGGGGGTACATTTTTGATCCTGCCCGAGAGCATAGTGATGGGGTCACCTTATCTAGGGCTTAGCCATTTCTCAGTCTCTTCTATCCAACATGGAGCCAGGGGTGGTGGTCTTTGCCTCTGTCCCAGAGAAAACAGGGGACAGTGCAAGATGAGGCTTGCAGAGCACAATTTGCAGGTTCCCAGCATAATCTAGATGCTTTGGAGCACAAGAGAAACCAACACACTCGTCCACACCTTGCCTGGGGCTCCATTTTCTCTTTAGCGGCAGCTTCTCCCCTGGAATGAGGGTCCCTGGAGATCAGAGGTGTGCCACCAGGAGCCCTTGTTTCTAAGGAAAGACAGGTAAACTCACTGCCCCCTTTGGCTGCCACTCAATCTCCTTGTTGCACAAGCACAGCCACTGGTGTGCACATCATGTGAAGACACCTTGGAAACCTTTCCCAAACTTCCCTAACCTGTTCAGAGAAGTGGCACAGGCAATTCTGGGCAGAGCAGAGCCTCTGGTCTTAGGCTTCAAGGGAGATACAGTGTATGGCAGTGTCCCTGACCTTCTTTCAAGGCTCCCCTGGGAGAAGGACTGTTGCAGAGCAGTCTGTGAGGATTCAGAAACTGACCTGAGAATTAGAGTATCTCTCTGCAGTATCACCTTAGAGATGGGTGTACGGACCTATATGCTTGGCTGGCTGGGATGGATGGATGGATGGGTGTGGATGGATTGGGCCACCTTAGCTAGGGTTTAGTCATTTCTCAATCTCCTCTATCCAACCTGGAGCCAGGGGTGGTGGTCTTATACACACACACACACAGACACACAGACACACACATACACAGACACAGACACACACACATCCACAGACACACAGACACAGAGAGAGAGGGAGAGAGAGAGAGAGAGAGAGAGAGAGAACGAGGTTCTATCTTTGAAAGTTCTGGTAGGCAGGAACAAATCTGGGCACCTTCCAGAGGCTTCTGGGTCATTTTTGTGGCCCAAATTTCCCTCAGCACTGAGAGTGACAGTCTAGGCCCAGGTGTTCACCTCCTGCTCCTAAGCCTCCTGGGTACCTCCCTCCCTAGCCTGAGAGGGCCATCCCCTCAGCCTGCCATCTCTCTTGTTCCTCAGTTCCATGCACCTTCTCTCACTTCTAGCCTTCTTGGTTCCACCTGTCTGAGTATTTAAGGTGAGAGGGAGATGAGCTTTTGGGGCACGGCATCCCATCATCGGCCCCCTCACCTGACAACACCTCCTAGTTGGCCCCATGCCTAGTCCCAAGCAGAATTAGAAAACAGGAAAACCAGGCCCTAACAGAGACTCCACTATCTACCCTCCTCTCCACATGCTATTTCTATTGTACATTCAATCTGTACATGTGGGTGTAAATGCTGTGAAGTGACAAAGCCAATATTATACTGTGGCTGGTGGACTATTTTCATCCTCAGTGCCGTACAGATCTATTTTCATTGTATATTTGATATATTTTTAATTTTGTAGCGTGGCTGGGCCAGGCCCCAGCCTGCGAGCCTGCAGTGAGTGGGGGGGGAGGGGGGAGCTGAGCTGGGGCTGTTTGCTTATACATTGTGGGCTCTGTAGTGTGTGTTGTAGCCTTTTGCTGTAAGCCAGAACCTGACCTGGCTACATCTTTGCTGCTGTGAGTTGGACATAGGACCCCGAGCTCTGTAGTGTGGTGTGTGTGTGTGTGTGTGTGTGTGTGTATTATATTCGTAGGTGTGAGTGCTTAAGGTGCTGATCTGTGACATCTCCCACCCTGTATCATCACCTTCTGAAGACCCCATGTCTTTCTCTCAGCTCTATGGGCGAGGCCTCAAGACAGGTGCTTCTAAGAAGCACTAGCTGTGGGGAAAGGCACGTGTTTCCTGCAGGTGACTCATCGTCATTTCTCCTTTGGTGGGAAGGAGGGCCTTGGGTAGGTGGGGGGAAAGCCCCCAGATTTATTTTCTAGTCAACCTTCTGTTGTTCACACTGGAATCATGATGTCTTAGGCAGAGGGTTTCCGGTTTCTTAGGAGGAAGGCATCTCTCTGCCCTTTAGTCCTGCATTTGTCCTTGAAAATGTCCTGAGTACTCAGAAAGCAACAGCTGCTTCCCAGACCTCTGCTGGCTCCTCTGGAGAGATGAGGTAGACTCACCTGACCACTGAAGACCAGCCCCAGCTTCTATGGAGGAGCTGGAAGTGAGAGCCAGGTCTCCAAGTCTTTGCACAGGGTCCCTACTGCCACTGGTTGGTGCTGCCAATTTGGTGCCTACCAAGAGATGAGGGGTTTCTGGGGCTGTGAGTCAATTGAGTTGGGGCAGTGCTGAGGTACACCTAAGGGGTCCTGTTCTGCTTGCTCTCAGCTCCAATCACCAGCTTCTTGCTCAGGAAGCCCTCAACCCTCTTCATAGAGACAGCAAGAAGCCTGAGGCCCTGTTTGGGTGGTGAGGGAGACATGAGGTGCAGAGGGACTGTAGATAGGGTTGACTTCTGCCATCAAGCAATAAATCTTCAGGGGCTGCTGCTTTTTAAGTGCCAGGAAATGTCCACTAGAGGCAGTGTGTGTGTACCCTGAGGCTGTGAGCCAGGCCCCATGCAGGCCTGCAGTATTACCTGGCAGGGACTGCCTTTCTTCCCTTCCTTACCGCTACCCCTCCCCCAACTGGAGTATGCCCACTGTGAAAAGAGAAGTGAGATTAAACAGGTTGTAATGCACCTGGCTCTCTGTGCAACCCTGAGTCCCTCTTCTTAGGTCTGAACTACAGAAAGCTAGGGGATAAGGGCCTGGAGTCATTCTCATGAGAAGTCTTGCTTTGTACAGACCCAAACACATACCAGGCAGTCACTTCTGGTCCGGACACACATTCATAACACTAAAAGTTCCTGTGTCCTGGACTGGTCAGTGCTCTGGGTCAGGATCACTCAGCCCAGGAGAGGGGATGAGGCATTGCCACCCTGGGGCCCCTACTTCATCTCCCCTACCCTGGTGTACAATAAAGTGTCTGTTCTTAGCACCCTCTCTTGCCTTTTTTCATGTACAGGAGAGGAGCTGAGGGAGGCTCTGGGGCAAAAGTGTGTTTTAGGATGGGTGGAACAGTATTCTCATGGGTGCTGGCTGAGAAATGTGAAGACAGATATGCAGTCAGTTTCAGGAGTGTCCCCGGATACATGTGTGCACTGTGCTTGCCCTTACTAGGCCTCGGCTACTCCGTACATCTGAGATCTTTTCTCAGAGGGAAATGCTTGGAATCTACGTTTTTCCAGGTAAAGAAAGTGGAGCTCCATCTAATATGAGGATGGTGTTTGGTGTCCTCTCCCAGGGCTTTTCAGGGCGATTCTTAACCTGTTCGGCTTCAGGAAAAATGATTTATGTTCACTTTGTAAGGAGGTCTGAGAGGGAACACAGCGAAGGCAGGGGACTGACCTGATCCTTAGGGAAGTGAGCTAGTTCACAGCAAGCCATGTTCTAAGTTCTGCGAGAGTTACTCTTCACTTCAGATGATATCTTTTGAAATCTTCAGTGGGCGATAAAGATGAAGTATCCGATTGATACCCCAAGTTTTTGTAAAATTGGCACCCACTGAATGTAGGATCATATGGAATGGGAGGGGTTGGTGATGAAGAACCCCTCTTCCTGCCTCAGCTAGGAGTATAGTCTTCAGAAGAACCTCACTCTCATCTCTCCCCATCCCAGTCCCCCGCTCAATGCCTTGTGATCTGAGTTTCATTCAGAAGGGTCCTCCAGAAGAACCTCCATTTCCTCTCCCTGCCGCCCGTTGTTCCAGGAGCAGCCACCAGGTGGCAGGAATCCCTTTCAGTCCACGTTTTAGCTTGGCAAAACTTCAACTGTCACTTACTCTGTGGGGTAGTCACTGAACAGACATTAGAGCGCATCATGACTAGATTCCATGTTGGTCATAACCATCCCCAAACAGGCAAGGCAGCACTCACTGCCCGGAGGTTGGCCAAGCACCTCTCTTGTCACATCAATCTCCTACTTAGCTCTCAAGCAGGGGAATGTTCCAGTGCCGGACAAACCACGCCCCACATAGTCACTCAGTCCTTTGATAATTTGGGTTGAAATGGCAGCCATCCTTCCAGTAGGGGTACACAGACACACAGACACAAGATAATAAGGGCTTCACTGCAGTGGCACTCTGAAGCCAGAGTCCTCAAAGACAAAACTAGGTTCAGTGCCAGCTGGGTCTTGCCTTTCCTAAGAGACACATCTTCTAATTTTCAAGAGAGAAAGAAAGAAAGAGGACACTTTAAAGGCAATACTGCATCCTGAAATAGTCCTCTCTTGCAGTGTCCCGTGTCAGCCCAACTATCATATCATACCTCATGATTTTATGAATGAGGAATTCCAGAACAGATTGGGGCAGATTGGTGGAAACTAAAAGTCATGTTCAGTTGGTAGAAGACCTGGTCTGGAGCCTTTCTCACATTTATTTAAATATTTAGTTCTTGAGTGAAAACAGGTAGGAGTAGAGTTCTGCTGAGCCTTTTGGTCAGAGTGACCAAATTCTTATCTGATGGTTCAAAGTACCTGGGAAGACCACTTCAAGAGTAGAAAAATGGAAGCTGGAAGTGCCCCTTTCTTAAGGCCTGGCCTTGGGAATGTATCAACTCCACCAGTCTATGGATCACAGCATCTGTTCAGAGTCACAGAGACCTCCATGCAGATTAGACATGGGAGAGCCGCCATACAATAGACCTATTCTGGATGCATCCATCATCCATCTGCAACATCTTTTGGGAGGCTTTTCCTGAGAGGATACTAGCTCTGAAACACGAAACTGAGACACAGAGCTACTCTGTTCTGATGAAGAGGTGAGCAGCTAAATTTGGGCCCCGAATAGAGGCTGTAAGTAGGGAAGAAGATGACAAGGGCATTGCCAAAGGACAGGAGAGACAGCTTCTTCCGATTCATTTTGCCCCCAGGGGAAGGCTGTTGGAGGTTGTTTTAATCATGAATCTGTCACCAACCTTGGGCAGGCCACTTAACCCTCTGAACTTGTGTGACAATAAAACCTCTTCCTTGAGATGCTGGGAGGGACAAAGGAACTCCTGAGGGGCCAGGTGGGCCGAAGCATAGACGTGTTCCACAGAGGGTATAATATATGGTGATTATTACTCTCTCCTCTCTACCAACCCTGGGAGAGTGGTATGGCCCCACTTTACCCATGCAATGAGCCAGCACTCTGGTACCATTGTAAAAGACAACCTCAGCCTAACCTGGAAGAAGCCAAGGAAGGTGGAAAGAAAAGGTCCCCTTTCCAGGGAAGCAGGCACTCACCAATCCAGTCCCTGTCTTGTTTCCTTCTTAGTCACAATCAGACACAGCCTCATCCAGCCCTAGCCACAGTCACGGGCTAAAGAATTCTATAAACTCCCGGAATGTTGTGGCTTGTTTGTTGATGAATTTTCAAAGGCCTCCCCACTCTAACCCTTCTCCCATCTGGAATATTCTCTGCCTTTCCTCTTGAACCTGGGCAAGCAAATCCCTCTTCTAGCCAACAGAAAATGGAGGAAGTAATGCTATGAACTTGCAGAGCTACATCAACAAGGGGTGTTGTTCTGGGGATAATGGTTCCGGGGGCAGTCAGCCACTTTGGAAGGTATTCCACTTACCTGAGACGGCAGTGCTGGAATCTGTGCACTTGCAGGTGCTTCTGCTGACAGCTGCAGCTGAGCCCTTAGCTTGTGTTAACCACCAGCCATATGAATGTGCCATACTGAACATTAGCTCAAAGGAGCCTCGGGTATTTGCAGGACCAGTGCAACTCCATGAGTTCTAAGTACTGCTCAACTGGGCCCTTCCTAACTTCCTGGCCCATAAAATAGTGAATGAAGAAAAATTACTGTTAAACGTACATATAGGGGCACTTTATTATTTCGCAGTAAAAATAACCATGAAGTGAATTCAAGGGATGATCTGACCTAATAGCCTTATAACAATTGAGGAAACTGAAGCAAGGGGTAAGGTTTTTTTCGAGCAAGTAGAGGGGAAGCTGTGGCCGTGGCCTGGGTTCCTGACTTCTGATCCTGTATACTCTCTACCACATTTCAAGGCCCTGACAGAAAGGACCCCAGCCTTCTCTCACTTCCCACCTTCCTTCATCAATTCCTTGCCTTGAGCATGAAGCAGGTATTAGGGGTGCCTAGAACTGTGCTAAACCCTGAGAACCTACATAAAGGCTTGGTTCAGGTAAGGTTCCTTGTCTGTCCAAGCAATCACAATGAGACTTGGTGTGTCCACCTCCTGGTGGTGTTAGATGGAAGGAACCTGGAAGATGAGTAGAAGACTAAAGTTATTTAATGACAACAGCATATTATGAATAAGATTACTCCATGAAGACAAAGTGCCAGCTGCACAACAGAAGGACTCAGTAGGGGTCTACCCTCAGGCTCCCAGGGTCCTAGTTAGCAGGATAATATGCTCAGAGCTAACCTAAGAAGAGATGGATTCCTGGGCTTCGTGATTATCCATTAAGAGCTTGGGTTTGAGTTGCCTCTCCAGACAGCTGCTCCCCTTTCTTCAGGATACTGCTGGAGGGGATCAAACCCATCAGGACTAATTAACTACTCTACTGGAATGAGCCTGCTTTGTTGGAACTTAGCCCAGGTAGGAGGAATATGTACTTTTCTAGATGGAGAAATGTGGAGTGCCAAGGAGTCATGCCAGCTGGGCCCTGCACTGTGTGTGTGTGTGTGTGTGTGTGTGTGTGTGTGTGTGTGTGTACACTCCCCAGACCCAGCTGCCTCCCACGGCCCAACAGCCTTGAGTAAAAAGACCTCTAGGAGATCCTTCAACTGGCTCTGGCTCTGTGATTCTCATGAACACACTCCTACATGTGGAGACCACCTGGGCCTCCATGTTTTCTCTGTTCTTGGTCCAAACCCAGCTGTAGCTCCATCTCTAAGGTTCACTGCTGCTATATAGGCCTGAAACCCTCAACAGAAGCATGCCTATGGGGTAGCACCCAAGCCCTCCCAGTCCTATGACTCTAAGCCACTGTTTCTGAAGCACTGAGTTCTAACCCAGCCAGAGCTTGTTATCTGTATCTTTCCAATCTCTTCCTCTTAGGAGGTGGGCTACCAAAAGGCATCTGGAGTTCCCTGAGATTTTAAAACGAGTCCAACCCTGTCTGTAACCCTTGTCAGAACCAGTGTAGCTGATCTCTACATTGCTGGTAGGACTTTGGGCCATTGTCTTACATACATTCTTCCTAGAGCCCTCCTGGGACAGCTCTCACATTTGATTTGGAGCCTGAGAGTCTGGGGGTGAGAGCTGAAGAATAAAATGAACTGTTGAGCAAACAGGTTCCCAGTATTCTCTTGCACACCCTACTCATCCTGCACAGAAACAAAGACCTACATATGCCTGGTGATGAGGTCTGATAAAACAATTCAATTTGCTGGGCTGAGAGGGAGCAGGGCATGCTGGGAAAGGATGCTGGCTCCTTGGCCTGCATATGGAGGAGGAGGAGGAGTTGGTCCCTGGCAGGACCTGTAATGCTAAGAGATGTGAGTACCAAAGGATATAACTTTGTCCTAATAGTCAATGGCTAGCTTCTTGTCCCGGAGCCCCTTAGAAAAAGGGGTCCCAAAGAAGTGGAGAAGTGATCAGATGACCCCTGTCACTTAAAAGAGGGAGACTACATACTGCCTGCAATGGGGAGAGACTTTAATTTTAGCCTCTTAATTTCCCTCCGGCTTCAGTAGAGATGGGGAAAGGACTTCTTTGAGAGCCCTACAAAGGATGCAGGAGCCCAAGAGTCTGCATCAGCATCACTCTAGATTTAAGCTTAGCCGTCTGTCCTTATTCTTTGGCTACCCCCTTAATTCTAGCTGGGAAATTTACGGCATCTGTTTCCACAGTGTGAACTGAATCTAGATGCTCTTGCCTATAGTCCCCCCCCCCCCCCCAGGCAATCTCAGATAAAGAAAAGTAGAGAGAATAAGAAGATGGGGATGGGGAGAAGCTTGGGTAATAAACATTTCCAGCAGGGCGGGGCAGGCTTTTGTAGGCTTGTAACTACCAGGATCTTGAGGAATGGAGAACAGAGTAGATAGTATCCTGGGAATGTTAGGTGGGGCTAAGGCCTGAGGTCTTGGAATCAACAGGAAATCTTGGGCCAGCTGCTCTTAGAAACCAATAGTAAACATTTCCTACACACCTCACAGCCTGAAGCGAGTTCCTTAAATGGGTTTTCCCAGCATCACTAGGGGGCAGCACCCTCCCACATAGTAGGGCAGGGGGCTCACCTCTTCTAAGCCTGTAGATTTTGGAAAAGATTAGCCTTACCTCACACACAGAGCTGAGGGCAGTAAACCTCAGAATGCCAACCTTAGCATATTACTGTCCCAGGGCGTCTGGGGAATGCCCAGGAAGCAGGTTAGTCAAGAGCTTTGGAATAACTTGTCAGTAGGAGCTGGCCAGGGGCACGCCTCTTAGAACACCTTCAGCATTTTTTCCTGAGCTCTTCTTGGGGACACCCCCCCCCCCCCCAGCTACACACTGGCTTTCTCATCCACTTCTCTTCTTTCATGCCCTCTTCTTATTTCCTGCCAAGGTTCCTTCTCCGTGATCCCTGGACATTCATCCCCATCCCACCAGTATTGCAGGATGGAAGCACAAACTGGACAGAGGTTTCTTGGGGCTAGAGACAGGGACTATTTTATTGACAGATGTGTGCTCAGTGTCTAGAACAGCTTCTGAAAGGTAGTGGGTGCTCAATGAATAAACAAATCAAATTTGGAATACCGTGGCCTGTTTCCTTCCTCCCTCCTGCTGGCCCTAGCCACTTGTCCGTTTTCTCAGGCTGAAGAGTAGAAAGTGAAGAGAGACATTTTTGGCCAGGACACAATCCTGAGAGGATTTAATGTCATCATTACAGTCAGTACGTCAATATCCTCTTGCTAGTGCTTCCTTCCTCGATCCGGTCCTAGTCAATCCTCCATCTCTTCCCAGTCATGTTGCACTATTTCTTTTGCTGGAGCTAAACTCTGGAATCCAGACATAATGTCTAAGAGTAAGGAGGTACCCAAAGAGGATGCCCACAAATGAGTGCTTCTAACTATAGTCAAGATGGTGGTATGGTCCTCTCCTGCATGCTAGCACGCATCACCACAGATGATCATTTGGTTTTTTTGTTTGCTTTTTGTTTTGGGGGGGGGGGGTTAAAACCTCATTAATGATAAGAACTTTGCTCTATAGAAATCCCTTGCATTTACGTTGGACCTTTAACAGGAAAGCCCCAGCTGGTGGATAGTTTGTTGTCATTTTGTTTGCCCAGTATGGATAGTGCTGCCTATTCCAGAAATCAGATGGTACACACATGTAGTGTCAGGTATGATGTGTCAGTCACCTTGCACTTCTGTTTAAAAATCTTCCCTGTATCACCCAGAGTACCTGAAGCAGAGAGAAGAGGAAGAGATGGAGAGGGAGGATATTAAAGATGTAGGTGTGGTTCTAGGCTTTAAAAAAGAAAAAAACCCTAAAACTAATGAATCTGGAAATTGCTTTTGGGAGATGGCCAACAAAGTCTAATGCTTCGTGTTTTGGATACAGCAGCCTCTCAATTACTTAGCAAATGGGTCCTCAGAGGCGGGCACTGTGGGTGTTATCAAGATGAAAAAACACAGTGCAGCCTAGAGGAACCCGGAGCCTGGGAGAGAAGACAAGGCAGAGACAAGTGCAAGGACTGGGACAGTAATAGTACTGTAAGACAGCATGAGGCAGAGTGTGGCACCTCCTATGTTCCCTTCTTTTCAACAGGGAGGCGGGCCTTCAACCGGATGATCTTCAGGGCCACAGGGCTACACTCATAAACCATTTCTCCACCAGCAGCAGCAGGTTTAGGACTTCCCTCCACCTAGACCAGAAACATTTCTCTGCCCAAGGCCATGCTGTCCTGGCTCCAAGTTGGAGGCTGTGGTGAATATGTCAGAGATCATAAATATCAAAACCAAGAGCATCCAAAACACAGGATGGGGCCATGGTGGTCTGACCAGGTTTCTGGAGGAGAGGACAGTCTCTTCTTTGATATACAGTCTTGCCACTCTATTCCACCCTGGCTTCCAGTCAGCCACAATGAAACGGTGAAACTGGAACAATACGACCCGCTTAGCTGTAAGGGATTCACAGGTTAGGCTCTGCAGAGAAAGAGACAGGGAAAAAGAGAGGTTAGAGGTCAGGGGTCGAGATCGCTTGTGTGTCACCAAGGGCTGCAGTAGGTGGAGCTGAGGGCTAGGGAGAGGCGGGGAGTGGGGCCGAGAGAGGATGGAAACGGAGGCGCGCAGGGGCGGCGCGCGACGCTGGGCACTGGCTGCTAGCGGGTTACGCGCCTCCGCTGGGCTGGGATGCGCGGATGAAGGCTGAGCTCTGCTGCCCGAGCTCCGCAACGCCCCAGGTCGGCCCTGCGCCTTGCCGCGCCGCGCCCACCCCGCCCCGCACAGGGCGCGCCCGGGTCAGGCGAGGCCAAGAGGAAAAGGCGCCACTTGGAGCGTCGCATCCTCTACCATCGCGGGAGGGAGTCACAGAGCCCTCTGAGCCGCATTCCTCTGGCGCCCAGGCGCTCCCTTCCCTAGACCACCTCGCGCCCGCCCCTAGCAGAGAGCCAAGGCCGGCGCCCCGCCCGGAGATGGGCAGACGCACAGATGGCGCGGCTCCCGGCGCCGCCAGATCGCAGGAACCCGGCGCCGGGGCGCTGCGCTGAGGCTCCCTCTTGGCGCGGCCCCGGAAGCCTGCAGGTGTCCTTGGCCATTCGGCCACCGCCCGGGACACTCCTCCGCCAGCACCGGGTGCCTGGCTCTTTAGAGCAGCCCCGCCCTCTAGGCTCTGCGCCGCGCAGGACGCCCCGTCTGAACCCCCCCTCGTCCCGGCACGGCCCCCGCAGCGCTGCACCCAGCCCGGCGCAGCTCCCGGCCGCGGACGCAGGACCCGGCTCGCTGCTGCGGGCGCGCTTGTTTTCCTGCTGCCTGGTCCTTCGCAGCCCCCACCCGCTGGTCCGTCTCGCTCAGCCCCGCCCGCCATCGGTGCTCCGCGCTGGATTTATGAATGGGGGGAACAGGCCACATGCCTGCCACCGCCGCCTCGAGTTGACCGCATACTGCCCGGCCCCGCAGAGCTCTGGCTACCGTAAGAGCATTCGCCCGGCCCCGATAGCCGCTCGGAGGACTTGTTGCTGTTACGCTGCTGCCTCCGCCGCTGCCGCCGCCCGGAGAAACCCTGCCGCCTTCAGGCTTGCCGCGTTCTAGGAGCCAAAGGTGGCCCGTGTGAGTGTGAGCGCGCTCGCCGCGGACCCTCGCAGTGCTCTGGGACTGTGCGCTTCTCAGCCTTTCTGGGGTTGGGGGGCGTGTCCCCGGCCCGGAGCATCCTTGTGCTTGCCCCTACCTCCTGGGACTCCGGACTTCTTGGTTTGAGTCCTCGACCCAGGTCTTCACCTCCAACCTCCCCTAGGTTCTGCCTGCCTAAATCCCAACCACCTGTACACCACAGAAAGCCAACTCTTCCTGCTCCGCGCCCCGGGGGGGTGGGGGAGGGAGGCAGGGGCAGAGCCACTCCGCAGAAGGGGCCGCCACCACCTCCTGCCTCCTGCCTCCTGCCTCCTCCTCCTCCTCCTCCTCCTCCTCCTCCTCCTCCTCCTCCTCCTCCTCCTCCTCCTCCTCCTCCTTGTCGTCTCCTCCCCCTCCCCGTTCTGACGCTGCCTCCTTGGGAAGGGTGTTTGGAGGGCAGCGGCCGCCCCAAGCCGGAGCCCCGCAGCGCTTCTTATGATCAGCTCGGTGTGTGTCTCCTCCTACCGCGGGCGCAAGTCGGGGAACAAGCCTCCGTCCAAAACATGTCTGAAGGAGGAGATGGCCAAGGGCGAGGCGTCGGAGAAGATCATCATCAACGTGGGCGGCACGCGACATGAGACCTACCGCAGCACCCTGCGCACCCTACCGGGCACCCGCCTTGCCTGGCTGGCGGATCCCGACGGCGGGGGTCGGCCAGAATCGGATGGCGGCGGTGCAGGCAGCAGCGGCAGCAGCGGCGGCGGCGGGGGCTGTGAGTTCTTCTTCGATCGGCACCCGGGTGTTTTTGCCTATGTGCTCAACTACTACCGAACCGGCAAGCTGCATTGCCCCGCAGACGTCTGTGGGCCTCTCTTTGAGGAAGAGCTCACCTTCTGGGGTATCGATGAAACAGATGTGGAGCCCTGCTGCTGGATGACCTACCGGCAGCACCGCGATGCTGAGGAGGCACTGGACATCTTCGAGAGCCCGGACGGGGGCGGGGGTGGCGCAGGGCCCGGCGACGAGGCTGGAGACGATGAGCGGGAGTTGGCCTTGCAGCGCCTGGGCCCCCATGAAGGAGGCTCTGGCCCTGGTGCTGGGTCCGGGGGCTGCCGTGGCTGGCAGCCCCGAATGTGGGCGCTCTTCGAGGATCCCTACTCATCCCGGGCGGCCAGGGTGAGTGTCAGAAGCCAGAGTCTCCCCATCTCGGTGTCCATGGGCTTCTTGGTGCTAGTGTTGGTAGGTCAGATGGGGAGGGGGATGGAAGGAGACTGACATACCTGGCAGACTATAACTGCCTGCCTCCTAACCCCCCCCCCCCCCGTCCCTTGGGAATACGCCCCACCCCCTTCTCTCCTGCATGCTCCATCAGGAGATTGCACACACTTAACTTACTACTTGGACCTAATCCGAGCTGTCTGCTCTGGCGCATGCCCCTCAGTGGGTGGCATGCCTTCAACTTGAGCATTTCTCATTCCTTTTTGATCAGCACAGTTGCCCTCCACAGGACCACAAAGTCCCGGAGAGCTTAAACTTGGCCTTTTTCAGGGGTGAGGCAGGATCAAGAGAAGGAATCATGGATTATGTAGGACACTTACCTGTTTCTATACTGCCAGCAGCTCTGTATGCAGGTGCCTATCTATAGTTTCCAGAATACCTGTCTCGTAAAGGGCAGAGATTCCCTAGAACCCAGGCCTCCTTTCCTGATTGAGGATCTTTTCCCTAGGAGCAGGCCATGTCCCAAAGCTTTCTGTACCTCTGTCATAGCCTGGCCTCTGCTGAGATGGAGTGAGGAATAGACAGGAAAAACCTCCTGCTTTAGGCTCTTCAGGATCCTAGGACAGTGGCCAGCCACAAGCTTCCTGGTGACGATACCAGATTTGTCCCTGCTCTTTTGTTTCTACTGCAGCACAAAGTGGCTTCCCAGAAAGACCTAGTTCAGGTTACACTGGAAATGGATGTTTGCAGAGCAGAGGAAACAGGTTGATTTAGACAAGACCTACTGCCTGTCCTGAAGGTAGGAGGGGGTCCTAGAAAGACTCATATTTATTCACTCACTTCGTCATCCTTGGGCAGCTAAAACCCTGATGAAGGCTTTAGACTTTAAAAATAGAAAAGCCTGGAGGTTCGTATCTGATCTCATAGCCTTCTGCCTAAAACCTGTCTGGGAGACAGAAGGAAAAAAAGGAAAGCAGTGTTTTCTGCTGTGTCTGGGGTATGCTTCTGGAAGCTGAGGCTGGATTGGTTGATTCCTTTGGCACCCAAGTTGTCATGTTAATGAGTCTCAGAGCCTTTCTCCCCACCTCTCTTCAACATCCCATGGGGGCTGGTCCTCTCTGTGATTATGGGAGAAAAAGTTCCACTTCCTACCCAGGGGGAGCTCAGGGTGAGGAATGCAGCTAACGGGATAGGTTAGTCTGGTGTAAATACCAAGCCAGGGTAATGCATCGCCTGCCTGGAAGAGAAAGGGGGTAGAGGTCTTAGCAAGAGGTCCCATGCAGGGCTACGACTTGAGGTAGCCACTGTAAGTCTGCTTTTGAGGCCCCTGTCTACCCTCAGCTGCTTTGGTGTATGGCCTTGTAGTCCTGAAATCAGCTAAGAAGGCAGGAACACAGTGATGCCCCTGACCAGTGCCCCTCTGTTTTGAGCTTATCAACCCTGACATGACTGGTGGCAGCTTGTCTTTTCTAGGAAATCGAGTCAGGAACATGTCATTGAGACAAAGCTGTGGGGTAGGGAGGAGGCAAAACGGGAACAAGCCAGGGAAACAGTTCTTAGAAGAGCTGACCAAGTGAGCCAGGCCCTCTTTCTGAGGATTCTGGGACCTCTGCTCAGTTTTTCCCCTCTGGAATTGTGAGAGGCCCGGCCATCAAGTAGAGGGATGATTATCCCCTTTAAACAGGGAAGGAACCAAGACTCAGACACATTAACTGTCTTGCCAAAGCCACCCTTAGTGTCCAACCTTCAGATCATTAGTGCTGATGTGGATTGTGCTGTGGAGCTCTGGTTGGCACACGAGCCAAACGATTGCCCACAGCTGAGGAATACAGGCAGAGACTAATTCTGAGCTGTTCCTGGACACACAAGTGGGAATACGCAATTCATAAAAAGGAAGAAGAAAGAATAACAGCTCTTCACTGAGCATCCCAATTCTAGGGCTTTGCCATGAAGATATTACATTAATCTCTATTATTCCTAATGAACTTAAAACAGTGCCCACATATCAGATTGAAGCTAGGAGCAAGTGAACAACTGGCCTGGGATCACCACACTGGAGGCAGGGCTGTGAATCAAAGCCAGGGCTTCTCATGCCTAAGCCTTTACTCCTGTAACTACCACGTGCTCTCCCTACTGAAAGAAGCTGTTTGCAGGATGGAGAAGTGCCTAATTGCTTGCTCCAGCCTTCGTGGTGCCCTGAGGTTCTTTTCTTCTGTGAATAAACATCAGAAATCCAGGAACGAATGGGAACATCAGAAGGGACACTTGCCCTGTTCCTCCTTAAGATGCAGTGTCATAGAGTTCTGAAGCTGCATTTGTTTTCTCTGCTGATCCCAAGTTGGCAGAACTGTCCCCCACAGGAGATCTGTACTGTTGCATACCGTCTAATCAGCGTGTGTTTTCCCCGGAACGAGTTTGCAACACTAGGGGTTTGTAGACTCGAGGTGTCACCTTGGAGGGCACATGAGGGCAGAGGAGCCATGCTCTGGGTCTTGAGGCATCTCTTTACATACGACAGTCCAGTCATTTGACTAGTACATTATGACAGGAGCAAAACAGACACAAATGGAAAGTGAACTGAGCTAATTAGGAAAGTCCGTTGCCTAGCTACTGGCCTGGCCATCAGCTGGTCCATTCAGGAAGGTTCCGAAGCAGGATGATCACCCCTGCTGACTTCACTGTAGTCAGGCTGCTCCTGCAGTTCTGGTCCAGTGGCTGGAGCTGAGGGCAGGCTGGTCTATCCTCAGCTTCTCATAGACACTGCCCTGGGGCAGGGCAAAGGCTCCCTTGGATGTTGTATAACCCAGTAGGAGCCAGGAGGGCCTGGGCAGCACTCAGATCTATAGAATCCTGCTTTACTTCTGAGAGCAGACTAGAGGCCTACCTAATGGGACCCTGAGCTACCTTGATTCCTTGCTCTGTTCTTTAGAAGTCCCAAGATGAGTTGGATTTAACTCAGTGATCAGTTGTATAAAGAAAGGGCCATGGCCCTTCTCTTTGGCTAAGGTTCCTGGGTGGATCTATTTTTCCTACCATGGTTCTCTTCAGAACAGAAGGGAGGTAATCACAGGATCCCCACTTTTCTCAGGAAGGCAGCTAGAAATTAATGTTCTTCTTTCTCAGGCATCTACTGTGTATCAGGCGCTTGACTGGCTTTTCTTCTGCTGCCTCCTCTAGCTCAGGAGAGGCAGGAATCTTTCACCTCAATGAACAGACAAGAACACCAAGTCACAGTGATACCTGTCCGGACAGCACAGCCAGTAGCACTAGGATCCAAACCCAGGTCACATGAGTCCACATCTGCAGCCACTCCTGCCTCAGTAGCTCTAGCCCAAAAAGGCTTCCAGAGGGCTTGGAGTGGCTGTCACCGAGAGCCTCTTCTTCTGATCCACTCCTATCCACTTCTCTATTTCTTATCATGTCTAGAATTGTCTGGGTCTGACTCCTGTCCCTCACTTTTTCACCAGGTAACTTTCATAAGAAAAACAAGAGGCCAAACTTGGTTACACATAAATACTAGGTTGTGGGACAGAGGGACAAAACCCATGCCCCTCTAACAGTCTGACATGGTGGGTTGTCACAGTGCTCATGACAGGCTTCAGTGAGAGCCAGCACCTGCTGATGCTGTGCCCTCTAAGCTAGGGTGATCGGATAGGGTAAACATGAAATATGAGTCCAGAAGGGTAGTGCCACAGAAGGGTAGTGCCAGACCGCCCTGGGCAGCCCAAGGCTGCAGACTCCGCTGAGGCTGCCTCAGGCCACCTCCCAGGTTCCTCTCAGAACTGTTTTCCTTTCTCATTCTGAGCAGATCAACATTTGCCTCAGAGCATCTTGTCTCTGGATGATGAGTTGTTTCTGTTTGTCACCATTCTTGCAGGAATATGGAGTGGGGGAGGGGAGTGGAATTAAATTTGGAGATCTAAGGAAAGAGCAGGCAGAAGCAGAGGTAGGTAGCTGGGCCTTGGGGAAAGCTGGTTCCTTGATCCTTAATCTCCACCATGAACATTGCTAGTGTAAATGATGAGTACCAGTCACTCACAACACTCTGGGTACAACCAACATGCCATGACGGCACAGCTTCCTGCTAGATTTTCCTTCTGGCCATGAAGTGATCACCCAGAGCATAGCACGGAGTCCGGTCAGGAAGTAGGTTTGGCCCACTCTAGAGAGCTGTCAAGATGCTAAGTGACTGGTATCTGAAGGTACTCCTGGGCATACCTTTGTCACCTCTAGCTTCAATTAGGTGGTTAATCCCATCTTCTGACAGCTTGCCAGCCCTGTGAGAAGAAGCTATGGTCACTTTGACTCTACTCATCTAGAAGACACTTTCCTAGCATTTACTATGTGACAGCTGCATGCTGGGCTCTAGAAATGTAAAGAAGAGAGCAGGGGTCTGAGGAGGCTAGAGCAGGTAGAATGGATGGCAGGAGAGAGCTCGGTGACGAGAAACAGCAATATTAGGTGCGTTGTGGTGGGTGTTGTGGTAGGTATGAAGGATAAAGTCCGATAGACGAGGAGGGATGTTGAGTCCCACTTCCAAATGGGGTAGAGCTTCTAGGAGAGCATAGAAAGTTGAGCCAAATGGGCCTTGTAAGATAATGACTTACCATATCCTTGGATAAGGGTTGACACGACACACGACACCCAACTCTGCAGAGCCAGGGACAAACTATCTATCCACGGAAGACAGGTCTGCATGGAACATTGACCCAGGGGCTCTTGGACAGTGACTTGGGCTGGATTAGATCCCATTTGGTTGAGGACTCACAGATTCTGGGCAGGCCTGTGGAGCCTTTTGGCAAGGATGAACACAGGTGAAGGTCAGCGCCAGTGGCTGGCTTACAGTCAGGGTTGAGAGCTAGAAAGGAGGAGTGGCCCTCAGCTAGGCTAGGACATCCTGCATGTCCACTTAGGAGCCAGGAGCTGCCTTTCTTGGCCCTGTTCCTTCTTTTCCGTTAACCCCAGGGCACCCTGATCCCTGTTAAGCATTGTCTAGGTAGGAAGCTCTGGCTTTTCCAGGAGGCTCAGCCCCTCACCCAAGCTCCACGGATCTTCCTCTGCAAGCGTCTTTGGCTGTGCTCTCAATTTTTCCTTCTCCTACACGTCTTCCTTAATATAGGTTTTTGGGCATGAGTCTCCTTATGTTTATCTGTCCATCTGTCTCCCTGGCCCTCCTTCCTTGGACTCCCCTCCCCAGCCCCCAATGATTGTATTTAGTTCCCATTGACTAGTGTCTGTCACCTCTCCCCTCACCTAGCCTGTGCCAGATTCCAGACACTCCATGCTCTGTGCTAAGTTTCACAAGTATCATTTCTTTTAGTTCTCAAAACAACCGTATTAGGCAGAGTCTTCTCTCCTCCCCCTAAGACGGCAGGCTTGGGGCCTGGGTACTGTTGCTTCCTCCCCCTAAGACGGCAGGCTTGGGGCCTGGGTACTGTTGCTCCTGCTGCTTCGGGAACTCGGCTCTTCCTGTAGGTCTCCATTCAGGCCTCACCTTGTCATTGTGATCTGAGCTGACCGTCCTGTTTGAATTAGTGCCCCTATGCCTCTTTTCTCTGTGTCTCCATAAAGCTCATACCATTGGGTATGCTATGTAAGCTGTTTGTCAGCAGTTTCTTTCCACTGGGATGGAAGATCCAAAAGGTAGGAGGGTTTGTCTATATTTTTCCTGCTCTTCCCAGCATGGAGGCACATAGTAAGTGTTCAGCTTTCCACTATGTAAATGATGATTCTAAGGCTAGTTGGGTCCACTTTGTAAATTCTAAGGCTAGTTGGGGATAAGACATTCACAGAGGTCTCATAGGCAGTTGGTAACAGAACCTAATTGGAACCTAGAAGTGTGACCTTTAATTTGTTCAAAGACAGTGGGGTAGGCAGAAACGCTGGTAATTTGGCTGATAGTTGCAATACTATAGGCCTTTAGATACAGGTCCCTTGAAAGCCATAGTGGCCAGCATGGGGGGGGGGGGGGCGTGTCTCAGGGAAACAGGGAGCTGGTAGGAGGGGTGCAGTCCTGACAGTTAGGAGCCTCCAATCCAGGGTGCTGAGGCCCACCTACCTCTCTAGCAGGCACAGCCAGTTCACACCAGCCATTTTCTGCTTGAGTGGTTTTGACTTTTGTTAGAATCCATAGCCCGTGTCCTTATGCCAAGGAGAGAGGAGACAGCCTCAGGCATGGAGTCCAGGACAAATCACTTCTAGCCCTCGGGTTTCTTTGTTTCCAAAAGCTGAAAGGGAGTTGACTTGTACAAACTTTTGAGGATTCAATGATTAGTCATTTTTAGATGTGGGGTGGGGGTGTCCCCCAGATATTACCTCTACTTCAGCTTGGTCGCCATTTTCTGGACTACATAGCAGATCCTAGGCATGTGCTGTGTTGAAGCTCGCTTATCCTACAGTGGTACTATGAAGTGGGTACTTGTACTGTCCCAGCACATAAAAAGAGAATGGCAGCAAGGGGACACCACTCACCTGACTGATCGTAAAAGACAACAGACACCCCAGTGAGGCTGCCAACTCTTTAGCTCCGCTTGGTCCTCAGACTGGCAGTACAGGGCTTGATGAGAGGGGGGCTCAAGCACAAATGACAGACCCATAGTACGGCTCATGGGGGCTGAGGTTTAAGCACAGGCTGCGACTTCTTGTAGGATGCCACTGCTATAGTTGCTGTCTCTTGGGATTTCTTTTGTCCGGGCAGCGTGAGTCAAGGGTCTTGTGGGAAATTAAACAGAGTATCCCTCCCTCAAGGATGAGACCCAGCAAAAAGCATCAGTTATACCAGCCAACCACTTAGGATTTGCCTGAGAGTAATGTAGAAGAAAGGAATACTGTAGGTCACTATAGGTCCTCAAGGGCCTGTACAACCTTATGGCTATTTATGGGACAGCTCTGTGCTTAAAAAAAAAAAGGCAAGGAGACCACAGGATTGGGGTTGTTTCTGCCCCCATGAAGGTGGTCTGGGCCTGCTCTAAGTGCCTATGGCAGAGGCAGCTGAGGAAGGCAGGCAGTGGTGAGGGTTGGACATCTCCCTTCTGCCTCTGCTCCCTGTGCTCAGCCCCTTGGCAGCTCTTTCTGACCTTGTTTTTCCACATCACTAATTAACCTCATGCTCATGCTCCCAGGTGGGCTGACTCTGCTGGCTAACGGTCCCTGAGAGAGAGAGAGAGAGAGAGAGAGAGAGAGAGAGAGAGAGAGAGAGAGAGAGAGAGAGAGATAGATCAGGTTTCTATGTCTCCTAGAAAAACTAGAAGTTCTGTTCCCACCCCTCAGTCTGATTCCTTCTGCTTCTGGAGCACAGGGTGGAGCCAGGACCTTGGATTGCCACAGTCACAACCTTCAGCAGCCTGTGTTGTCTTGGCAGCCCATATCTCAGGGGAGGAGATGTGAGGCCAGTAAAAGCACTTGAAATTTACTTTCCTGAGGAGAAGTAGGAAGAGCTGTAAACTGAGGAAAGTGTCTGTGGACCCTCCTCCTGTGCTCCTTCCTTGCTGTTTATGATCAGCCCATCCTATTGAGCATAAAGGAAGGCACGTCACAGGGTATGAGGGAGACCTGTCCTATGAAGTTACACACCCTCATGCCGATGGGACAGGCTCAATAATCCGGGCCTCTGGTCCTGGGCCTGGGAAGTGACTCTGCCCAGGAGATAGTAAAGATGATATAAGGGTGTAAAGGGAATGCACAGACCAAATGATTTTTGGTTCACTTCTGGTTCTTACCTGCTCTGGGCAGTGTGGCTCCAGAATAGGCATGGAACTTCTCTGAGCCTTGGTTCTTTTTATGTGAAGTGGAAAGATGGAATCTGCCTTCTGTGTCACTAAGATCGAAGGCAGTGACACATATAAGGTGCCTAGTAGTTCTAGGAAGAGGACAGATGGTGAATTTCATGTCCAAAATTCCTTCCTTGACTTACTTCTACCCCAGAGGCCTGGGGATATAGATTCTGGCCTGGTTTTCCATATTCCTTATTTTTCACTGGTATCTTGCACTGCTTCCTCCCTTTTACTGTAGGCATACAGAAGGAAAAGGCCTGCCAGGCAGACCTGACTGTTCATTGGGTGGGGATAAGGACGAGGTCAGGTAGGAACTGGAGCAGGGCAGGCATGGAGTTGTGAAATGGACTTCCCTCAGCTGCCTGTATAGGTTCAGTCCTCCTCCCATGGGGGAAGGCAAGCCCCATCCACCAAGCAGGAGCAGGAGCAGTAAAGACAGGAGGCTAGACCTTGACAGTAAGCGTCTTGACAGTGCTGAATGAAATGGAATGAATAACAGATGAAGGCTCTGTCATCGGTTATTACATTGTCATCGGTGTTATTACACATGAATCTCTTCTCCATTCATAATGGCTGGCCACTTAGTCCAGCCATTCCTCTGCCGAATTCTGCTGTCATCGTTTTAGCTGAGTTCCCCATGGCTGTCAGATCATCTGACACACGTCTGCCGCCATTCTGATCCTGATAAGTATAGATCATTTGACTTTGGAGCTCAGCATCCCAGCTAACATCAGGGAGACATTGGTTGTTCTGAGAAAGCCTACCTGTCTCCTGTCATAGTCATATATGTTCCCCTTCCTGGATTGACTACCTAGGCAGAAGGTGATTCTAGGTAGTCGGTGGGGTCACAAAGGTCAGTCATAAAAGTCAGTTGGCAGAAAGAGGTTATTCCTTACAGCTTTGTCTCTGGACATCCCTTAAAGTAATGGACCATTACCTTGAGTGTGTATCAGGATTTAGGAAACTGTATGGTTTACTAAAGTACTTCTTTGACTCTGTCCCCTTCCAGTTTCTCATTCAATAGATTTGTGTGGCTGGAATTTGCATTTCTAACCTGTATCTATGCACCTGGTGCTTCTGGTTTAGGCCTCCGCTTCAAGAGTCTGATTATTGCAGCTGTGGTATGTGGCGTACAGGTCACCTGAGAGCTTATGAGGAAAGTGGGAGTACTGACCCTTCCCTAAACCTTCCAAGTCAACCACACTTGAACAGGGTTTTTACCTGGTTTGTCCACACACCACAATTTGAGAAGTATTAAAGTATGAGATGAGCAGTGCCATAGTAGGCAGGGCCAGACAGCTATGGTGTCCTGACTTGTGGTTTCCAGACAAAAGCAGCCTCTGTCTTCTGGGCACCCTGGCAAAGATTAGGAAGCATTGCCCTAGAGCAGTAGAGTGGCTCTCAACCTTCCTAATGCTGAGACGCTTTAACACAGCTCCTCACGCTGTGGTGACCCTCAACCATAACATTATTTTGTTGCTACTTCACAATGTAATTTTGCTACTGTAATAAATCATATATCTGATGTACAGGATATCTGATATATGACCCACAGGTTGAGAACCGCCATCCTAGAGCATCAGTACTTATAGATCCTCTTATGTCTCTACCTTAATCCTACCCTTTGACTAGCAATGGGCTAATAACCGCTATGCTTGCGTTCTATGAGTAGAGGTCACTGTTCCCAATGAGGCCAACTATTGCTGACTTGACAGCCATATCCTATTCTGGCCTACAGGTGGTAGCCTTTGCCTCTCTCTTCTTCATCTTGGTCTCCATTACCACCTTCTGCCTGGAGACCCACGAGGCCTTCAACATTGACCGAAATGTGACGGAGATCCACCGTGTAGGGAATATCACCAGCGTGCGCTTCCGGCGGGAGGTAGAGACAGAGCCCATTCTTACCTACATCGAGGGTGTGTGCGTGATGTGGTTCACTCTAGAGTTCCTGGTTCGCATTGTGTGCTGCCCTGATACACTGGACTTTGTCAAGAATCTGCTCAACATCATCGACTTTGTGGCCATCTTGCCCTTTTACCTGGAGGTAGGATTGAGTGGCCTGTCATCCAAGGCAGCTCGAGATGTTCTGGGTTTCCTGCGTGTGGTGCGCTTTGTACGCATCCTGCGGATCTTCAAGCTCACACGCCACTTTGTGGGGCTACGCGTGCTAGGCCACACACTCCGGGCCAGCACCAACGAGTTCCTGTTGCTTATCATCTTCCTGGCCCTGGGTGTGCTCATTTTTGCCACCATGATCTATTATGCTGAGCGAATTGGGGCCAGGCCATCTGACCCACGGGGCAATGACCATACCGACTTCAAGAACATCCCCATCGGTTTCTGGTGGGCTGTGGTCACCATGACAACACTTGGCTATGGGGACATGTATCCTAAGACATGGTCAGGAATGCTGGTGGGTGCGCTGTGTGCGTTGGCTGGTGTGCTAACCATTGCCATGCCAGTGCCTGTCATCGTCAATAACTTTGGTATGTACTACTCCCTGGCTATGGCCAAGCAGAAGCTTCCCAAGAAGCGAAAGAAGCATGTACCACGGCCACCCCAGCTTGAGTCACCCATTTACTGCAAGTCTGAGGAGACTTCACCCCGGGACAGCACCTACAGTGACACCACCCCCCCTGCCCGGGAAGAGGGTATGGTCGAGAGGAAACGAGCAGGTGAGTAGAGCTCAGGATCCCTTTCCCCCATGTAGTCCCTTGAAATTTGGGTCTGTGCTATATTGTGCAAGCTTCACTGTGTGTAAGATGAGCTTCTGGGAGGGCAAAATGTTAAGACCAACTTCTGGTCCCATGGTTTCATGATCTTGGTGAACACCAGTGTTTGTGGAGTGAGCTATCCTTACAATGTAGGATATTCGGACAGTATATGGGGACTGTATGTTAGAAAGACTGGTTTCTAGTCCCTTCTTGCCAGCCTTGCTTTGTTCCCAGAAGCCAGTTCTTTCCCCTCTGGACACAACATATCAATGGGAATGACATATCAATATCCTACTCTACTCTGATGAGACCCAAATGGGTGGTGGCTCGGCCACATTTTGAGAAACTAGAACAAATGCTGGTGCTGATATGATTAGGCAGAGAGTAGGGCAGCTGTTCCTCCAAGGTGCATTGACACATGAGTCACCTCTTTCCCAACATTCACGTCTGCTCTCTCTTGGCCTAATAGCTGTGATAACGTAACAGCAGTGGGAGGCTGCCTTCTGTTCGGTAAAGCTGGAGTGAGTCCTGGGCTCACAGCTTGACATGGATAGAGGGGAACCAAGGAAGAAGTAGTCCAGGATCTTTATAAGAGGCAAAATGGAAGGAGCTGGTGTTGGTGTCCTGAGAGGAGTAAGATCGAGCATCAACTTCTGTCTTTCCATGGAAAGTCGACTCAAGAAAGCTCGCCTGTTCTGGGTCAGGAGACAAAAAGGAAAATCAGCATAGTACCCAACAACATGGGAGGAGGTCAGAAGACAGGAAAAGCACTATCAGATTCAATGGGCAGGTTCCCAGGGATTGTAGACCAAGGCTGGAACGTGACTGGGTATCAGGCACTGAGGCTGGGCTCAGTAGAGCTGAGAGACTGAGGCAGCAGCTCCTGGTTAAACTCTAGAAGTGGGACTAGTTCTCTGGAGAGGGGCCTGAGTTGAGACACTTTACCGGTGACCTCGCTTGTGTTGGGGCTAGTTGCTCTCTGGGATTAACTAGGGTCTGGATCTTCCTTGATAAAGACCTTGATAGAGAAGCTTCCTTCTGTTTGCACTACTACAATAGTGCCCCTTTCTGTTAGGAATCTAAGATGTGTTCTGAGGTCCAGTCAGAGCTCAGAGAAGATCCTTATGACCAATGCACAGGGTCTTAGGTAATCTCCTAGATGTGCATAGCATGGAGGCCCTTACCCTGTTTAACTGGCCACACTGAGATTTTTTGTGGCCAATGCCAGAGTCACTGGCTTAGGCCAGGTAACTCTACCACATAGAGTCAGGGCCATAGTGACTGTGCCGCTCTCCAACAATGGCAAGGTGGTCCCCACAGGGAAGACTTGAATTGGAACCTCTTGCTTTTATCTTTGCAGACATAAGAGAGTCCTGCCCTAAGCCCTTCAGCATGGCCTGGGTGCCCAAGGAAAAGAATAATTGTCTTAAGTGGTGCAGAGAGAAAGCCAGAGACACTTCTGAGTATGTCTGGCACTAGAGCCACCACCCATTATCCCTACTAGCCAGGTACTCTCCGAGGAATGCAGACTCATCAAGAGCCTACCTGAGCCAGACCCGAGGGGAAATAAGAATCTGTGCCTGCCAGGATTGATCTCCTGGGACATCGTCACAAGCCTGATTGGGAAGTAACTGCTGCTGTAGGATGTCTGAGCTGTGGTCCAACCCCCAAAGGAGGCTCTAAGCTAAAGCTGAGAGAAGATCCCTCAGACCAAGCACAGGCATTCTGCCTTTGCTTCTTGGACCTGGGATCTGAAACCCCAAGTAGTTCGCTTTAGGAAGGCCCCAGCAACCATCTTCCTTTCTCTCTGTTCCCCTCCAGACTCTAAGCAGAATGGCGATGCTAATGCGGTGCTGTCTGATGAGGAGGGAGCTGGCCTCACCCAGCCCCTGGCCTCGGCCCCCACCCCTGAAGAGCGTCGGGCCCTGAGACGCTCAGGCACACGAGACAGAAACAAGAAGGCAGCTGCTTGCTTCCTGCTCAGTGCTGGGGACTATGCCTGTGCTGATGGCAGTGTCCGGAAAGGTATGGCTCTGGGCTGGGCAGGTGGGGAGCCCCCCTCCCCCGAGCTGAGTCTTCCCACCCTCTCCACAGAGCTTGAGGTCTCCCCCTCCCCTGAGCCCAGGGCCACCATCTCCTCTGCCGTGGATGCGCCCTCGCTTTGAGATTGGGTATCCTAAGTTGCCAGTGTCTAGATTAGAAAGGTCTCTAGCATCCCCTATGGAGCCGCTCCCTCAAAGGTATCCACCCAGCACTAGACATATGAGGAGACTCTATCATCTCCCCTACTCTGGCCCTTGCAGCAGCCTTCAGGCCTAGATCACAGGGTCATACCAGCCACTTCCCTAGTCCTCCTAAACGCGCCCAAGGAAGCAGACTCAGAAATTTCAGGTCTTAGGTCTTCAGAGATCCTACACAGGCCCTGTCTCTCCAATTTTTCACTGGGAGGCCTGGATCCTAAGGTAGACTGACCCATATCTGCAAGCTGCTAGGGTGTGATGGTCATGGGACAGAGTCAGGGGTGGCTATGAGTAGTGGGCAGGGAGAGTGGTTCTCCCTGAAGAGTAACCTGAAGTATCCTCAAAGTTAGTGGAGCAGCCCCCTTCCTACACGGCAAGGGAGGCTGGAATTCTATCATCATGCTCCCAGTAAATGGCAGAGACTGTGGGGCTGTGCAGCTAGGGACTCGTAGCCTTAAGGGAGAGAGGGAAGCAGAAACCATTAGGATGATAAGGGCCAATGATGGCTGAGAAGCACAAGGCTCAAGACCAGACCCTTGTCCTCCCTGTCTTCTGATCCCACTTGACCTCGCCTGTCCTGTATCAGAACCTCCCCTGACATCCTGCCTATTTCCAGGAGAAGCTGTGATTCTCCCTAAACAAATATCACCACCAAGTTCTCCCTCTGGCTGCTCCCTAACTAATTAGGTTCCCTACACTCAACTTCCCACAGTCTCAAGGCCCAGGCTGAGACTGGTTTGAGTCCGTCAAGGGTAGTGGTTGTTGCAGGAATAGCCCATGGTGCTTCTGAACCTTAAAAATGGCTCCTAGCTACCCAGTCCAGGTAGACTCCTGGGGCACCTTCCCATGTGATTCCTAGGCATCCTGATTGGATAAGCTCTGAAAGGTGGGCATCCAGCTTTGCTGGGTACACGTCTTACTGAATAACAGCAACAGGAGCAGTGGTCTGGCAACTGGAAGGAGATGGAGCAGAGACTGCAGCTAAACAGCTAAATGGCTATCAGTAGAGAGTACTCAGGGCCTATATGACCTCACCTGACAATCCTGCACTCCAGTCTTCAGGCCCTGGACATGTCTTTCTCTCTTTGCACCTCAAGAATGCAACAATTCTACTGTATCCTCTTTTACACTTAGAGAGCCGTGCTCAGGCTACAGCCTGCTAAGAAACGGTGTAAAATGTATCCTCTACTCCTGTGGAGGACCTTAGAGCACAGAGCTGGAGGATGAACACCCTGGCTTCCCTTGTGCTGTGAGGTGCTTGATAGAAGCAGGGATGTGGAAGAGACCATGGGAGTACAAGTCAGGAGAGCCCTGACAGCAGGTGCTCCTACAGGTACAGGTTCATGCAGAAGAGCCTGCATCCCTCCACTTTGCCTCCCTGGGGTGCCTTTGGGGCTCATCTGCTCTATTTTCAAGATGCTTCCACACTGCTTCTTGGCAACAAGCATGTAGCTCAGCCAATTAGAGTGACCTTCGAGAGGGAACAGGTGGGTTGCTGGGAAACAGGGCCTGCTAAGCAAGTGTGGTAATTAATATCACCAAACTCCCAGTACGCACTTAACAACTTTCCCCACGCCACACTTCTCTGCATTTACCTAGACCTAGGACAAAGAGAGGGTGAGCCCAGGTTTTTTCCAGCCATCAAACTGACCCCATCACTAACCAGTAGTTTCCAATGAGCCAGGAGTACATGTGACACCTCACTGGGGAAAGTAGGTGCTGGAAGCTGTGGGGTCTCTGTGCAGCTGGACCACCAAAGAGCTGGAGGGGAAACAGGACAGGGCACAGGTCCTATGGTCTGCCCTCAGAAGTCCAGGAGATTGTCAGGAAGCTACTCCCAGCAAGGAGAGATCCCTCCACCTCAGTCTGAGGCTACCCAGTAGAGTCTCTTGAAGTAGCATGGAGCTTCCTTGATGCTCCCCTTTGACCCATGTGCCTTTTCTTCACCAAGGCTGTGAAAAGTCCCGGAGTCTAAACAACATAGCTGGAGCGGCTGGAACCAGTCTGGGGCTGTCTCCACTGGCATCGCGGTACAGCTCACCCTATCCTCCGAGAAAGCTCCTGCTCTCACACCCCTTCTACCCTCTCACCAGCCCCCCACCTGGCCACTCAGGTCCTTAGCCACACCCCTGGCCTTCCTCAGCTCTGACACTGGGACACACATCTAAGCTGGCATATTTACATGCCACCCCAGCCTCTGTCCCTCCTGAGGTCTGAGAGAACAACAGACAGGAACTTCAGTCAGAATGGAGAGTTTGAGTCCCTGAACCAGACCTACACAGCACCAAACTCCCTTAAATGTTCAGCCATGGAGCCTGTATGCAAGGTAGAGATACCCACAGGGCTCCTCCCTCATAGCCAGTCTCCTGAACCATTGGGCCTGGCACACTCAGGACTCTGTCTCTGGGTTTTGCCTCCAGTTCAGGATCTTATAGGCCTGGCCTTGGTACATGGAGTATCTGACGCTACTCATGTTTGCCTGTGAGTCATACCTACATTTGTATTTTAATCACAGAAATTTCATTTGCATTCCTTATGGCCTTTAGCTAATAACCAAACAGCTTGTCTGTCTGTCTGTCTATCCACCCCATACCAAGATCAGCAGGTTACAAGGCTGTCTCGCAGGGCATCTCTGCTGGCATAAGGGACATTTGACTGCTTAAAACAGCAAGCCTGTGGCTAGAGCTGTCCTGAGAATAGGACCTGGTGTTTCCCAGCTGTGACATGGGGCACAGGTGGGAGTTCCTAGAATCTAAGCCCCAGGCTTGGTGCAAGCCCTGGGCAGGGTGTCTGGGTGCAGGGAGGCCGTCCTCCCTGGGGCCTGTGCCCAGATTCAGCGGGTGACACCCTGCGGCCCACCCAGCATCCCATCTGTGCCCCGAGCTGCAGCATCTTTCCATACTGCTCCCTCTGCTTCCGCGACAGTTTGCTCCCTCTCCCTCTCCCTCCGATTCCCAGCCCTGCCTCTGAGTCACCTGCCACTCCCACCCAGCCTCTGCTCTGTATTCCTGCCAGAACCAGAGACTCATCTAATTTCTATAATTAAGTGTATTCATTTACCTAACGAGCCTGGGAGCACAACAGGTTTGTGAGTCATTGGGTGAGCAGGGGTACACCTTGCACAGGGCCAGCTGAGGGGAAGTGAGGAGACAGAAGCTCTGCTGCCCACACCTGCAGCTGACCCACCTGCTCACGACAAGCCCCTTCCTCAGCCTGGGGCTAAAGAATGAAAGCCTTGGCCACAACATTTCCTGTTTCACCTGATGGGAATTGACCTGACAGCAGGGCCACCGCGTGCCTGGCAATTTTAGAGTCAGATTATGCAACTTTGAAAAGGGAGTGACTAAGGAAGGCCCATATTTGCTCCCTACAGGGTAATCAAGAGATCTGGTGAAATAGCTCTGGGGACCTGGCAGGAGACTAGGACCAAGGAGGGCAACTCAAAAGGTGGCCTAGGCTTAAGTATAAGATTGTTTCCAGGGGTCGGCGTGCAAAGCATGTGACAAACATGTCTGTCAGCACTGAGCAGACACTAGAAGACCCTCTGAGAAGGTCTGTGAGAACAGGCCCTGGGACACTGTACTTGAGCTGTGCTCTATAGGGCCTGCTGCCACTTGCTCTCAGAGTGAGATGTCTTTTGATATAAGGAGATACAGAAGGGTATCTTCTGTGGGTAGGGAAGCCTGTGGGGTAGAGTAAGATGCTGAATCTGAATGCAGTTCCTCGTGGCAGGTTCACCCCACCCAGCAGGGATTCTGGCACCAGGAGACTATGGTCTGACAGAGACACAAGGAGCCAGGTGTCCAGTTGAGCGGTCCCACAGCTATTTTTCTCTGACTTGCCGTTCTGGTTCGGGAGCTGAGGCAGCTATTTCTGTGGCATCCCTCAAGTTGTCAGGAGCCCAAGTTTCCACGGCACCCACCGCCTCCTCCCCTCTTCCCTCCTACAGGGATGGGCATGCTCATAGCACCCCTGTGGGGGGCACAGATGTCCCTGGGCAACACAGTGCGTCTGCCAGGCTGAAGCCCCCAGTGCTTTGTTGGAGAGATGGGCTGCTATTCATGCCCCTCCCCCCATCTCCTGGTTCAACAGGGAAGAAACAGAGGCCCACTTGATGGAAGAACTAGGTAGGTTATCTGCCCTTAGCTACCTCAGGACTTTTGTACTTGCCCAGGGTCCTAGGAAAGAAGGAATCCATCACTGTCAGAACCTCCGTTTATACTAGTCTCTGCCCTAATGGTAGCCTATACAGCCTCAGTCTCATCCAGGCCTCAAATATTCTTCACTAGCAGAAATGTCTCTACAACCCAGACTCTGAGGACACAGTTAATATTTCCATGGGTCAGACTTGGAATTGGATCTGTTGCTTTGGCTTTTAGAAACTTGGCCCTGTAGCTGGGGGCTGGGCCCCTTCTTAAAGGGCAAGCAGGCAGTCCAGGGACGAACTCTTAGCTTTACTTTCCAGTTGTGCCAGTACTACTGACAACCCTAGAGTTAGCTTCACAGCCCAACCTTTAAGACCCGTGGCTGTGACAGAGCACCGGTGGGAAGGCGACTACAGCAAGAGGGATGGTGGGTACTGGCTCAGACTGCCATCCAGAAAGTATCTAAAAGAGCAGGGCTCTAGCCAGTCTCCCTCTGAAGCTCCTACACCATCCCTGGTGAGTTATGTAGGTTAGATTCCAGCATAAGACTCCTAGAAAGAATCCCCCCAACTATCAGAGGACCCCCAAGGGCAGAGAACATAGAAACCATTGACAAAAGACAAAAGCCACCTGAGGTCATTCTCTGCCCAGGGCATCTTAAGGTGACCTGTATGTAGAGTGCCCAAAGTCACTCCCCTTTTCCTTGTGAGTAGGGACCAATGGCTGGGTATTTCTGAATGTACACAGATAGATCACTGTTAGGAAAACAGGGCAAAGGGTAGCTCTGTCGTGTCCTCAAAAATGGAGCATTGAAGAATCTTAGGCTTGCTCTTGTGGTTTCCGAAGGGATACAACTCAGAGGCCGGAAGTCTAGAAGGCTAAGGGGCGGTGTTTAGGGAGGAGGGTTGGGGACAGAGCCTTAAGGAGATGGTAACAGGTCACTCTCAGATGAGAACATGTTTTTAGGGGGAAAAAAAGAAGAAGAAGGGGGGAAAAGCTTTTTACATGCCAGGGAACCCCAGAGTTGAATGTCAAATGACATGCCCACCTTTAACTGCAAACCTAATAGCTATAGTAGTCAGTCTGGGAGCCTGAAACTTCCACCACACTATTAGCCCAGTCTCCCTAGCTATCTAGTCAGTGCCACCACTGGAAAATAGGGGAAAAGACTCAAGCCTCGAATATCTGAAGCTGAGGGTGTGGGTTTTCTTAGTAAGATGCTGTATGCCAGCTTGGCATGTGCCCTCTGCCCATCCCCCACACCGTGCCCCAGGACTCTACTATCACTAGGAAGTCGGGGGTTGGGCGTGACATGGCTCCACACTCTAGAGACATCTTCACTTGCTCCTTGGGAAAGTGGGATTGTCCATGGCGGTAAGGGCAGATGGAGCTATTTGGGATAGAACACAGATTGAGTAGAGAACAGCTGGAGTGGTTGTCCATAAGCCATAGTCCACATCAGGAATTTTCCCCACTGCCTCTTGCTAAGCTATATAGAGTTTGCTATGGTTCCTCTCCCTGCTGCACTAGAACTCTGAAGGCCTGAGATGGCAGTAGTTCTTCAGCATTGCCTGGTCTCCATGGCCTGGAGGTGGGTTGGCAGAGGAGAGATGAAGGGCTCACTCCACTCCTGGACCACCCCAGCTCTTCCTTGCCTCTTAGCCTGGGTGCCCTGTGCCTTCCAGCTCTGTTCTTGGCTATTCCTTAGCCCGCAGCCTGTGGGTCAGAGGATGGCTGGCTTCCTTCTAACTTCTCGTTTTTTATTTTTATTTTTGTTTCTCCTTTTCTTTTGCTGAACTCTTTACCCCGCCCCCTGCCAGAAGGCAATGTTGAACCGAAAGCGTGCGTCCCAGTGTCTCACACCTGTGCTCTTTAAACACAGAGACTTGCCAAGACACCCTCTCGTCCAACTATGCCCACGCTGAAGTCCTCACCCTCTCTTAGAGCGGCACCAACGTGAGAAAGACAGACAGACAGACAGACAGAAAGCCAGAGACTTAGGAAAACTCTGGAACCCAGGCACGAATCTTTTGCTGGAAAAGACACAGATATCCTTGTTTGCACAAGACTGGTGGAAAAACCTCCCATGCGACTCTCAGGGCCCAGAGCCATCTGGGTCTGATACTCTGTTCTACTGTACATTGAAGAGACATATATGCACATATAGTATCTATATTCGTACATACTATATACTCTTGTGTGTAGTGCACGTGCTACTGGTGGTCTGTCTTCATCGTTAGGCTATGTCTCCCAAGTCCTCTTCCCACCCTGTTTCCCCTCCTCCCTTCCTTCACGGATTGTTTCTTCTGATCATGTGTATGGGATGTCCCAGGAAAAGTGTACCTGGGATCTGCCCCTCCAGCTGGGTGGTTCCAGGTTGCTCTCACTTGGGGATGTTTCCCCTGCCAGCAGGTGGCCTGTTGAAGTCAGTTGAAGGCAAGATTGCCCTCTAGGATCACTGCTTCACTAGCCCAACCCCACCCCAGATTGGGGTTCTACCTCCCACCCCACACCCCGGTTTGTGGGGCACTTCTAGGGGCTCTTTTGCAGCCTCTGTCACTCCTTCCAGCGCCCCTTCTGTGTCCGTGACAGGGGGGAGTTTCATTTCTTTTGTGTGTCTCCTTTGTCCATTTCTTTTCAACGATGCTGCTGGGCAGATGGAAGGGGATCTGTTTGCCCATCTGGCTCAGGGGTCTGAGAAGGGGACGCCTTGGGCAAGAGGAGACCAGTTGCAATACTGTACTTCCTGGCCAGTGGCCAGAGGATGCGTGCAATAGCAGAGACCAGGTGACCCCTTCAGCCTCGGCCTCTGCCCCTCCCTCGGCCCTTCCTGCCCACCCTTGGTATTGGTCAGTCCTTTTTCTAAAGCTGTCCACTTGTGTGTGTCTGAGGCACGCCTAGGCTGGGCCCACTGTGCCCTGTCTGCATGCCCTCAACTGTCATGCTGTGCTCGAGTACCAATAAAGACATCTGAGTGTCCTGCTGCTCCTCTGTGAGCATCTGCCTCTCTTTTCTGACTGGGGGTCTGGAGGGGGGACTTCTCTGCGTTCCAACGAAGCTACCACCTGTGTCTAAGGAATGCAAGCACACCTGAGCCCAGGGACCCTCCCTGTAGCTCAGCTCCTGCATTTTACAGCTAGCAGGCAATTCTCTAAAGTGATCTGCGGGAATGAAATTAACTCTAAACCTCTGGTTTCCGGCTGTGTCCTCACAACCTGCTACTCCCACCTGAACCCACTGTAACATGAAACAAGTCTTCCTTGTTTTGGGAAGTACACTGCGTGCCTGCTTGTTTATATAGAGACCTCCTTCTCCCTACAGCTCCATCAGCCTAAATGGGCCAAGGCCCTAGGGAGGCCAGCCATTGCAATGACTGTATGATAGCTGATGGACTGAAGCCAACACAAGACTGGTAACACAACCATGAGCCTCTTGGGGATGGAAAGTGAACATACTTTGGGTACATGGACTAGGAAAGTGCCAAGTTCTGGTACACTGGAGACTCTCACTATTTCTAACATCCCCACATAGGAGTATACCCAAGGCTGGCTTATGGATGTACATACAGGCCTGCACCTACTCAGAAGGACCCCATGCTGGGTTTAGGGCTCTACTGTCATCATCATAGTTGCCTTAGTTGGGGTTTCTATTCCTGCACAAAACATCATGACCAAGAAGCAAGTTGGGGAGGAAAGCATTTATTCAGCTTACACTTCCACATTGCTGTTCACCATCAAAGGAAGTCAGGACAGGAACTCACACAGGCTAGGAACCTGGAGGCAGGAGTGGATGCGGAAGCCATGAAGGAATGCTGCTTACTGGCTTGCTCCCCCTGGTTTTCTCAGCTTGCTTTCTTGTAGAACCCAAGACTACCAGCCCACAGATGGTACCACCCACAATGCCCCCCCCCCTTGATCACTAATTGAGAAAATGCCTTACAGCTGGATCTCACGGAGGCCTTTCCTCAAGGGAAGCTCCTTTCTCTGTGATAACTCCAGCTTGTGTCAAGTTGACACAAAACCAGCCAGTACAATGGTAGAGTTACTAATCTTCAGCAAGATCTATGGTTTCCTTTGTGCTAGGCTCTATAAATCGTATGGCCAGGTCTAGGTGTGTGTTCGAGACACCTTCAGCCTCACTCTGAGCATAAACTGAGTCACAGGAGCCTCCGTTTAGTTTTGATCTCCCACTGATTAGCTAGATAACTTGGGAGCCACTCTTTAAGTTTGTTTTTGTGCCTGTAAAATGATGGTGCCTGTTCCAAACATGGCATTAACAAGCCTGGCCCAGGGTCAGGTGTCTGCATACAGCATGCAGAAGACAGGAGATCTACAATAAATGCTAGCTCCCTCCTCACCCTTGCCTTTGGCTCAGGCTTTTTTTCTGCAGATTTCTTCATGTCCAAACATACTCAGAAAAGGACAAGAGCACACCCAGAGCTGTCTAGGGCAGTTCAGAATGGCAGGGTGAGGACCACGGGGCCCAGGGGAAGAAACAAACAAGATGAAACCTATTCCTCAAGGAGCACAGAAAACCAGCCTCGAGCTGGGGCCAGCGGCAGAGGCAGGGCGGTGGCAGGCGGCCAGTTGTCAATTAAAGATAAAATCTCTCCTCCAACTGGAGGGCAGATAGGGCTGTGCCCTCCTCCCGTCCCCCAAGAGAAAGCCATTTGCAGCCAGGCTGCTTGGAGAAGCTTGGCCAGGCGATAATGGGATGGGATGTACTGCTGACTCCCTAATGACATTACGCATCAGGGCCCACATCCAGAAGAGCTGTTTTTTAGTTTAGCTGGGTTTTTTGTTTTGTTTTTTAACATAAATATGAAACCATATTTACAGGGCTAAGAACCTAGCAAACAGCACAGGAGTATTGGATGCCAGAAACATCCAGAGGGAGCCTAAGGGGATGTAGCTGGGATGCACAGTGACACCTTCAGAACTCTGGAAGAGACAGATGTACTTGCCCTTCCACCTCAGAAGCTGCATCACACAGAACGACACACTCTAGGCTTCGGCTGTCCCTGGGGCCAAAGTTGAGTCCTAACTTGGGGGCTGCCTTAGAGAATGGAACACCCATGTTGGTGTGGGCCTTTGGAGTCAGAGGGGTCTGTTACTTCCTAGTCCTGGGTGGCTTAGGCTGCCAGAATCTCCATTCGTCATTGTCTAACAGGAGTAAGAGTGGTACACTGAGCTATAGAGGAATGACACAAGGTGATGCCATGAATATAATCATTGCTTACTGAGCTGGCCAGGTAACCAAGTGGGCAAAGGCACTTGTTGCCAGGCCTGACAACCTGCTCTGATCCCAAGGACTCACAAGGTGGAAGGAGAGAACTGACCCCTGCAAGTTGTCCTCGGACCTCTACATGCACACAAATAAATAATTAAAACATTGCACTTAAACAAATATGGATGGGAGGTTACCATGGCGCAACATCTACCACCAGCAGCAGTTTGGTTTGATGCCTTCACTTTTTCAAAAGAAGTGCCATGAATTAACCTCCTCTCATCCAGGCCTGTTCTTTTAACAAAGGAGTTAAGGGAATAATTGGCAAACAGCACACATGTGTTTCGCCTGAGACATGCGTGTAATGCTCATGGAAATGCATTCGGAGATTGGTGTGACAGTTTGCTCCACCGAGAAGAAAATACAGCATGGCATGTAAGGCCATACATTCAAATTCACAGTCCTGTAAGAAGCGAAGCTGAAATTCAGGCCCAACTACACTGCTCTATGGTCTCAATGCCTCTAAACCAAATAAAGCTCAGGAGGTAAAACCCCTGGGGTGGAGCTTTTAATGTTTTTCACTTCCTTAATCGAAATTGATATCTTTAGCAAGATAAGAAAACTCATGTCTGAGTAAACACACACACACACACACACACACACACACACACACACACACACACACACACACACACACAGACACACATCCCCCCACACACACACCTTATTTTTGTTTCCTTCACAAATGTAGTGGAAAAAAGATGTTAGAAAATATCACACATCAACTCAGCAGGAAAGCCTCATCGCCCACCTTCGCTGCATTTCACTGTCCTCCAAGAGGTGGCGCTGTGAACATCTGATCAAGATCTTCCAGGCCTTTCAAAATCAAGCTTTCTAACAAAATGACCAAAGATTAGGAACAGACCACTCTATAGGCTGAGGGGAATGCCATTCCTAGAAGGATGTGGAGACACCGGTAGCCAAGTGCTTGCTGTGGGAAGAATTTCTGCCTAGTGTGCGAGGTGGTTAGACCTCTGACCGAAGGCTGACTCAGCTGGAGCAGATCCAGAACCTAGAGATTCTGGGAAGACTCAGATGAGCTCTTTTCCTGATGTGACTTTTCCAAATTCCTGCCATGGCAAAGAACATCTGTGACACTTCTAGTCAGCAGGGACTCAGTAGACTTGGGTTGTCATGTGATCCAGCACTCACCACCAGAGATCCCTGTGGCATTGTCACAGTGAAAACTTTCTCGTTGGAGCTCCAAGCCCTTTGGCACAATAGTAGTCACACACTAGCTGGATGTGAGCTAGCCCAGTCCCTGGGGACTGAAGTAATCATCCTCGGGCCCCAAAGAGCATGCATTGCTCCAGAGGACTTCAAGGACTCTTGAGATCTAGCTGTCTCTTAAGTACCCCAGTTGTACCTCCCCCTAGGTGTCTGCTTGCCTTTCCAGGGACTCCAGGGAAGGGCACAGTTAAAGTATTTACTAGAGTCATTAGGGATTAGATTACTGCAAACTGCAGAGTCCTGCTTTGGTTGACTTTGGGTTCCTGCTACCTAATGCAACAAGCCTTCCTAGGTGACCTTACCTACTCAACATGCTTTAAACATTTGCAGCATGCTGATGACACTTCTAGTCCAATTTCAAAAATCCCCTCTCATGTCTGTTAGGCATTCAGCAAGCACACGGTGGCTCGCCTTCATTCCCATGCTGTTCTCAACAATGTCATAGCACCTTTCCTGTTACTCCACACAGGCCTTTGACTTCACCCTCTACCTTCCCTCCCTCTCTCTCTGCACACACCCTAAGGCTGGCCAGAAGCTGGACAGCAGAGCGGCTCCATCATCTCACCTTCTCACTACATCACTCACTCAGTTCTTAAACACTAAACTCTTAAATGCCTGTGCTACGCCCTGGGGAAAGGGAGTGAACAGGAGTCCTGCCTCTGTGGACCTTGTGTGCTAGAGGAAGACACAGGCCAAACATTCTTCTTTTCTGGCTTGGAAATGTATCTCAAATGTCCTCTTCCTGCTCCCTTCCAAAATCAGTGCAGTTGTGTCTGAGGTCCCCATCCTTTTGCAAGAGGTGCCTCCCAGTTGCCCCTGTGACCCTTGTGACCCCTCAGCTCTTCCATAATCATCACTGGTCTGCACCAGAGAGAAGCTTCAAATGGAATCAAGATCCTGTTCCCCTCGGAACCCTTGGTAGCTTCATTCTCACTGCACTTCAAGTCCAAGTCCAAGCCTGCAGGGAGCCGGGCGGGGCTTGTAGCATGGCTGTTTCTCAGCCCTTGTCCCTACCCCACCCTGCCCCCACCTCTGCAGACTCCCCTCACTTCTGTATTCAGATCCCAGGAACCCCCCAGATTGTCTCTTAGCTTTTCCTCTCTGTTCTCTTCCATTCTCCTGAAAATGTCTGATACATGCTGTTTCCATCATGGGAACCAACTTCCTTGTCTACCCCCTCCAGCCCTTTTCTTGGCTGAGTTCTTCTTACCCTTCACATTAGGCAAAATAACCCATGTTCCCGTGTTCCCAACCTCTGTGTGCCCTCCTCACCAGGTCCTTTTCTGCGATCATTGGCAGCATAGCAGTTATCTTTCCTTATTCGTGTGGCTTTGGTGTATGTGCGTGCTCCTATTTCACCTGTACATCATACCATGACATGCATGTGGAAGTCAGAGGACAACCTTCAAAAGTCAGGTCTCACTTTCTGCTCACTGCATCACATACCCCAGGCTAGTTGGCCCACGAACTTCTGGAGGATTCTCCTGTCTCCTCTATCATCTTGTAGGAATCCTGGGATTACAGATGCATGCTATGGATCGGGATTTTTCTATGGGGTCTGGGGATTAAGCTCAGGTTTTCTGGGCAAGCACTTTTAGCTGCTAAGCCACTTTCTAGACCGCTGCTTGCTTTCTTTCTTTCTTTCTTTCTTTCTTTCTTTCTTTCTTTCTTTCTTTCTTTCTTTCTTTCTTTCTATAGGTCTCATCAATTCATCTAGGCTGACTGGCCAATGAGCTCCATGGATCTACCTGTCTTTGGTACCTCCCTCTCTCTAGAGCTACAGGGAAAGGAGGGTACCTCCCTACCTGGACTTTTGTTTGTTTGTTGACATGGGGATCTGAATTCAGGTCCTCATACTTGTGCAGCAGACATTTTACCAACAGAGCCATCTGTCCAATGGAGCCCCAGCTTGGTCCTCTGCTGTTTTCTGTCACAGCCAGCTGGTTTTCTTCATGTTACTTGTCCCCCTGTAGCGCTGCATATTTGCCCCTTATTGGCCTCTGTGAATTGCTAGAGCCCAGCACAATCCTAGGTGATCAGTCCCTATTTTATGAATGAATGAGCAAGCAGGAGACCAACCTAGCCCACATTTGCTGAGCTCAGCCGTGCCTCCAGTTGACTCGTGTGCCTCACTTCTAGGGCATTCCTGGGAGCCCTTGGGGAACATGTGAAAGCTGTTCTCTTTCCATTATACATTTCCTGCCTGAGAAGTTGTCAGAATAATGAGAGAGAGAGAGAGAGAGAGAGAGAGAGAGAGAGAGAGAGAGAGAAAATGCAAACACAACAGCTCTTTATCCCTCTGTCCTTCAGAGCTCTCCATTTTCTACCTGAATTTTTTGTGGGGGTGGGGGAAGCTCTGCTGGAGTGCCCCTCCCCCACCTCAGGCTTCTCAAGAGTGCCCACTCCTCCTGGCTTCTCTTGCATAGTAGATGCTCAATGAAGTGCTTAACCAAATGAATAAATAACAAGAAAGAAAGAAGCAAGCAGAAGAGAACATGATAAAGAAGAAAGAAGAAGAAGTGTTGAAGAACTGATGAAGATGAGAAAGATGGTGAAGATAAAGAAGATGAAGGAGAGAGTTCTTCTCAGTCAGGAGGGCTGAAGTGAGGCTGGGAAGAAGGAAGGAGAACCCTGGGACCCAGCTGCCTGGCCCAACATTCACCTCTAGCCAGTACTCCCAAGAATCTTATTCTTCATGAAACCCCAAGCTTCGTAGTCCTGCCTGCGCCTCAGGTGAGTGACTGGGTGCTTAGATTCACTGACCAAGAGGGGTTTTCTATGCTGCGGGTCATATACCCTGGGATTGTAGGGTATGGCTGCCCACCAAGGAAAACCTTTGTAGGGACAAGAGATCAACTCCACTTCTGATCTTGGAGACTCTCTTTGCATCTCTTCTTTCTGTCCTTTGTATCTGGTTCTCTGACCCAGTGACTTTCAGAGTCCTTATCAGTCAGTGATAAAATGTTCACAGCAAACCAACCACTGACAGCCTTCTTTGCAGACTCTAAGACCTAGAGGCCAGGCGTAGAGAGATGGCTGCCTCTACCTCTTCTTTAAGTCCCAGGCAAGGCAACGACCCCTCAGGAAGATCAAGGGGACAAGTCCAGAAAGCCCGGAGGCCCAGAGGCTCCTAGCTGTTCTGCAATAGCTGTTGCCATGGTGGCTTCCCTGGGGTGGTAGCTCCCCAGTTGCCATGGAGAACAGAGGTGTACCTTTGCACCACCACCATCATGGCTGCCTCTGTGGAGAAGCAGCACTTTCCTGAGCCATCAGTCAGCCCAGTGAGTAGTCAGTGTACCCTTCCATGTCTAGGAAACAGAAGTTAGGCCAGTCTCACCCTGACATCTTGTGACACTAATATAGTAGCAGTCCCTCCATCCCCTTAGGGGACAGTACTGTTTATACTCCTGGCAAGCCCACTGGGGGATGTCATTTCTCTTAGGATCCCACTAGAGGTAGCAACCAGTTCCCAGGAAGCCTGGGCAGGATGGGGAGGGAGAAGGCACAAAGGCCCCAGGGAAACCATTCTCTTTCTCTCTCTGGACCTTAGTGCTGAATTGTGACAAGCTGGATTTCCCTACACACGGTTGAAATGTTGGTTTCTAGAATGTTCCATTTCTGGTTTCCCACCTCCCAGTTAGGGCCTTCTTCTTGCTGCTCCCTCCTCCTTGACCCCTTTCAGGACATTGTCCGCTCCCTTTACTCGTACTTCACCATCTAATCTAGGAACAAGAAAATGTTAACCGTCCACATTCCAGCATGAATTAGGGTCTGTATATGTTTTATTTCCCAGGAGATAAAATTGCAAGACCTCTCACCATTCAGAGCAGAAACCTTATTGTATCTTAGATCGTAGCACCAAAGAGCCCTAAGCAAAACAGGCTTTTGCTTGTTTGTTTTGTTTTTTTTTTTAAATCTAAAGAAGGCAGATCTTCCTTGCATGAGAGGACAAGACTCCACAGGGAGTTAGTGCCTGGCTCAGTTTAACCACAAAACAAATGAAGGTACTTAGGCTGTAGTTCAGTGGTAGAGAGCATATGTAGCCTTCAAAAGGCCTGGAGTTTAACCCCCAGCACTGAATGAAGCTATCAGAAATGCTGAACATAACATCTGCCTTAGTCTAAGCGATCCCTCCCTCTTTTGCCCCCTCCCACATACTGGTATTGAGTCTTTTTCCTGGTAAGCTTCCGTATCTCTCAAGGCTCAGTCAAGTATCGGCTCTGAGAGTCCTTCCTGAGCTCTCCCAGGGTCTGCCCTTCACAATAATCACTTTGCATACTTACCACAGTGAGGACTTCTTGCTTGTTTACTCACCTAAGCCCCTGCTCAGGAGCTCAAAGGAGAACGGATAGACGGATTGTGGATGACTTGGCCGCCCACTGTTGACTCTGTCAACTTGTGTCTTTCACCTCTGTCATTCCAGCTTACATCTGAGTCTCAGAATTAGTTCAGAACAATTTCCTGGGAGGCTACACCCTAAGCCCACCACCAGTCCATGCCCTCTCCCATCCATTGCTCCCCCCACAGCTCTCCCGCTGCCAGGCTCAAAATAATTAAAGTTTTTGTCTGGGGTTACTGGCCATGGATCTGCACAGTCCGCTCAGGACGGGCAGGAGCTTGTGTCCTGGGCCCTGTCCCTCCAGCCTTCTTCTCATTCTCCATGGTGAGCATTCTGTGCCTCTTTCTCTCCCTGGTTCTTACTCTGTATGTAGTTTGTGCTCTGGACAAAGATCCCCACTGAAGAAGCGAGCCACAGAAAGAGAGGCCTAGAAAGGGAAGCAGCTCTCTGTGGAGTCCAAGCCAGGCCCCTGATGCTGCTGAGCCTCCACATTTGTGAAATTGGGGTGAACCCTCAGAAGCATCACATCACCCAAAGGTGCTTAGGTAAATTAGACACTGTATAGGTCCTCTGAGATCGTGTTAAGCAAGAGCTGGAGGGAAGGGCTATCGATCCCCTGACCTTTTAGGGATGTGGGTGTTCTGTGGTCAGAGGCAGTTGCCTCAGAAAGTTAGAGAACACGGTTCCCTTTAGTTGGGTACTTCTAAAGGGGCAAAACAAGTTAGTTCTGTGCTCTGTGCAGGCAGTCACTCATCTGAACAATCTCATTACAGACAAGAAAAGCAGAGCGAGAGGAAGACTGAGTGGGCTCAAACTCATTTGGCCTGGTTCTGGTCTTGTGCACCCATCACTGAGTCTATGACCAAACCATGAGTCTCACTCAACACCACCAACACTATCAATCCACACTGTCTGTATCCAGCTAATTCTAGATGCAACCGGTTTTTGTTGTTGTTGTTGCTTGGGAACTCTGTGGCACTGGGCAAATGACTTAACTCCTCTGAATTTGGTTCCTTCTCTAGGAAACCCAGCATCTCAGACTCCACTGAGAGGAAGAAAGAGATGGAACACGTGAAACACTGGCCAGACCCAGTCAGTGGAACAGTGATCTATGAATGTCCTTGGGGAAACTAGCCAGGGGTAAAGTTTCAGGCCTGATTTCAACAACAGAAAGTACCAGAAATGATTTCCCTCAAATCCCTTGCTAAAACTATTTACTGTGGGTGATGAGATGGTAGGTATGTGTCCAGCTTGAGACCAGGCCCTGGGACATTAATACCCATGAGGCTCCTTGCTGGTACAGACATTTCCTTTTTAGTGACCCAGAGGCAGGATAATATGTGCTTGCTGCCCATGACACTGACTGCTTCCTGGGCTATGTTCATGGTTAGGGTAACTCAGCCCTAATTTTAACAAGCTGCTTTTTATCTCTCCTTTAAGGTCCAAGGCTTGCCTATGTGCGCGCGTGTGCGCGCGCACACACACACACACACACACACACACACACACCACTGAAAGTAGAGTCGGGGGGACAGTGGGGTGGGAGAAAGCACAGGACATGCTACAGTTTGGATCTTCAGTTTCCCTAAGTCTTGTTCCTCTGTTCAAGGTGCTATTACCTGGCAACAGAACCTATAGGATATAAGGCCTAAAGGGAAGAAGTTAGCTTCCTGGGGGAGTGGCATTAAGGAGGATATTGGCGTTCTAGTCCTTTCTCCTCTTTGCTTCTGGGACTCCATGGAGTGAGCAGACCTAGCCCTGGGTGGATGCCAGTTCTTCAGTCAGCATGACCTCTGCTATCAGTTCACTCCGCCTTGTGTTGCTCTGCTGTGTCTTCCTGCCATGATGGACTGTTTGTCCATGGTCCCCAAAGGATAGAACCCAGTGAGCACGGACTGATGCCTCTGAAACCACAAGCCAAATAAACGTGATAAGATGATTATCTCAGGAATTTGTTACAGCGACAGCAAGCAGACCAAAAAAAATTGGGAGTTCAGAAATGGAGGAAGAAGGGGAATGGGAGAACAGAAGATAGAGAAGAGGGAAGGAAGGAAGAAGAGAAGGAAAGAAGGAGGAATGGGAGGAGGGAGGGAGGGAGGGAGGGAGGGAGGGAGGGAGGGAATGGGAGGGAATGGGAGGGAAAGAGTGAGGGTGGGAAGGAAGCAGAGACAGAGAGACAGGAGGGAGGCCTGACTATTGAAGGCCAAGACTGTAAAGCCTAAAATGAACCAAACAGTCTAGAAATAGAATCACTGGGCAAATCCCACACATTCATCTGCTGAGCAAATGCCCAAATGAGTGAAGCAGGTATAATTCAAGGAAGGCACGGATCAAAACCTCAGAGGTAGGTCAATCCAGGCAACATACATTCCATTCTGGCGTGAATTAGTTAGGGTTCTTTTTGGGGGGATGTTTTCCTCATGTAATCATTACTTTTAACAGGCTGGCTTATAAGTGAGTTAGCCTGACACCACCTATCTTTGGCAAGTGTAAAGTTACTTTAAGACCAAGACTATTCTGGGTTTTTATTCTATGTATGGATGCTGCTGGCTGCAAGGGGAAAGAATTTTTTAAAAATATATTTTTATGTGTATCAGTGTTTTGCTTGCATATGTGTGTGTGTGTACCATGTTCGTGCCCAGTGCCTACAGAAACCAGAGGAGTATATCAGAAAACAGCTTCAGATCCCTAGAACTAGAATTATAGACAGCTGTAAACTGCCATGCGGGTACTAGGAATCAAATCTAGGTCCTTCACAATAATACCAAGTGCTCAGTTTGCAGACAGCTCAACAGGTCAGAGTGCCTTTTTCAGGTAGATCAGTTGGTCTGAGACTTTCCCAGGCAGTTCATCTGGTCTCTCTGCTTCTAGGCAGCAGCATGGCTGCTCTCTGCTTCTTATAGGCTGCTCATCTTGCCTGGACCTCTTATAGAGGGCTCAGTGCCTCTTCTAGGCATCTCTGCTTGTCTGAGACTATCTTTCAGAAGTCCTTATTTTTTATATACACCGGAGGAAGGGATGGGTCTAATGAATCTGATCAGTTTCAGGGACTTCCTGAAGCTACTTTAACTGTTTGCTTCCTGTCTTAAAGAGCTTCCCTATGGGACTAAGTATTCCCCCTTCTGTTGGAATATCCCTGTTATTTCATCTCCCTATAAGCACACTGTGTCTTAACCAGTTTTGTTCCAAGATGGAAGGTTTTAATCTCAGAAGAGACTGCTATACAACACCAGGACACCAGCAAGCTTCACCTTAGAAAGTGTTTAAGCCCTCAACCACTGCACAGCTGACTCCCTTTCTGATCCCACTGGCATTCTTCTGCTCCTTATTCTCCACTGCCAAAACACTGCCCCAACCCCTACCCATGCTACCTGCAACATTCATTTTCTACCAAAGCATCCACCACTGGTCTTCAAAGGAAATTGGTCAACTCCCAGAGCCCATGAATTCCCATCAATTGCCACAACAGTTGAAAGCATCTATGGGTTAAAGTACATTTTTCAGAAAAAAAGATCTAGAGTTCCTTTAGTGTCTCAGTGGAGTTTGCTCCTTCTTCACTGCACTGTGAGAACATTCAGACTTGAGGTATACACAATATGGCCAAAGAGGTGCTCAACTGGTAAAGGCCCTTGCCACGAAGCCCAGTAACCTGAGTCTGATTCTTGGGACTCACATGGTGGTAAGAAGAGAATGGATTCCAGCAAGTTCTCCATACATGCTGTATTGAATGCATCTATACGCACGCACGCACGCACACACGCACAGGGTTCAGGGGAGATTCTTTTAAAAATTTAAAAAGGGTTATACACTGCATAGTCTTTGAAGACAGCTATCCTTGAGTGATATTTTTCCATTTACTCCAAGATGATTTTGTTTCCTCACTGTTTTTTGTTGGTTTTCCTACAGTTCAGCTCAGGGATGCTTGGAACTAACTGCACAGGACCTTGAACTCTAACCTGGCTTCCACCCAGGCTGTGTGATCTTTGGCAGTTGGCTTAACTTGTCTGAGCTAAGGCTCCCACTTGTCATTGAGGGATAGGATTGTCAGCCTCATAGGTTCTTGGGGGTTGAATGAAATCCCACACCTACGACGGTCATTGGCTCAGAAACCAATGATCATGAAGCTTCCTGTCCTTCTCATATCTCCCCCTTCATAAACTGGGACAGGGTGAGTGAGCACAGTTACCCACACCCTGCCCCCCAAGGGCTGGGGCTGGGTGCTTAGGTCTGGCTGTAGGTGGGAGATGGAAGAGACCAAAGGTCTCAGCAGAAGTGTTGGCAGCCTGGGTGGCTGGTAGAGAGGCAACTGAATGTGCATGTGATATTTGGAACACAACCGGAGATCACACTGCATTTTGGCATTCACCAACTATTTGGCATTTTTGTGGAGCTCATTTCTAAACATGGAGCTGGGAGCTGGCAGGCCTGGCTCTGTTCCCAAGTTCCAATTCAGTAGCCTCGGCTTCTCTGGGCTTTCGCTTTCTCTCCTCTCCCTATCATCAGAAGGCATTTCTGTGAAACCCAGCAGCAATTGGTTCATAGCAAAAAGTGTGGAAACTGAAGCAGGGGGAGTCTTATCTCCAAGGAGATGAGATCAGAGATTCCCTGATTCTACTGGATGGTTAGTCTTGCGTATGGTAATTGCAGAGCCCCAAGTGACATAAGGACCCTAACTCATTCAACTAGAGTCTGCTGCCTGCCAAACACACCAGCTCTCTAAGTAGCTGACTAAAGACCCAGCCCTGTCCCCGACAAATGAACGTACAGGAGAGTTAGCTGACCACAGAGAACCATGAAATCTCCCCCACACTGCCTCTTCTCTTCCTGGCAGCTACAGGCTCCATCCTACCGATGCTTGTTCTGTGCTCATGTTCTGTTTCTCCTGTAGAACTAGCTGTGAAACGAGTCAGTTTCTTGCTGGTGTTGATAGGGTGGGGGACCCTGAAGAATATTGCCAAGAATTGAGGCGTTCTTGGTTCTTCTTACTCTGTGGTCTATTCTAGCTTTACCTACTCTCCTTTGGCCTGTTTCTTCTAGAAGCTGAGACCAGTGATTTAGAGAACGCTTGTAAAGGACTCCGAGCAAGAGAAATAAATCCAAGTCACCTTTTATCTCCCTCCAGATGACAGGGATGAAAACTGTCCAGCTATGCCCTTTCTTGCTTACTTGGTCCGTGAGTGAGTTAATGCCAGGCTTGGATGGATAGTCGTATCTCACATGAACCTGACCCAAAGGCTGCCTGAGATCAACCAGAAAGCCACCAATCCATAAATCATCACATAGCCCCCCTCAGTCCCAGCAGTCTTTGTTCACTGGAGACCTTAGAAATCACTTTACTCGATCTAACAATGCTTTCCTCATCCTGGATTTGGATATCATCTCTGTCGTTTGATGGCCAGAAAATATTTTTAGCTACCAACCATGATACAAATTTTATCCCTATCCACAGTGGTGGTAACAAGAGGGGAAGAGAGAAGATGTGACCAGCCACTGGGCTCAGAGCTTCTTGAAAGAGCTTAAGATAAGACATGCCCTTTTCTTACCGGATGTAGATCAGACATATCACCACGGCTTCTCCAGACCCTTGGCCTCAAGGTCTCGCCTGCCTGCCAGACCTTAGTCAGTCTATTCCTTGCCTTCTCCATCCACCCTGTGCTGCAGCCACAGCCCTACATCACCGTTCCTTAAACGAGTGTTAGGCTCACTTAGCCTTCGCTTAAAGTGTCTCTCCACTGTGTCCTCCACCTTGCAAACTGAAATGTGTCCTGATTCACCGTGTTCTGTCCACAGGACGTTGTGTCTTGTAGCCCTGGACACCTGCTGCTTTCCACACGCCCTGTTAGAATCCATAGTTTAGGGTCACCTTTCCTGGAATGTTTGTTGGGTCATAGGAGCCTAGGAACATTTGTTATAAAGAATGATCTCAAGTCCAGATGAGGCCAAGTGGAGGAGCACATTTCTTCAATGTCATATGGATGCTTCATTTAACACATCCACACAAAGATTATTGAATTCTCCAGAACTGTAATTCACAGATGGCTGTTGAGCTCTTGAAATGTGGCTAGTGCCATATGCCAAAATGACAATATTTTGGACTTGTCGGGTTAAAACATATTATTCAAATTACTTTTGTGTTTGTTTTTGCTTCTTTTGTGTGTGGGTTTGTTTGGGGGGGTTGTTTCTTTTGAGACAGGGTCTCCCTATATGGTTCATAATGACCTCAAACTCAAAATCCTCTTGCTTTAACTTCCCAAGTGCTGGGATTACAGGTGTCTGAGCCACACCTGGCTCTTGGTTTTCTTTCAGTTTTGTTTTGTTTTGTTCCTAGTCAGAGTCTCACTATATAGCTCTGGCTGTCCTAGAACTCACTATGGAGGCAAGGCTGGCCTCAAGCTCACTGAAGTCCATCTGCCTCTGCCTCCCAAGGGCTGAGATTAAAGGCATGTACCACCACATCCAACTTATGGTTTTATCATCTTTCTATCTATCTATCATCTATCTATCTATCTATCTATCTATCTATCTATCTATCTATCTATCATCTATCAATCTATCAGTCTTATAAATGACCAAGTCTTATAAAAAGACAACATTTTTATTTGATTTTATTATTATTCCTTTTATTGGATATTTTCTTTATTTACATTTCAAATGTTATCCCCTTTCCCGGTTTCCCCTCCACAAACCCCCTAACCCATCCCCCACTCAGGGCACACAACTATTGGAAAGTAGCTCTAGAAGAGGGACTGTCATATATTATTAATATTAATCAAGGAACCAGACTATGAAGTTGCACATTATTTTGAATCATGTTTTCTTGGGTAGCGTTCCAATGACTTCTTTCCTGTATGAAATAAATTCAATTGTACTACCCTGCCATTAATCAAATTTGTCTTAAATGGTTATAAACAACAAACAAACAAAACAACAGCAATAAACAGGATCTTTGTATTTTTCTTTTAGATGATTTTTGAACCAACACTATCATTTTATTGTTAATGAGCATTTTGTTGTTGTTTTCAAATAATATTTGGGAGCTCTTAGTTTCTTTGTAAATTCTTGAACAATTTCATAAATGTATTAATGGATGCTGGTCATTTTTAACCCTCCATTATCCTCTCTTGCCAACTGCCCCCTCCCCCTGCTGAAATCCTCCTTACCAATCATCCAAATCTTTCCATGAGACTCATATTTTTTTCCTTTTTAGATTTTATTTTTGGAAATTATACTTTGAAAAAAACAAACAACAACAAAAGAAAATTGCGCTTTAGATCTTTGTCTCTATGAACAAGGCTTTTAAGCAAAACCTAAATTGTCATTTAAAACTAAACTAGAGGCCTAACATTACCTCAAGTCTCCATAAATAAATACAAGGGAGTGAGTGAAAAGCACTTATTTGAGATGAGGGCTCGAGTGTGTACTGCCAACCACATTTCCCAGTAGGTTTCCTATGAGCTGCAGGTCTAGGGGTTAGAGAGGCAGGAAAAAAAAAAAAATGAGACCCTCTTTTCAGACTCGGCCCCAGACTTTAGGTTGTTCTCTACTGCCCGGGGCCTAGGACCTCAAAGGGAGGCTGGCCAAAGCAAGTTCCTTAAGAAGTACGAACTGGAATTGGCTTCTTATCTCTTCTTGCCCTGGGGCTTTAGTGCCTTGAAGATTCTGTCAGTCAAGCCTAATGTTCCTCGTGTCTAGAACCAGGCATTTTTATTGTTAGAGGTCACTAGCAAGGTAAGTAGCTATACCCACCTCAAGAGTCAGGTCATATGGCGGTCCTGGAGAGATGTCTCTAGGTCTCGAGTCATGGCTAATAATTAGAAAACTATCTCTTTCCTTTTCCTTCCTAGGCATCTCCAGACTGAAGCCTGGCTAACCGGCAACTGAGGCAAAGGTGATTACAGATTCCTCGAGGACAGAGCTTTTCATTTGATGCCTGGCACCTGCTTAGCACATGGTTTGATACACAGTAGACATGAATCTTCCATTTCCTCCCTCTGCCCTGCTCCAGCCCAGAGCCAGCTTCCAATGAGCTTGATCTATAGACTTCTTGGCCTGAGTGGAGCACCATTAATCAGTGCCCCCTCTGGGAGTCTGGGCAGGATCAGCTGATAATTAGGTATCAAACTCAGGGCTGTTGACCTTTCAAAAGTGTCACAGTGAGTCTGCCCTTGTCCACATTCTTCAAGAGAAAAAAAGAAATCAGTAAAACCTTTGCTTCTGAAGTAGAATAAAAGCAACATTTTTAAAAATTGTTCAAATGATGACAGGGTAGATTTACTGTTTTAACCATTTTCAATGCGCCCGGACATTAAGTACATTCACACAGTTGAACAGCCATCACCACCATCCATCTTCAGAATGCTTCATCATCCCTAAATGAATTAAACACTAATCCCTCAGTTCCCATACCCCATGCCTGCACACTGCCGTCCTACTCAAGTCCCTCATCTAAACAGAATTGCACAATGATTGTGTGTGTGTGTGTGTGTGTGTGTGTTGTGTGCTAACATGTTTTCGCCATGCATGCGTGGGCTTGTGTTATACCAGGGCCTCAAATATGCGAGGTAGATTCTCTACCACTAAGCTGCATACCTAGCATTTTTAAAAAACTCCTATTTTGAGACCAGTCTCACTAAGTTGCCCAGGCTAGCCTTGAACTCTCATGCTAGCCTGAAACCCAAGCAAGGCCTTGAACTTTTGATTCTCTTGCTTGAGCTTTTAGAGAAGCTGGGGGCAGGCCTGCACCACCAGACCTGGCTTGTTTTCTTTTTCAAGGCTGAAAAATATTGTCACATGTGTAGATAATATTTTATGTGTCTTTATCCACTGGCAGGCACTTAGTCCCCCAGGCCCCTTACCACATTATGGGCAGCATTGCCAGGAATATGGCTGGACCAGTATCTTCTCAAGTCCCAGTTTTCATCCTTTGAGGGCATGTACTCACAAAGAATTCTGGGACCTATAGCAGTGCTTACTTTTCTGAGGTAAAAGCAGCATGTCTGAGCTGTTTTAGGCAGGCTCTAAGGTGTAGTCACGGTAGCATCTTTAACCAGCACAACAGCCCTAGGGATGGAGATGATTGTCACCACTTTATAGAAAGTGAGGTTTCAAAAAAACAAACAAAAAAACCTGACTTGCATCAGTGACTGACAGCAAGTTTTGAAACCAATTCTCCTTGATTCCAAAGCCATTATCATCCCTGCACTGGGACACTGAGTCATTGGAATCCAGTGTTTGAGGCTAGCCAAGGCTATGCTGGGAGAAAAACAGAAAAGGAAAAAAGGGGGAGGGGATGGTAGTGGTGAAAACAGCCTCCAAGAAGGGGTCCCACCTTGAAGCTGTTACAAAGTAACACCTCCCTTTCCAACAATCACACCATAGCAGGGATTCAGTCGCTGTCAAGAACAGGGCATAGCTCCCTCTTGTATCAGATGAAACAGTCTTCCAAATGGTTTCCGGGTCCCCTGTAGCTGGAGCGCCCCAACCCTCCATCCTCCTAGTGGCCAGCCTATCTCCCTAACCTGGGCTCTTAGCACAAACCTTATTTTTCCCTAGATCAGCTGTCCCCCTCTGCAGGGGGGCTCTTTCATGTTTTTAGGTACTCTGATGCCTTCCACTGGAGAGTCTTTGTCCTTGATGCTTTATATAATAGCTCCTTGGGACATATTTCACATTATCTGCTCTGTATAGTTCACATCTTCCAATGTGTTTTATGACTGATATTCCCAAGAAAAAGCCATACCTATTAAAGAATCTGCAAGACTGATTGGCTGGTTAGAAAAGCGATTTTCAATCCATGGGTCATGACCCCTTTGGCAAACCTCTAACTCCAAAAATATCTACATTACAATTCACGACAGTAGCAAAATTCCAGTTATGAAGTAACAGCTACAATGCATTTATGGCTGGAGGTCAGCACAATGTGAGGAATTGTATTGAAGAGCCACAGCTTAGGAAGGCTGAGAAACACTGGATTTGAGCTTCATGATGTGCAGGGAGTTGGAACACTGCATTTCCAGAACCAAATTAACTTGGGCTCTCTTTGTCTTCTTAACAACTATTCAGTGTCTACCTCTGCGTCTGACCCAATATCCTCATGAGTATCAAGTAAACCTTTTAGAAGATGTTAGCTTAACAGACCACTAGCTTTCACTAACCCCAAAGCTTAGAAAGGCCGTCAGCATCTGCGACCTATAACTGATGAGATGTGCTTGCTTTCATGTAACCCACTCATACAATGTCTCCACCTGTGGCACTGACGATGTCTTGATTTATGACTTCATTTTGTTCTATAACTATAAAAGCCCTATGAAATGGTTTCCATTGTTTGTGGTGTTGGGGAAACCTGTATCCATGTTTCCAGGCCACTGTGATGTCAATCATATTTGGGTCAAGAGTAAATAAGCATTCAGTTCCCCCTAAGGAGAGAGCTTTGTTCTGTGTGGATGACCTGATGCTCTGCAAGCCTTTGAATCACTCAATCTGTGGCATCAGGAAAGAAGGGAACAAAAGAGAGACAGATTTACCCTCCTCTGCCCCAGGTTGCTGAGCTCCCGGGACAATTCCTCAAGGGACAGTTTGCCAAGAGACCTCCACAGCTGTTCATTCTTGCTTTCACCCATTCAGTCATCCCATGGACCCACAGTTGGACTCTGCTGAGGAAAGCAACAAAACGGAAAGAGGAACTGGAGACCTTTTATTGGAGTACTGTAAGATGGGGCACAGTATCCTTCCAGGAAGGGACCAGCAGCCTTAGAGGCCCTGGCTTCCGAGGCCTCCCACACTTAAGAGGATCCTCAGGAGAAACAGGGAGGCTGTGGATGAACCCACCAGGCCAGGCAGGGAAGCAGGTGGTTGTTCCTAAAGCCAAGCCCCCGGATTTCCAGAAAGCCCTGACTTTACCTTCTGTAGGCTCTGTTCACACTTTGATGTCAGCACTGGAGGATGGGAAGAGGGTCACAGCAGACAGAGAGGGAATAGTAGGCACAGAAGGAAACAACCAGGTACCTTGCATGGCAGGGACTTGAACACAGCACCTAGCAGGGGAATACCTTAGGATGGGGTTCACTGGCCAGAGCCTCTGAAAAACTTACACAGGAGGGGCCCATGCTCATCCTTTAACCCTGAACTGCTAGAGCAGCTTGGCTCTGGGAGTCAGTTTAGATAGAGCACTTCAATTCCACAGGCCAAGAACCTGAAACGTGTGGCAGAAAGAGAACTGGGATTTGCTCAGAAGTCAGGGATTGGGGATTATTTGACCAGTAGAGAAGGAGGCACTTCAGTGACTCTGCTGTGATTAGTTGTAAGAGTTGAGCTGGCGGCATTGACTCAGAGGATCTTTACAACAACACTCTGAGACAAGCAGGGCAAGACAGCAATCCCACTGTGTAGGAAAGAAAACAAGATACCCAAAGGTGAAGGCCCTGTGGGCTACTCATCCACCCATAAGGCAAATGGGACTTGACCCGTGTTCTGTCCTTAGCCCAGGTCCTTGTTCCTGCAAGCTGCCTGTCCTATAGGCATGAGTCCAATGAGTCCCACAGTTGTTGGACTCTGAGAACAAGCCCACACTGGTGAGCTGTCCAGCTGCTCCAGTTAGCTCTTCTGAGGACTGTCCAAGGGAAGGAACAGAGGTGGGGACAGATTCTGAGTCACCTTGGCAGTCTACCACATGCCACCTCCACTCTAATCAAGGTGCCTAGAGCCCAGTAGCCATGCACTTGTGTATATTTATATGATGAGGTCCTGGCAGGGGTGGCTTGAAGAGCTTAGAGGCTTCATGGGTGGGGGTGGATGTCCAGGTTCTGTGACTCAGTATTCCTACAGGAAAATAAGTCTGCTAAAATGATTTCTTTATCCTTCCACCAGAGAAGTGAGGTTCACATTGCATTCCTGGTTGCCAGAGGGATCCATCTCCACATGTCTAAACTACCCTGGTTACAGCTATGGAATTGGCCACTGGGGTTTTGGGAGGTGCCTGACAGAGTAGGGTGAGGCCTTCTTTGTTTGTTAGCCCCAGTCTGGGAGGAGTGAGGGCAGATGACTTTGCCCCTCACTGGGTTCTCCCTGCTGGGCACAGTTACATCTTATTTTTTAGAGCATTCTGAAATGTTCCCCTTGGTCACAGGGGAGAGTGGATAGGCCAGATGGGGATGTGAGGGTAACCTTAGTGTGGCATCTGTCACATCATTGATTGGCAGGGTTAACTCAGCAGATCTGGCAGGCGAGGTCAGTGTCTCTCTTTCTACCTCTCTGTTCCATGTGTGTCCCTCCCAAAGTCATGTGCTCAGAGTGTGAGAGTGACTCTCCTTGAATGAGGAGAATAGTTCTTGAGTCTCCAAGGGTGTATGAGTAGCTACTTCCCTCTGTTTGTTGCTCTAAGACAAGCTCTGAAGGTCCATTTGTAGAACAGTGTAGGGTAGTTAAGCTTCCAAGACTCCAGACACGTTCAAATGAGATGCTACATGGTGTGGCATCCTTTCTTCTTTTAATTTAAATTTTTAAAAAATTTTATACACAAGCATTGAATTATTCTTGCCCCCTCCAAATCCTTCTGTGTCCTCACCTCTCCCTCCAAAATCCATGATCTCTTTTTTGCTATCATTATTACATGCATATACATGTGTGCATATGTATATAGATATGTGTGTGTGTGTGTGTGTGTGTGTATGCACGCACACATGCATGTACAAGCTACTAAGCCCAATTGGCATTGTTCATACGTACATGCGTCCAAGGTGTACTTCTTAGGATTGGAAAAACTTCTGTGGGAGCTGGCAGTCCCTGGAGGAAACTGATTCTCCCTCTCTCAGTAGATACTCAATACCACTTTATCTGAGGAGACTATGTAGAATTTGCCCTGTCCACATTCAACTGGTGTTGTCATTATACAGGTCTTATTCAGACAGCCATATTGTTCAGATGGGTACATTTTGCTTGTCACATCTAGGAAGTGCCATTTAGCAGCAAGTGTCCTGGACCTCTGGGTCTTTACCATCTTCTTATTGCACAAATTTCTATCATACAAATTTACCTATTGTACAAATGTTCTAAGCCTTAGATGCTGGGGTTGGGCACCTTAGAGCCACCTATTTTGACCAGCTGTGGATATCTGTAATCTCTATCGGTTGCAAAAAGAAGCTTCTTTGATGAGAGGGAATAATATCTGTAGGAACGAGGATAGGTATTTAGATCACAGTTAGGAATTACATTGGTTTAGAGAAATGGCAGCAATAGGCTCTCCCCTTGGGCCCATGACTTCTCTAGCCATGAGGACTGCCCAGGTTTACTGTACCGTGTCTGAATGTCCTCCTTTCGAATGAGCCATAAGTCCCACTAGATAGTGTATCACTACTGCACATTGTGGATGTTATGCCAGACCAGGCATTGTAGTTTGCAGGCTTTATAGACACCAATTGCCCCTCTCCCTTGGCAGCTTGTGTAGCCCTTCTGATACTGTGAGAACAACTCCTTAGGGAAGAGGACTCCAGGTCAGTTAGCTCAATTTCTGCAAGTCCTGTGTGCAAAGTGTGTGGAAGAAACAGAGATTTGGGGAGGCTAATCACACATATCCTAGGGAAAGGACTGCATAAACGACACTGCAGGCCAAAGACCAGTCTGAGTTTAGGTTGCACCTCCCATTAGTTCAGAAGGAAACCAAGTTTATGCTAGGCTAAGGGCTCAATCTTTTTTGCTAACTGGGTCCTCTCCACTCTCCACCTCAGCCAATGTACTCAGCTAAGTCCCCGAAGCCCAAGAAGTCATAGGTTGCTTAATAAAGGGTGTGTTCTGAGGAATGTCTCCTTGGGTGACTCCATGGATGTGTGAACATGGGTGTGTTTAAGCTAAGATGTCTGCCATGGTACTAAATGATATAATCTCATGGGAGCACAAACAGACATCCAGCTCTTCACTCATAGAAACACTACAAGGGGGGGGGGGGCATGGTTATATATCTTCATAATTTTCTTCACGAATGTTCTCCTGACACTCTGGACCTTCTCTTCTTGTCCTCCTTCCATCTCTCATAGCATTTACTGACCATGAAGACCCTTCATCACGATCTGTTTATGTGTCCCTTTGTTTCACACATGTGTGCCTTCCTCTTGCCCACCCAAAAGAACAACCAATTGTGCTAGAAGTCATATTGCTAACCGCCCTGAGAGGTAGCGGCCATTCCTCTCCTGGTTGCAGCACACGGCACAGGGTCAGCCGCACAGCGCCACACAGCCGTATAGAACACACTCCCCAAAGCTTTACGCTCTTGTTCAAAGCATTTGAAAGTCCATTGCCTCACTGGGTCCTTCTGAAAACCTTTGACGTGGGACATGTTCTGAGGGACTAGTGCTGTATGTAGCTAAGGTGACTAAGCTGTGTGTAGTTTAAGCATGGCTGGGAACTGAGCTCTGATCCCAAAGCTAACACCTTTTCTCTGCAGAAGACACAGCCATACAAGGGATCGGCTGCCTCTGTGCACTGGCTTGTCTCTGCTGTTTCTTCTGTGACATGGATCCTGCTAGGACCTTGTGAAGGGTGTCATCAGCCTGGCTGAAGGCAACCGATGTCAGAGAGGGACAGGGATGAAAAACACCTCAGGAGAAAACTGAAGGAGTTCAGCACCCAGCCACACTGAAATCTGTCAAGAGAAGACTCTCCCAGGGTCTTCAAAGGCTCCAGACTAATACTGGTTTAGAGGTCTCCAGGGCCTGTGCCCCACCCTATGACCACAGAAAGCCTCTGATGGAGGTCAGTGGTGTTTTACAAGTAGCCCCAAGAGCCTTCAGGAAGGGAGAGGAAAGCATCAGAGGCTAGCTAGCTTCTTTCACCTGACAGAGGAATTAGAGCAGAAGAAGGAATGAGCTGTACTCTTAGCTGCAGGGTGGCAGAAGGAACCTGAAGGAGCTCTGCTCTGCCCTGCCCCTCCCCACAGGTATCCCTGGAGGTTCCTTGCCAGGACTGAGGATTAAGTAGCTCATATTTGTTCTCTCAGCCACACCAAGGAGCTTTTGGAATGCTTCCAGGAGCCCCACCCCTTCTCTGTCCCTGCAGGGTCTGATTCCCAACACTCACCCTGACATTGTTAGGTGATCTGGGACATCATTTGTACCTAAGTTACCTGCCCATACTGGGTATCCAAGGAGAGTCCTCAAGAGCTGTGGTCATGTTCCATTTTTCCCATCTGTGGTTTATCTGCCTGTGGAGGAGGACTGGGGCTGGAGATGCGGCTGGAGCCAAGTGTGCGACACCTGGCTTTTTTGTGTGTGTGTGAGAACAGTCCTGGCATGGGCTGCGTGCTTTAAACTCTGTGCAGCCTCCTGCTCTGGGAAATGCAGAGTTAATTGAATGACATGTGCAGTGATTACGGGAAGGCAGAGATGGGTTGGAGGAGGACTGTCTGGAGATCCTGCCAGGGAGACTAGGAATTAATTCAACTTGTCACTTTATAGTGAGCTCCCTTAGCAGGTGTCAGCTGAATGGTCATCTCATTTATCCTGAATACAGTACCTCATAGCCTGAGCATGCACTTTGCAGAGCTAGCCAAGCCTCATGGAGACCCATAGAGAGGCTACAAGACGAGGGTGGAACAGGCTGCAGGTGGAACCACACGCCTTTCTATTCTATCCCATTACATCCCATATCAGCTTACTGCCTACTAGGTGCTGCAAACAGTGCCAGAGTTATACGCAAAAGAATCTTCCAGCTGAAGCAGCTCATTGCCTAGCAGATACGTCAGCCAGATAGATATGTAGTGTATCTAGACTTTCACGGCTAATCTCGACTTCAACTCCCCAGTAAAGTCTGCAGAGATCAGGGAACATACATGCTCTTTTAGTCACCCCTGCAACCTCAGTGCCCTGCACAAAGCCTGGAACAGAGTAGGTGCATTTATTGACTGAGCAAATGAACAAACACTCAAATGATCTGAGTTGAGCAACAATGCCCCCAAACTCTGCAAAGAGTTAGGATTCAGCATGCTTTGTTCTGATTGTCCCCTTCAAACCCTTCAGTTTCCTCTGGGGCATGGAGCAGGGGGTGGGGTGACCTCATCTCTTCTCACAATCCCTCTCTCTAGCCCTGAGCTCTACAACCTTGCATTCAAGCTCCAGTCTGAGTCCCCCAAGTCCAAACTGGCAAAGATACTAATATTAGCAGGTCAGAGTCAGCACAGAGATACTTTAAGATGCTTTGACTGGCTGAGGAGCCCTAGACGGAGCTGGGTGTATTTTTAGCTCTTTGGGTATCTGGAAAGGTATTGAAATGCAGCCGATGTTGCAGACACCCGGGCAAATCAGTATTCTGCTGCTGGCCTCCCCATGCCAGCAGTTTCCATTCAGTGTCTCTGGAGCAAGGGTTGCCATGGAGATTGAGTGCCAGGACAACTGAACTCCCTGTCAGAAAGCCACAGCACAGGTAGAGCTCTGGGCCAATGAGATGCAGGGAGCTCCCTGGATGGCCACATCTTCCTGCCTTGAAAATAAATGGTGACCGAACTCCCTGGCACCCTTGGAAGGGGTCAGTCAGAAGACAGGGCATTGTCTCTGGAGTTGCATTCTTTAAAGGGATTAAGTCTATTTCTCCCACATACATCCTCCTCTCTCCTTTCCTCATGGAATTCTGGTTTTCCTGAATGGCAGTTTGGAAGACGTGAGGGAAATAAAGGGAGGCAGAATGGGCAAGTTCTGGCATAAACCTAGAACATAAGTGCTGTGTGAAGCTGGAAAAGACCAGGCGACCCCAGTCCAGGAGCCATTAGAGTTACAGAGTCCCTCTCTTCTGGGTGGCACTGCATAGGATCCCCTCATTTTATCCTTGCTGTTCCTGTGGACCTGATATGCTAAGCAACAGAGATGAAAATCAGAGACTCTAAGAAGCTCGTAGCCCGCTTACACTGGGAAAGCTAGTAAGCCACAAAGCCAGAAGAGCATCCATACTGTCACATCCAAAGACCTCTTAGAATTTAGTCTTACCCTCACATGGCATAGAGAATAAACTCGAGGACTTTTAGCTCTTTGGGTATCTGGAAAGGTATTGAAATGCAGTCGATGTTACAGACAGTGGGACAGGGGCTCTGGCAGGGGCAGGGGTAAGGACGGGATCATTTGCTGAGTTTTCTTCTCATCCTCCAAATCTCTTTCCAGACAAATGTGTTCTCCTAAACATTTTCTGGATTGACCTTTAGCAATGGAGGACTATAGTCAGCCGCTGCTAACAGAGAATTTATTTCAGGTACTAAGCATTAGTTTATTTTTGCTCATAAAACAATTCATGTTTATGAAGTTGAGATAGGAGGATCACAAGTTTAAGACAAGCCTGGGTACAGAGTGAGTTCAAGACAAGCCTGGGTAACTTAGTGAGAGCCTGTCTCAAAATAGAAAGTAGAACAATAACAACAAAAAGGAGCCCAGAGGCAGATATTCTGGGACTGGGTGGCAGAGGGGCCCAATCTTCAGGGATAAAGGTTCTTTTTACCTGTCTTCATCACCATCGTAAGCACATAGTTTGAATTCTAAAGTGCTCGGGATGGCTGTTGTATCAGGGCCATTACACCCACACTCCATGTAGGTAATGTGGGGAGAGAAATGACAGAAGGGTGTGCGTGCGTGCGTGCGTGCGTGCATGCGTGTGTGCATGCGAGTGTGTGTGTGTGCTTACATGTACACTTATGTGTATGCTAGCACACAGGTGTGTGCATGTCCTCGCTGCTACCTCCTTTCAGGTAAGAATCTTCCACTAATCTAAGCTCCATTTAAAATCTATTGGCACCTGTTGGTTGAGAGGGAAGCTGGGAAAAAATTGTCTTTCACTTAGGTACAAGTAAGGTTGTGGGAAGGAATGAAAGACTGGAGAATGGTACTGGGAGAAGAACTGTTTGTATCACCTGTGTCTTGCTAGGCACATTCCTCTTCTACAGTTAAGGAGGACCTCGTGTTTCTTGTACTGTAAAAGTTCTCTGAAGCTGAGGACAATATCTGAGTAAAGTACTTATGACATTAGCTTGAAGACCTGAGTTTCATTTCTCAGAACCTGTATCAAGCCAGGTGTGGTGGTCTGTGTGTCTCTAATTCCATGGCTCCTAGTGGGAGGTAGGAGGTGGGGGTAATAAAAGTCCTGAAAGTTTAGGAGATAGCTAGCCAGGCATATGCAGTGGGAAAACAAACAAACAAAAAAACCTCAAAGAGAAAGAAAGAAAGGAAGGAAGGAAGGAAGGAAGGAAGGAAGGAAGGAAGGAAGGAAGGAAGGAAGGAAGGAAGGAAGAAGGAAAGAAAGAAAAAGAAACAAACCCTGGCTCAAGGCAGAAAGTGATAACAGACCCCTGAGGTTAGACTCTGCCACAGAGTGCCATGGTGATATGCGCTAGCATTCTCACACATGAATTCATGCACACACTCGTACACACACATTTATTTTCTAAAGTTTCTGCAGGGTATATGGGTTTATTTGGCAATGAAGAAGGAAAATGGTATCTGTCCTTTCAGTCATCCGTATAGGTGTTGATTAAGTTCTTCCTAGAGTCAAAACGAATGTCAGTTCAATTAGGTTTAGAAGAAATCAATGGGCCTTATCCCAGCTGGAAGAGGATGGAACAAAAGAACCTAATCCATTAAGGAGCTAGAAGGATGCCATGGCTTCAAGTGCAGTCAAGTCACGAGCCCAGAACCCTCCTGCAGGGTCCAGGGCCTTTACTGTGCAGTTCTGGAATGCTGAAACCTGGCTCCTTCAGGCTGGGACGACAATGCTGCCTGGAGTTTGCAGAGCCTCCACGGCGGCATGGCTTCCTCCACACAGTCTTCACAAGGCTACAGTCCTTTCTGAATGCCAGCATCCATGAGTTAAAGGCAGATCAAAGACACAGAGGAGTGTTCTCCTCCCCCACAGGCTAGATAGACTGGAAAGTAATTGAAAACCTGGGTCCCAGGCCTTCACTTCCTGCCACTCTCACTGAAATGCTTCAAGAACACAAGGAACCCAAAGTGTCCCAGAGTGGTGCTTTCCAACACCATTTTCCATGGCTTTGTTGTTCAAGGTATGACAAAGGTTTTGAGAAGGGATGATGACCGTGCTAGAGTTGGCCTGTTCACAGGCAATTGCAACATGAATGACTCCATGAGATGAGCCCAGACATCCCTACTAATCTCAGAATCCTCTTCTCCAACATAGACAATGGATTTGAGCTGGGGGTTCTTGTCCTCAGCTGAAAACCATAACTCCTCAGATATATTTGCAGATAGTCACAGTCCTGAACAACAAAATATTCACTGGGAAGTCTAGGAGCAACAGGCAAAGGCCAAGAAGAGACCACATGTGGCTCCTACTCAGTGGTCACTGCTTAGAAGAAGGTAGCCTGAGAAGAGAGCCCTGGGGATTCACCTATGGGGCATGGAGGGAGGCTAAAAGGATTGGGGATTCAAGGTCCTTGGAACTTTCTTGACACTCCCCCTCTCCCCACCCTTACCCATTATGACTTCTCCCAATCCCATCTGAGTAAGCCAGTGCAGTGGGGACTTTGTTACAGAGAGCCACATACAGCTCTAACGTCTGTCTAAAGATTGCCAGAACCAAGGACCCAGAGCCAAGCTATAACATTCAGTGCCTGGCCTGGCTTGTCCCCAGGCTCATTTGGTCTACACTGGGAGCCCAGGCAGGCTTTGGTTAGTCCAACCATTTATCAGGGTGCAAACACTGGCTGAATTCTCCCACAGAGTGCCTGGCAAACAGATCATGCCTTTCGTTGGGCCCAAGCCCTTCCTTTTGTTTGTCTGCATCACTCTGGTGAATGGGAAGAATGCAGCTCTGTAGATTATTTCCATTCTATCCAAGAGGGAATACAGCTCTCGGGAAAATGACTCTTGGCTGCAAATTCAGAAAGAAGAACGTGATCTTTTCAAATCTGAGGATAGTCTCCTCCCTCAAGTATGGGATAAGGGTGCTCCCCACTCAGTGCCATAGGTTGTAGATCTTGACTCTGAGATCTATAAAAACTTAGCTTTGTAGAGGGAAAAATGATGACCGTATCATCTCAATTTACCTGTTTTTGGTGTAGCTTTGTTTGCTTATTTGTTTGTCTGTTTGTTTGTTTTCTCTTTTGCAGTGCTGGGAATTGAACCCAGAACTTTGTGTATACTAAGCAGGTGCTCTACTACTGAGTTATACCCTCAGTCAATCCAATATGTCTTTGAGGGACTGCTGTGTACCTATATAACCCCTGAAATGAACAAATGTCTTTAGGTGTCATCAAAGAAATCTGTATAGGAGACAATGTGGTAAGCATAAGACACGTTAGAAAGTCTTTGGGACTGCAGAGGAGGCTCCACTGATACCTTGCTTTCCTAGCATGCACAGAGCCTGGCATCAATCTTAGTCATGGCATAAACTGGATGCAGTGGCACACACCTGTAACACCAGCACTCAGGAAGCAGAGCAGAAGAATCAAAAGTTCAGGGTTATTCTCATCTCTATAGCAAGTATCCTATCTTGGTATACATGAGATCCTGAGTAAAACAAAAAGAGAGAAAAGAACATGTCTAGGGTGACCCTCCTCATTCTTTATATGATCTTTATAATTTGCTTTATTTTTAAACAATTTATTTACTCTTATCTTATGCATATGAGTATTTTGCCTGCATGTCCGTGCATCATAGGTATACCTGCTGTCTGTGGAGACCAGAAGACAGCAATGGATCTCCTGAACTTGAGTAACAGAAGACTGTGAGCTGCCATGTGGGTGCTGTCAACCAAACTTGGCTCCTCAGCAAGAACAGAGAGTGTTCTTAACTGCTGAGCCATCGCTCTATCCTTTTTATTACTCATGTTTTAAGGAAAAAGAAATTTCAACAAAGATCTGAAAACAATAACAAAACACCTATCTTCTTCAACATAACTACCCGAAATATGGTTGATAAGTCATTATTGGTAATGAAAGTTATTGTCCTAAAATCTATTGCTTTTGAGATATTAGGTGTTAGAAAAAGATGTTAGAAAAAAAAGCTACTTACTTAGTAAGATATTTAAAAAAAGAAACATCCAGACCATGAATATAAACTTTCTCCATTTTTCACCAATATTTAAAGTCACTGTGCAACTTAGTCTAGAATTTAACTCTTTATTAAGTAGAATAATAAACACAGGCTTCTGGTGCTTTTAAGTCATCACAAAACATGAAAAGCCACATGCCCTCAGGGAAACATTTGCCTTTTCTACCATGAAAAATGGTTGAAATAATATACAAAAGCAGTACAGTAATAAAAAAATGCAATCTTTTGTCAGCAGGGATTATTGGGAGATGCATAGAAAACATTACTGAAATTTTTAAGAAATGAATTTTGAGACATATGCCTTATAGACAGTGTGCTATGCATTTGATTAAAAGTATGGAGATTTCTAACATCTCAGTTAATGGGATTTGCTAGGCTTTATTGAAATGTATGAGAGAGAGAGCTGGTTTTGATCCATTAAAGGGAGGTTGTACGGGAGAGGAATAAATGACTTCCTTAATAAAAGTGTTTTATGGGAAAATTATTGACATGAATAACAAGAGGAGCCTCCTGTGGTTACAAACACAGACCCACACTTGACATTCAGCCGTTGGACTGTGGAGATATTAAAGCCAGGCGTGTACAAGATGGTCACATGCCATTGACGTTCTCCGTTTTATAAATATACAGTCCTTAAGCTGCAATAGCACTCACACACACGTTGTGATGGGAGGTAGAGTGACTAGGAAGCTTTCCAGTTTACATAAAGACTCACAGATGCTTCCCTTAGCCAGTACCTAAAGGTTCGCCAGCAACAAAGATAAATTACATGTTTTGCCAATACCAAAAAGACAATGGTTTCTCCTTCTTGTCCATATCTGTGATGATAAAGTGCTGTCAGATAAAATTTTAATAAGCAGTATTAACTTCTGCCTTTGAGGTAAAACTGATACGCTCTTTTTTCAAAGTTAAATTATACTGAATGTTTGAAAACTGGTGTTTGTGTTGCCTTTGTCACATAAATATCCCTCAGCATGGCTTCTAGTGTGGTTGTCCCTTCCCATCTACCAGTTCTGTATCTTCAGATTAAATCAGTCCTGGGTGGAAATTGTAGTTGAGGATAACTCGATTGCATCTGTGCTGAACATACACAGACAAAGGACACTTTATTCAACTCTATTTTATGAACAATTCAGTTTGGAGCTGGTGAAATGGCTCACAGCGGGTAAAAGCATTTGACATCTGAGAGCACAATGGCCCAAAATCAGACACTCTGATCAATGAAATAGAATGTAAGATCCAGACATAAGTCCAGATACCTGTGAACACCTGATTTTTTTTTTATATAGAGAAGCCAGAAATACACACTGGAAAACAGACAGCATCTTCAAAAAATGGTGCTGGTCAAACTGGATGGCAGCAGGTAGGACAATGCAAATAGATTCATACTTATCACCAGGCACAAAACTCAATTCCAGATGACTCAAAGACCTCAACATAAGGCCAGATACACTGAATCTGATAGAAGAGAAAGTGGGGACTATGCTTGAACTCACTGGCATAGGAAAAGGCTTTCTGAACAGAACATCATTAGCACAGGCATTAAGGCCAACTAATGGGTGGGACCTCATGAAACCAAACAACTTCTACACAGCAAATGACCCTGCCATTAGAACAAAGAGGCAGCATTGATCTAAATAAAAAAATCTAGATAGAGAATTCTCAAAAGAGGAAACTCAAATGGCTGAGAAACACTTAAAGACATGTTCAAAATCCTTAATCACCAGGGAAATACAAATCAAAACTATTTTGAGATTTCATCTTATATCAGCCAGAATGGCCATGATCAATACAAATAAATGACAGATCATGTTGGGGAGGTAACATTTACATATTGTTGGTGGGAAGGCAACCTTGTGCAGCCAGTATGGGAATGTGTATGGTGGTGTGAGTCTTCCTCAGGGAGGCAGGAATCAACTACCTCAAGATCCAGCTACACCACTCTTGAGCGTATACCCAAAAGATACTTCACCCTTCTGTGGAGGTATTTGTTCAACCATGTTCACTGCTTGCTGCTCTACCCATGATAGCCAGAAATCGGAAACAACCTATGTGTCCCATGAATGAATGAATGAATGAATAAAGCAACCGTGGTACATTTACACAATGGAATGTTACTCAGCCACTAAAAAAAAATAAAATCATGAAATTCACAGGTAGATGGATGGAATAAGAAAAAATGTATCCTGAGTGAGATAACTCAGACCCAGAAAGAAAGTTTTGATAAGCAAGCTACAATCCATATAACCACAGAGGTCAGGTAGAGAGTAAGGAACTGGGCAGGAAGGATGGATCTCCCTAAGAAGGGGAAATAGAATAGATGGATGGATGATGTAGTACTGGAATGGGAGAGTCAGACTGAGGGACAGACAGGGGCAACAGAAAGGGGTAAAGGGAGCAACAGATAAAACTAAGGACCATTTGAGATCATACCTGAGTCATTAGAAGCTTCCTAAAATATAGAAAATAAATGAAGATGATCTAAATGAAACCATCAGGTAATGGGGGGTGTGTGTGTGTGTGTGTGTGTGTGTGTGTGTGACAGAGTCCAAATTGGACATATCTTGCTTCTAGCACTGGGAATGGGTTACATTCAATTGCATTCTTAGCCAAAGAGGTTTCATGGGAACCCTCAAACAACCCAGGCTGTTGATTGCTCTCCACTAACTGACAGTAAGTCCCTATTGCTAAAGAAAACAGCATACAACTCATTAAACATGAAGAAGTCAGGCTAATGCCTACCTAGAGCCTTCACCCCTATAAAATAGTGTTCACCATACTGGGAATACTCTGTGCACTACAGAAAGAGAAAGATAAACACCAACCCAATTACAAACCCTTTGTTCTACAATAGTTGTTCTACAATAGTGACCTGCCTGCAAGGTACTCTGGTGCAATAATGGCACAAACTTGTGGGAATTACCAACAAATATCTGATGTGAGTTAAGACCCACTCCATGAGATGAAAACCAGACCCAACACTACTTCTTAGATGGCCAAGTAGTGTTGACTAGTGAGACTAAATAGCCCAGGGACCGAGGGGCAAACACTACTGTTTTGCTAAAGGATTATAGCAATAAGATGACTCCTAAAAACATTCTGCTACACTCATAGATTCATGCCTTGCTCAGCCATCTTCAAAGAGCCATCTCTTACAACAGATGGGAACAAATATGAGACCTGAAGCCATATAATACACAGAGAGTGAAGTCCTTGGACCACTCATCCCTAAATGGTCTCTATCAAATCCCACCTCTCAGAGTTCGGGAAACACCAAGAAAGAGGTAGGTGGCAGAGAGAATGTAAGAGCCAGAGGGGATGGAGGGGAGGACACCAAGAAATTAAGAGCTTCTAACACAACAGGGCTATCACATATATGACCTCACAGGGACTGTGGCAGCATGCACAGGGCCTACATGGAGCTGTAGCAGATGCGGTCCTAGAGCTGAAAGGAGAAGAGACACAGGCCCCCATCCCTAACTCAGAAACTATCATTGTTATCCACTAGCAAATCAAAATTAGTTCCCCTCTCCCCTGCTTTCTCCAAAGAAGTCTCACTGGAGAAATAAAGTACTCTTAAGGATAAGCCTCATGCCCAGCAGTAGCTGGCCAACACAAAGGATCTCAAGGGCATCTTTGGAGGTCCATTGTCTCATAATGTTAAGTCAGGGGTTTTTGGTTTGGTTTTTTTTTTTTTTTTATTTTACCTTTCTGGTATTTTGGGTATATATTATGGCTTCAAGTTTTGTGGGGGGCGTTGGGGGGAATTCTTCAGTGTGTGAACATGTGTCTCTGCATTCATTTGCTTGAAAATTTCATGATGTCATATTTTTTAAGGGCCAAATAATGCTCCATTGTGTAAATGTACTAGTTTCTTTATCCATTCTTCCACTGAGGAATATCTAGGTTGTTTCCAGTTTCTGACTATTATGAAGAGAGCAGCAGTGAACGTGGCTGAGCAAGTGAAGCGTCCTTTGTGTATATGCCCAAGAGTGGTATAACTGGGTCCTGAGGTAGATTGACTCCCATCTCCCTGAGGAGCAGCCGCACTGATTTCCACAGCAGCTGTATGAGTTTTCTTTCCCACAGCAAGCTCTTCCTCTTCCTCCACACCTCGGCAGCACGAGCTGTCACTTGTTTTGCTGATCTCGGCCATTCTGACAGGCTTAGGATGAAATCTCAAAGCAGTTTTGATTTGCAATTCCCTGGTGGCTAGGGATGCTAGATATTTCTTTAAGTGCTTCTCAGCCATTTGAGTTTTCTCTGTTGAGAATTCTCTGTTTAGATCTGTATCCCATTTTTAATTGGGTTATTTGTTTTCTTAATATCTAGTTTTTAAATTTTTTATGGATTTTGGATATTAGCCCTGAATCGGGTGTGTAGTTTCATTCTGTAGGCTGCCAATTTGTCCAAAGGATGATGTCCTTTGCTTTACAGATTTTCAGTTTCGTGAGGTCCCACTTATTAAATGTTCTGAGTGCCTGTGTTAATGGTGTTCTGTTCTAAAAGTCATTTCCTGTGCTAATGAGTTCAAGACTGTCTCCCACTTTGTCTTCTATCAGGTTCAGTGTGTCTGGTTTTCTGTTGTGGTGTGCCTGTTTGTATTCTAGTGAGAGACCAAAAGGGTGTGGATAAGGATGGAGGCTTGAGGCTTAAGAGGAGAACCAAACTCCAAGAGCCACACTGAGGCCAAAGTTGAAGCTTTATTCAGGCGAAGAGCTTTCAGACTGTTCCCAAATGAAAGGAATGCAGCACCCCAAGAAGGAATCTGAATTTTTGTAGGGTGTTTTAGTTGGGTGGGAGTGTGGCAGGAGACTATTAAACAAAAAGGAATTGCTGTAGACAAAAGAGGCTGCAGTAAGCAAAATCCCCCCCCAGGGATGGGGGAGGGGACTCTAGCCCTTAGAATAGCAGGAAGGTGTGGTCAAGCTATTCTGCTGAGACAAGGGATCAGCAGACTTCTGAGAAGTGTAGAACATACATTTTCCATTTCTCTGATAGAACTAGGTTCCACACCAGTCATCCACCTTAGTGCCTTAAGTGACTCCATCTTGGACCAAAGATCTAAAGCCTCATTTTTTAAACTCTTGGTGCTGACTTCATATAGGGCTTTATAACTGTGTGTGGGGGTGTCTTGAAACTTCTGGCACAGAAGCACATATAAGCATGTAGGCATACATTTTTTGCAACCTACTTTTAATACGGGTTCAACCTCTCCTCTAGCCCACCACCCAGCAGAGGTAGTGGAAGAGAAAAGTTATTAGGATATGGTGGGAGTGGACCTGTTCAGCAATAGTTCTTAGGGGGCGAGCTTGATCTTCTTTAGCATCAGTTCAGTCCCATAGAAAACACCAAATACAACTTAGCAGCTGCAGACCAGTCCTCTAGGCAGGCAGACACCACAGATGAACAGGCAGCTATAGTCCAGTCCTTTCAGCAAGCAGACACCAGGCAGCTGTAGTTCACTCCTAAAGAAACTGCCAGGCTCACCAACAGGCTTAAGGTAGGGCCATTGAAGCATGAAGCTGCTGCAGGAACCTCATGAGCAGTTCTTGGGCGAGTTTCTCTCAAAGGCGGTGTTACCACAAGTTGAGTTCAACAATGCTATGTAAAAACCAAACCAATGCTCAGTACCCATCTACCACTGTCTGTGCGGTCATATTTATACTCCTTTATCAAGCATCCCTTCACATGTTTACTCTATCAAAACATCCTTTCACCTGTGTCTGTTTCAGGAAAACATTCTTTCACTTGCTTTAGCAAGACAGCCTTTCACCTGTGTGCCCCAGCAAACCATCATTTGACATAACTTTCCAAAGAAACTAAAAGTTTCCACTTCATAAACATGTGCACACATGTGTACACCCATACATATAAACATGCATATACATGAATGCACGTAGCACACACTCACCCATGAAAAGGAGGAAAATGCCCTTTGAGCTGTTGACTTGAATTTCACCAAAAATCATTAAATGATTTTTGGCTTGGGATCAGGACAGAATTTCCAACAGTTTCTGAAAAGGCCTTAAACGTAGCTCTGCCATTTTGTATTGCATATTCATACAAATCAGTGTCCTAAGCATTGACAATTATAAAATCAAACTATTGGCCAACTCAGAAAAATGTAGACTTTGCTCTAACCCTGCAACATCAAATACTCAGCCAAGATTTAATTCTGTGTGAAAAGTTATTTATTACAATAGGATGTCCCATTACCTCTACCTGACCATGAAACCACACAACTCCTTGTAGTTCCCAGCACCCAGAATATAGTCCTGTGAAAAACATGAGCTGCAGAAACGTGGTGAGTCTCATTCAGAAACATTCGTTGGTGGCACTGTGATGTCTGGTAACTTCATTTGGTGACCTGTTTGCATCTGTCACTTGCACATTTTTCTAAGGTAGAGGGGGTGGCCATGTGCTTGCAGTCCTAGAATTGCTGCCCATCTGGTGGCAGAGGGGACATGTAGGGTCAGGAGGCCTTAAGATGATCAGTGTTCTAGAAACAGCCAGCTACCATGAGCCCAAGGCCAGATGTTGCCTCGTCCCTTAAGTAAGAGTGTCAGTAACAATAGCTATTCTAGGCCAAACCACATAGTGACATTCTGGGAGATTTGGGTCCATGAGGTACAACTTAAAAATATATGAGAATGTAAGTGTTTTTTCTTCCCCTACACCTGCTGGAGAAGCATGTCCACACGTCTACGCTAATATTAGGGTTGTTTATTTTCTGATGCTGACATCTCCTTGGCCCTCTGAGATTGCTGCTGGAGAGAGAATGATTGATGTTTCCCCTGGCACCCTTGGACCAGTAAGGATTACCAAGGGTAAGAAGGAACGTGTCTGGGCAATGCAGACAGAGAGACGCCCAGAAATATGCACACTACTCCAAGTGGGGCCATCATTTGACCCACAGTTATTTCTGGGATTCAAAGCAGTACTTATGTAAGGAAGACCAGCCTCTAGAGGGAAGTGTTTCAGGTGGAGAGCTGACAGGTTCAAGGCCCCAGTTTTAGTCATAGAATAAGAAATTATTAAGATGTTTTGGTGGGTAAAGGTGCTTGCCCTGCATATCTAACAATCTGAGTTTCATCCCAGGAACCCACCCACATGAAGACATAGAGGTAGAATGAGCTACTGTCCAACTGTCCGCTGCTCTCAACTCCACAGTTTTCCTCTGACTTCCGTATGAGTTCTGTGACACATGTGCCCATGTACATCACACACACACACACACACACACACACACACACACACACACACACACACACACACACACAAATAAAAAGAGAGAAATAGTCTTATTGTGGAAAGACCACTTCAAAGTACATTCAGTTTCAGGCTTGAAAGGCAACAGTCTCCCTTTTAAAATCCAATTGTTTTCTAGTTTTGGAGGGAGGGGGCATTAGAAAGCCCTTCAGGGGTATCTTTTACCAGGTTGGCCTTCCCTTTGGGTACAAAGCTCTCCAAGTCTCCTAGTCTAGTGGGTAGGAAAATAAATCTCTTCGTAGTGGCCCTTGAGACCACCGAGGCAGACAGAAGTTCCTGAAAGGAACTTTACATTCACAGGATAGGGAAATACCCCTTTACCCCTTGAAAACTCCACTCTGAACCTATGATAAACAGAGAGTAGAGAGATGAACACAAGAAGAGGTTTACAGGTTTGTTATATGCACAGGGACATCACAGAAAAGGAAAGTGAATACCCAAACCTGAGCCCATCTAGAAACCCATGGTCTTCTTCCTCAGGAAGATGGAGGAGGGAGGGAGTTGAGGAAGGAGGGAGGGAGGTGGAGGAGAGAGGGAGGTGGAGGAGGGTGGGAGGTGGAGGAGGGAGGTAAAAACTTAGAAGAGAATGATTTTGTAGAAAGATGAATAAACCTCAGAAGAACAGGTGACAGCCTGTGACAGAGTCTGTGGGACTGTGTCCTCTGCCAAGCTTTTCTCCTGTGATACAATTAATTTTCTCTGGTTGATGAGATTCCCTAGAAAGGGATTCTTGACAGCTATGTTCCTTTTGGGGAGGATCTGTCTTTAGCCAGATAAGGGAAGCTCAGAGAAAGCTTCTGCCTATGTTTGCTATCCCCAAATGCTCTCAGAAGTAATCAGTGGACCAAAGCAGCATCACGGATTGGTACTTCTTGAAGGGAGGAGGTGGAAGAAAAACCACAGAACCAATTGCAGTACAAAATTTTATAGTAGACTGGGGCTGGAGCTCAGTTGTTAGAGAGCCTGTCCACCATTCACAAATCCCCGGGTTTGATCCCTAGTACTTCACAGACTGGGTATGATGATACATGTTTGATATACTAATGCTTGGGAGATACAAGCAAGAAGATCAGAAGTTCAAGGTTGTCTTTAGCTACACAGAGAGTTCAAAGCCAGCCTGGGATGTGAGACTTTACCTCAAAAAATAAACTACAACAAACTTTATAGAGATAAGCATAATAACCCTCAAATCTGGGAGAGGCTGAGACAGGAAGATTCTACGTTCAAGCCATCCTAAACTACATAGAAAGATCCAAGTTCAAAGCCATCCCGAACTACATAGAGAGACCCTGCCTCATAAAAAAAAAAAAAAAAAAAAAAAAAAAAAAAAAAAAAAAAAAAAACCTAGTCAAATTGGCCTGGAGAGATAACTCATCAGTTAAGTCTTCACTGATTAATCCTCTTAATTGTCAAGAGGATGTACTGCTCTTAAAAAGGACCTGAATTTGGTTCCTGGTACTATTTAGGTAGCTCACAACCACCTATAACTCCAGCTCCAGGGGATCTAACTGTCTCTACTGGCCCCTGAGGGCACCTAAATTCACACATGCACATACACATATCCATATGCATAATTCAAAAATAAAATCAACTTTTAAAATAGTAAGATAATAAATATATCAGTAATTTGTTGGTGCCGTAGTAACTTCTTTTCCTATTTCCCTTCCATTCTGAGAATTTCCCCAGAAAAAAATAATCTCTCCTATAGAGTTTCTTCTTAGCTGGACATTTGGAAAAACAAGCTTGCAAGTAGCTGGGGAGTGAGCAATATAACTCTAAGTCTCCCTCTATCTCCAACAGTCCAAATTAAATTAGAAAGAGTAAGAATTGCCCACTTGGAGGATGATCCCTAGAAGTTGGCTTCTTGGCTTCTAGAAAGAGTTGTATTGATTCAAAGGAGAACCCTTCCCAAGAGTGTCTCCGGGCAGCCATCCCCAGGAAATACTGAACATATCACCCAACTCTCTTCTCTGGCTGCTTGAATTTCTTGGATTACAGCACACTTACATTAACTCTCTGTAGTTTGGAGACAGCGCCCAAGTGGTTACCATGTGCCATTTTAGCTCAGGTTGTCTGTTGTGGGACCCTGAAGAAGCTTTCAGGGCTATGAGAAAGGACACGAAAGGTCTTGTTGGGCAATGGACTGTTCCAGAAAGCATGAAGAAACCATGTTGGTGCTGCAGGGGCATTGACTAGGAACAGATAGAAGATGGCTCCCAAGGCTCTACATGAGACAGAAGCCACACTGGAGAGTAGTGTAAGGTGCAGCCACTCCTGCTTCCCTGTGGGTGGAGAATGGACAGGAGAGCAAGGTCTCCATGCTGCTGCATAGGTGGAAGATCTTGGCTAACCTACCTAGAATGCTGGATTAGAAGGGCAGGGCTAGAACACAGAATGCAGTCTGGTCCCACCAAGACCAACTCTAGGAAATCACTATCCTCAAGAGAAGAAGCAGTAATTGTTAGAAAGCTCTTGTAGCCCCTTGGAGTCTCTCTAGAAATACAGCCCTTCATTGTTGGTGACTTGGATTGCGTCCTTATCAGCAGGCAGGCTTGCCCTAAGCACATTACAGTTTGATAACTTAGTTTCCCAAGCAGTCTCAAGAAGTAGGACAACATTCCTGCTTGTAAACAAGGAACTTGGCCTGAGTGGACAGATTCTGTATACTACAGTACTGGGACTCGAACCCACATGGTCTGGCTTAATTTCTACTTCTGGGTAGACAGCTACCACAACAGTTGCTGCCTTCACTAACCTTCATTCCTAATGAAGGGGCTCACTTCTTCCAAGTTAAGTCTTTGGTATTTATACCCCAAGAAATCAGAATACAAAAAGATATCTGAAGTTGTGAACACCCTGGGCTCCTGAGGACTCAGACCTTTGTACATTCCAGATATCAACACTCCCCTCATGCCCCTGCCTTCCTCACCAACACTCTCAAAAGACATTTAGCATTTGGCTGCTGCCTTCTTTCCTGGATTAGACCACACTCTTAGCTCCTATTTCACTGAAAACAAGCAGGTTTAGCCTTCCAAAGTCAGCCACTGTGTTAATATTACTGTATCGCTCGTCGCCCAGGAAAAGACCCTGGGTGTACGGAGGAGACTGTTCCTCCCAATGCCTTCCTCTAGTACAGCATCTAAACCACGTAGAATTCATTTTTCAGTCAGGGACATTGTGGCATAAGAGACACAGAGTATAAAATCAGCCCTTTTGGCATACATTTCTCAAACTTTTTTTTTTACAATCCAGATTATGTACTAATAACTACAACCCTAATCAAGGTACAGATGACTTCTCACCCTGACAGGGTCCCTCATAAACCCTTGAGTGTCCCACTTCACCCACGCCCAAACTCTCACAAGCACCACTGTGGGTTAGTTTCAGACTTTTTGGATTGTCACACAATGGGACCTAAGTCTGACTTTTTTCACCTAATTAGAGACTCATCCGTATGGTTAAATGTATCAGTAACCCAACCTTCCTTTTTAATGCTAGGTAATATTCTTAATACGGATATACCACAGTGTGTTTATCCATTTACCGGTAGAAGGACACTGGATTATCTCCAGTTTGGGGTAATTAGAAATAAGCTTTTGTATAGAAGTTTTTTGTTTCTCTCTGTCTCTGTCTTTGTCTCTGGCTCTCTGTATCTCTCTGTGTGTTAATATACACTTAAATATATTAAGTATATTTGAAGTTAACTTAAGTATATATGAAGTTAAATATATACTTACCTTGCAACTTAGAAACCTCATTCCTAGGTATTCACCAGGAGAAATGAAAACACACATATAAAGACCTCTACATGTCTGGGAAACTGGCTCATAGTATAATGGTACTTACTGACACTGTAAGCATGAGACCCTGAGTTTGATTGCCTAGCACCATCCCTGTAACCCCAGCATGTAGGGCAGAGATAGGTGGACACTGAGAGCTCACTGGCTAGCCTGACTGAAACATTGAGGTTCTGGCTCAGTGAGAGAGCCTATGTCAAAGGAACTAAGGGAAGAACAAAGGGGAGACAGTTGACATTGTTCTCTGGTCTCCCCAGGCACAGCTGCATGCATCACACACACACACACACACACACACACACACACACACACACACACACACACACACACACTCCAGAGAGAGAGAGAGAGAGAGAGAGAGAGAGAGAGAGAGAGAGAGAGAGAGAAAGAGAAATGAAGACAGAGAGATAGAGGACCATGTGGCTCTGCTCCATCTTCCTTCCACCTCCGCTTCCTCTGTATTCTTCTCCCTCCCCTCTGTTCCTCCCCCCCCCAAAACCTCCAGTCCCACCTTTCCCTTACACTGACCAATCACAGGCTCTAGCCTTTATTTGAACAGTTAAAATGGGGAGACGGTTCATGTGAAATCGCCTGAGTATGTGATCCACTCCTCGTTCGTTGTATTGGGGTAGCCCCTCTTGAGGAAGCAGAATTAACATCAGAGTACTTGTCTCTATGTCTACACATTCACTGAAAGTCCTTCAGTTTGTCTTTCACTGTCCTGGCTAGTTTTATGTCACCTTGACCCAAGTTAGAGTCATCTTAAAGGAGGGAACATCAATTGAGAAAATTCCTCCAGAAGACACAGCTGTAAGACATTTTTTAAAAATTAGTGATTGATAAGAGAGGGCCCAGCCTATGATGGGTAGTGCTACCTCTGGACTGCTGGTCCTGGGCTCTATAGGAAAGTAGGCTGAACAAAGCCATGGAAGCAAGCCAGTAAGCAGCATCCCTCCATGGCTTCTGCATCAGCTCCTGCCTCCAGATTCCTGTCCTATTTAAGTTCCTGTCCTGACCTCTTTCGATGATGAATTGTGCTGTATAAGAGTAAGCAGAGGACTGGAGAGATGGCTCAGTGGTTAAGATCACTGAATGCTCTTCCAGAGGTCCTGAGTTCAATTCCCAGCAACCACATGGTGGCTCACGACCGTGTATAATGGGATCTGACACCCTCTTCTGGTGTGTCTGAAGATAGCTATAGTATACTCATAAACATAAAATAAATAAATAAAAAGAGTAAGCAGAATAAACCCTTTCTTCCCCAACTTGTTTTGGTCATGGTGTTTTATCACAGCAATAGTAACCCTAAGACATCCACAATGGCTATTGGAGCTTACTAGGGAGGTAAGATGTTTAGTGGTGGGTTTAAGCGTCTTAAAGGAAGGTATACAAATGAATGCCAGGAAAGAAGCAGCTACATGGGAATTTTACAATCGCAAAGAAGCAATGGGAAAACAGGGCTGCAAGGCCAAGAGAGATTGTTAATCAGAGTGGACTTTGGTCCTCTGACCCAACCACAGAGCATCAGAAGTCAACATCTAATAAGGATCCCCATGGCCTGACCGTAGGATGCCAGGTCTCCCCATAGCATGCCTCAATCCTCTACAGATTGCTCTGAAGTGGTCTTTTTTATTTTTTTTATTTTACTTTATCTGCATTTATTTTAGGCTGAATTTATTCCTGTGCCATGAGTTTTTGTTTCTTCAGTTTCTTCTGGGATATCTTTTTCTTCTGTGCAACCTCCTCTTCTGGCTTTGGAACAATCTGTTCCTTCTCAGTAAGGATCATCTCAGTGTGGCAGGGGGAGCTCATGAATGGGTTAATCCGACCATGAGCTCTGTAGGTTTGTCGGCACATCTTTGCCTTGTTCACCGGATGTGTTCAATGACTAGAGAATCTAGGTCTAAACCCTTAAGTTCAGCATTACTGTCTGCATTTTTAAGTATGTGCAGCAAAAATTCAGCACTCTTTTTTGGCCACCGTCCCTGTGTCCAGCCCCACTGTTTGGCCTGGGCGCACCTACCGACTCCACCATTATACCACCTGAATGACACACATTGCTTCTTTAAAGTGACATCCTTCAGATACTTGGTGGCTTTGTTGATATGCATACCCTTGATGGCCTAGGAAGTTTCCCTGGTGTTCTTAAAGTGAACACAAAGGTCTGAACGTCTTGGTTTGCATGATTATGTGGGGTTTTCTGGGTCAAGAGAGTAGCGAACCATCTTCACAGGTCACCTTTGGCTGCCTACAAGAAGAGAAAGCGCGAAGGCTACTGGGAGAATTCTCTGAAGTGATCTTAATTGAGAGTTACACATTTTGGAGACAATGGAGAAGTTTATTGATAAAAACATTCAGCTTTTGGTAGACTTAAACGCATAGATACGGAATGGCAGTAGACAGAACTCCCTCCATCCGAGAGCCTGTGGGCATGTCTGTGAGGCATTTTCTTGATTGATGTAGAAAAGCCAGTCCACTGTTGGTGGTGTCATCCTTTAGCAGCTGATACCAGCCCTGGGCAAGTAGGCCTAGGATGTCTGAAACAAGCCAGTAAGTAGTGCTCCTTCATGGTCTTTGCCTCAGCTCCTGCCTTGAGTTCCTGTCCTAGCTTCCCTCAATGATGAGCTATAACCTGTGAAATTAAATAAACCCTTTCCTTTCCAAGTTGCTTTTGGTCAAAATGTTTTATTAGAGCAGCAGGCAAGCTAACTAGAACAACTGGCAAGGTCCAGAGGCTGGCCACACAGACCCTAGAGAAATTGAACAAAGAGAAAATAAAAGACACATTCAGAAGTGAAACAATTTAGGAGTTCTAAGTCTCTATCATCCCAGCCCCCATGAGATGAGGACTGCCTGGAACTGACAGTGTAGCTAGGGAAAGGCTAGACAGAGGGTGGTTAACAAAGGAACCTTGGTAATCATCTATGCTTGGAACTGGGGGAGACCAAGAACTGAATCCTATGGTGGGGGAGGGACTTGCTCTGGACACATGGCTGGTAAGTAGGAGGGATAAAAGTGAAACACCACTCTTTAGACTCTTGAGAACAGTTGGAATCCAGAGTCCTGGCAGCTCATCAGGAAAACCCAGTCTAGAAAAGTTCTCTTAAAGAGCAAAAAGCTAAAAGTGGGAAGTTAAGATTTGCTGAGCCCAGATCTGTTTGGATTCGTTCATTTCTATCCAAAATACCCCCACACTTGCGTGTCTGCAGCTATGGGGGTTTCAGTGTTCAAGCGTGTTGCCAGTGAACGCTCCCTTCTTCCTTAGAGAATCATTTCAACAAAGAGTGGGCTAGCTGATCCTAGAAATGTCTAAGTCTAGGCTTGCCAGGAAGCAGACAATCCCGAAGGGCCATTTCTGGTATAGTATAAGGCAGAAGGAGTGGTGCCCGAGGCTGGGGAGAGTGCTGGCCCACACAGGCTTTAGGAGTTTCCCCTTGATGTACAGATGACTCTGGGAGGTAGATGTTCTGCTCACACACAGAAAGCTAAGCTACACCTGAAGTTATCAGGAAACAGAAAAGCATCTTGGGTATAAGGCAGAGAGAAAAGTGGCCTGTACATGCAAATAAATAAGATATCGTGGAGGCCCCAGAGAAAAAGAGAAGCAAAGAGGTCATTTCAAAAAGGGCTTATGTGGGGAAGAAAAAAGTTGGGTGTGGTGTTGCATGTCTTTAAATTCCAGCACCCAGGGGGCAGAGGTAGGTGGATCTCTGTGAGTTTGAGGCTAGCCTGATCTACAGACTGAATTCCAGGCCAGCCAGAGTTACATAGTGAGACTCTGTATCAAAAAACAAAGAAACCAACAAACAAAGCTTGTGTGGCTATGAAGCAAGCTTTTAACTTGATAATCTAAAGAGAACTTCAAGACAAGCGTGGTGGCCTGCAGCTGTAATCCTAGCACTTGAGCGGCAGAGGTAGGAGAATCTAATTGGAGGTCAGTCTGGGCTGTATGGTAAGACCCCGTCTCAGCATTTCTCCAAGGTTTACATCCAAGGAGATGAGAGAAAGAAAGGGAGAGAGGAAGGAAAGAAGGGGGAGAGGGGCGGAGGAAATATCTCAAGTGGAACAGCTCATTTCCTGTGATTCCATGTCTAAGAGATTGGGCTGACCCTTCTTTCCTAGAGATGCCTCATATTTTGGCATGCATGAGTAGCTTTCTGTCCTTTACCTCCAGTAAAGCCGTCCCCAAATGCCTTTATCTTCATGTAATCTGATTTCATGTATTATCAGAATGGCTGCTCCCAAATCTCCAAGGAAAGGCTCTGGAGCTAGTGGTGATGTCTGTCTAAGCCTCAGCGGTTCCCATGACAATTGGCTTTGGCAGAACAAGAGCCCATTAAGAAGCTGAGTTGGAGAGGATATGGGAAAGAAGGCTGCACCCCTGTAACTGCAGATAAAGCTTCCTGGAGAAAGTGAGCTGAGGAATCAAAAGAGGACATCTAGTTAGAGCTAGGAAGAATCTTTTCGCCAACTCGGTGTGGTCCCCAGAGAGGAAGTGTTCCCTCGCCCAGATCCTTCACTTTCCATAAACATTTATTGTGAAGAGAGACCAGTCCTGACTTGGTGCTGTCTGAGCTTGACCTGTGTGCAAAGGAAGCAGACAAATGAGACATGGATTCTCTCCACAGCTTATACTAAAATTCTGTTGCCACTGAGAATAGGCCTTAATTCTGGCATGTTTTTAATGAGAGCTTCCTAACTCTATGTCAGTCTCTTTGATACAAAGAGTTCAGAAAGCACAGGACCCTGGAGTTATCAGCTCCTCTTTCTTTTACTAAGACTAGGATCCTGGCACTTAGAACATGAATAGAGAATTTACCACAGTTGGCCTCTGGGTCAGAATTCCCATGTCCAGGTGGACATAATTCCTCTATGTCCACTAATGGTGATTGCTGATGGCTCTGTCCATCTTGG